>CP139504.1:0-600000 GCA_021014915.2 Artemisia tridentata subsp. tridentata | reverse complement strand
ACAACTTGTATCTTGAGTGTTCAACTTGATGACTTGATAAATATCTAGATATTATATTTGTATAAACATGACTCATACAAAATAATATCTTCTTCGTTCTTATCCTTCAAGCAGCAGCTTATGTGACAGCTGTTAGTTGTAGCAGCAGAGTCATACGCCTAGCAGCAGAGTCATTAACTCTATCAGCAGAGTGTTATAACTATCAGCAGAAACAAGTATCTTTATCAGCAGAATCCACATCAGCAGAATGCTAAGCCTTCTTGGTCTAGCAGTACCTTGTTCTTGAACTAGCAGTACCTTGCTCTTTGGACCATCAGTACCATAAAATACACTATCAGTACCATCACTTTAGCGTATTTTGCTTATCATTTCAGTATATAATATGTTTCATTCTTCTTGTTTGTGATCATCAAATCTATGGAATATTTAATTCCTTACAGCTACTTGCCATTTGTCCTTTTCAGGACTATTAATGGCAGCCTTATAACTAGTTGGTTCATCAATGTGATCCAATAGTGTAGATTCCTCATCATCTATGTTTAAATATAGACGGTCAGGAGCCTTTGCAGATCTTGAAGATCTACGGATGGGTACCACTTCTACTTCAGGTGGAGGACCTAAACTTTCAGGTTCCACAGGAAGTGTGTTAGTGCCTTCAGAAGGTAATGTATCTTCATGATCATTTTCAAGATCATATACTCTCCCACTGATTTCTTGAGATATTAGATTATCCTCAAGAAATTCACCGTACCTAGCCACAATGACCTTATTTTCAGGTGGGAAGTAAAAGTAGTAACCCTTCGTTTCCTTAGGGTATCCTACGAAGATACACTTAACAGATCTTTGTTGGAGTTTGTCAGGTGAGTCACGTTTAACAAACGCCTCACAACCCCAGACCTTTAAGTAAGAAAAGTTGGGAGCTTTTCCAGTCCATACTTCATATGGAGTCTTATCAACCTTCTTAGTTGGAATCCTATTCAACACGTGAACAGCTGTTTCAAGAGCATAATCCCAAAAGGATAAGGGAAGAGTTGTAAGATTAAACATGGATCGTACCATATCTAACAAGGTACGATTTCTCCTTTCAGATACACCATTTTGTTGTGGCGTATAAGGAGAAGTGAGTTGTTGCACAATGCCACACTCACCCAGATAATCCTTAAACTCTTGGCTTAAGTACTCACCACCACGATCGGATCGAAGTGCCTTAATCTTCTTTCCGAGTTGTAATTCTACTTCATTTTTAAAGACCTTGAATGTCTCAAAGACTTCATGTTTATGTTTAAGTAAATAAACATAACCATAACGACTATAGTCATCCGTGAAGGTCAAGAAGTAGACAGCACCGCGTTTAGACACATGTCTAAGTGGACCACACACATCCGTGTGTATCAATCCAAGTAGATCCGAAGCCTTCTCCATATTGCTATGGAAAGGTTTCTTTGTCATCTTCCCAGATATGCAAGATTCGCATTTATCAACTGAATCATCATTGATATTTTTCAAAAGCCCATCGTGTTGCAGCTTTTCCATGCGATTCTTGCCTATGTGGGCAAGACGGCAGTGCCATAAATAAGACGAGTCCAAGTTAGACTTGACTCTCTTATTCCCGATGCTATACATTGAATTATTTCTATTGGATACATGGTTCTCCATGTCAATTTCAAACACACCATTTAATGGAATAGCATTAAAGTAAAAAACAGAATTTAGAGAAACAGAAATTCCATTATCATTAAAAGTATGCTTAAAACCCAAATCCAATAACAAAGAAACTGAAACGACACCTCTAACAATAGAAGGTGCGTAATGACAATTGTTCAACACTAATATTAAACCAGAAGGTAAAACTAGCTCAAAAGTCCCTATGGCTTCTACTGCTGCACGTATTCCATTTCCCACGTACAAGTAGCATTCCCCATAGTTCAGCTTCTTCGCTCCTCTAAGCCCCTGCGATGTATTACAAATGTGAGTACCACATCCTGTATCATATATCCAGGCATTTTGCTTACGAGGAAAAGAAAACAATTCAACCATAAAAATACCTGAAGTGCTGGCGCCCTGCCCAGCCTTGGCATTCTTATTCTTGCGACACTCCTCAAGTAGCAGTGGACAGTCCCTCTTCCAATGTCCAGGAGTATTGCAGTGGTGACAAGCAGCCGTATCCTTTTTAGGATGATCCTTCTTGGGAGGAGGATTCTGCTTCTTTGGCTTTTGCTGATAGGTCACAATCTGCTTGCCCTTGTCAGCGTTGCCCTTTCCTTTCTTGTTCACATGCTTCGGTTTACCGGGCTTAGCTACTCTACCACCTCTTATTGCCATAACAGCAGGTGTAGGAGCTTTCTTATTGAGTCCCTTCTCATGCTCAATGAGCATTGCATGCAATTCAGAAAAAGTCTTCCCCTTGCAATGCATGTTAAAGTTGCGCACGAAATCACCATATAATTCCTCATTGAGGGATTTGTTGATGAGGCCAACTTTAACGTCTTCCACATACCCGCAATCAAGTGCATCTAGTTGGTCAAGATAACCTTTCATTTCAAGCACATGAGTACTTACGGGAGTTGTTGCGTCCTGCTTGCACTTGCCCAAGCTGTCAAGTACATCATACAATTCAGCCATGGGAGGTTTCTGAAACATGCGTGTCAGTTCCTCAATCATGTTTTTCGGGCCATATTTCTCAAACTGTTTTACCAGTTGAGTGTCCATTCCCGATAACATGAGACAAGCCGCATCATTGTGCTTGTCATAAGCTTCATTGAACTCCCTAAGTATTTCATTAGGCGAGTTTGCAGGAGGAGCAACCGGAAGGTCCTCAGTAAGACATTCATAACGTTTGGCAATCCTAATAACAAGCCTTAGATTGCGATACCAATCGTTAAAATTCTTAGTCCCAGTCAATTTCTCTTTTTCAAGCATCATCTTGAAACAAGAGGTTAAGTTTGACGAGTTTCCGGGTTGGGCCATTTCTACAGAAAAAAGTTCAAAAGTTAGTACTTTCGATAATTAAACATTTCATGAAAATTAAACACCCATTGGTTAAAAAACCATTTAATTTTCACTGAAAACTAGGATCCTAATTGACGCCGTTTCATTACATCAGCTTTGGCTGCTAGCAATGAAAGTGCTCAATAAGGTACGGGATCACCCAATTGCCAATGTCAAATTGCAATTCCTAGAAATCTTGGGACTTACATTATATTGCCAACATCAGTTGCAAAATGTAAGCATGTTTCATCCCCAAATCTTTATGCCTTGGCGCCGTTCCATTACATCAGCTTTGGCTGCTAGTAATGAAAGTGCCCAATTAAGTTAACCAACTTAAGAAACAGTAAATTGACGTCGGTTTATTGCATTCAGCTTTGGCTGCTAGCAATAAAGTACTCAATTTACCCTTAGATGACCACCCTTTGAACATCAGCATTCAGCTTTGGCTGCTAGTGATGTAGGATGAAACCTTAGGTGTTTCTTTTTGTAGTTGGGTGGCATATAACTTAAATTTAAAGGGTAATAAATTTTGATGTGTAAAATCAAAAAAAATATGTACAAAGATGTCATGCATTCATCTTTGTATCATATATGTTTGCAAAAACAAAACCGTTTACTTATTCGTAGCTCAAATCATCAAAATTTTTAATTGAGGCGTTGAGCAAATTACAACATTGCCTTAAGATGCTTCGTACTTTTTCATGGTGTACTTGGTAAGTCTATTATTGACGCACAGGCGAGCGGAGGGACGACAGCCGCCGAAGCTGGTTAAAACCGTGCCCCTCTAAGGTCACAATTTAATGTGAGCCAACCTTAAACCCACTTTATAGTTTGTCAATAATAGGTCCGCCGCTTCGACCACTTTTGTACAGTTGCAATCAATCAACTAAAAAAATATGATTTTCTTGCTAAAACAATTTTATGTAATAATTTATTAATTGCTAGTCTCGCCTGGGAGCAAATTACCGTGCGAAGCGAACCACTGTCGGCACATAAGACTTGACAATAAATAAAATTACTACAAAGGTTTCATAGTTATTAGTCTTATTTATTTTTATTATGAAAATTACCCTCTTGTGTGTTGCAATCCATCATAATATATAAACACAAAAGATCAAGTAATTACAAAAAATAAATAAACACATAATAACAAATATATGATCATCCACGATATCATATAGCCACATGCAAACCTTTTTCAATAAATCCTAATATTAATTCTATGTGAAGTTTTAAATGTATGTAACTAACAAAACTCCCATTGGTTTTCGAGCTCATTGTGCCCAATGGTCCACAGACGCCAAATAACTTGGCCGCGTAAGTTTTAGTTAGTTAGATACCACATTGCACATAACTTTTTAATTAATATATATTGAGGTCTTCACCAATTTAAGATTTATTTAAAACATGTAGCAAATAATTCAATACAAAACATACAAATCATACCATGACAAATATGCAAAATTTGTCAAGGATACCATATTGATCACATAATCATGCATTCCATATTATCATGTCAATATCTCATGTACGTATCTAATTAATTAGTAACATCACATACGGTACTCACTAATTAATCCCTAAAAATTTTCATGCAATCCTAGGGTTTCTCAAGTTTTAATAAAAAATTAAAACCCTAATTTTAATATATATGGATCGAACCATATTAGGGTTTTTTTAAAAAAAATAAACAAACCCTAAAATTATTATTGCATGTAATCTCTACAAGATCCAATTTTTAGGTTTAAGTAATTAATTACAAGTTCATAAACGAGGCTCATGATGCCACTGTTGGAATATGTGAACTATATAAAACCATAAACACATATAATCATCAAGAACACGCAGCGGAAAGATCTACATGAACAAGTAATTAATTAAACTTAAATAGACACGTACCTTATGCAAGCTACCAAGAACAAGTATAAACCCTAATTGGTTTATGTATATGTCGATCCAAGTAAGGGAAAAACACAAGCTAAAACAAGCTTGTCACTCGTTCTTGTACACACGTAATAATAGCGTTCCAATAGGAAAAGCTAGGTTCAAAAATCACTAAACAACCAAACACTTGAATAGCTTTAATAGTCACGACCAAGTTCTAGTGAATTAAAAAGAGGGTCGTACGTTGGAGCTAAGAAGGAGAAGAGAGGAGAAGTTTGGCCTTAGTTAGAGATTCTTGATTAGGTGAAAACCAAATACAATGAATTGTATTTATAGGCTAACCCTAAAGCACCAAACTTGTTCCCTACTCTTCCTCAAAACCGGCCCCCTAGCCCAAGGCTAGTTTCCAGCCGACCCAACCCACAACAATGGGTTCTAGATCCTTCTTTTCACATTTAGTCCTTTAACGGTCGTTATCTTTAACACCGTTAAGTCCTAACTGTCGTTAAGTATAATTTAGTGAAATGAATAAATATAAATATAAAATATATTTAATTCATTCAAACTATTGGAACTCTCACGTATTGTGTGCAATCCCGAGTCTCGGGTTCGAAACCGGACATACGTATATTAAAAGTTAAACATTAACTCTAACACACATAACCCGACAATCACTATTGAATAGTTTTCAACAATTGATATGTTTTATTCGGTGGGTCAAGGTTTGCTTTTTCCACTACAAAATGGATAAAATTTTGATATAGGTAGTTAATGCATGTTTTAATCGATAAAAATCTAATTTTACACTAATCCATATAGGCCTAGCCCGTTAGCTTAAGCTTGGTTAATAGTTATGATTTTGTTCGTGTCATTTTTATTTAATATCTTATGTTGGATTGTTCGTAAGCAAATGTGCTTATAAATATATGATGAACTCTTCTCGGTGTTCATCGTGCTCGTCCTCATGAGTCATGACAAACTATTGTTCAAACCTTAACCAGATGACCAAAAACTGCCAAGCATATGCTAGAAAGCTACGAAGGCTAATGGTTAGTTAATGGAGTTGTTACCAAAACATTTGTGTATCATTTACCCAATTGCTAGAAAGGAATCATTCATGTTTTTTTCCCCATTCTAAAAAGACTATATTTGAACCATGCAAGTCATGAGGAAGAGCACAAGAAGGGGAAGAAAACAAAAACCACACCAAATACACATAGGAAACAAAAAACATTGCATATAATTAAGGAAGTAATTCTGCAAATTAAAACATCCTACACGACTTCATTGATTCGAGAAAGAGAACATCCTTGAACGCTTAACACATACAAATACGAAGTTGGTTAAAACTAACACCATGCATTAGCTTTGGGAGCAAAATTCAGTAATAAGTTCACTACCATACAAATACAATTAGATAAATAAAAAAGCTTATAGCGTAACAATAACGACTAAATAGTGGTCTAGAGATGTAAAGGTGATGTTTCAAAGGAACTTGACGGGGCACGTTCTGAGGATTCTTGCGAAAAGTAAGCATGAGGACTCCGTCTTTCACTTCAGATTGGTACGTGGTCTTGTTCAAATCGTTGTTACCTAAATTAATCCTGCTGTGGATTGACTTGATAATAGGAGGGGAGGGGTATTCGGGGGAGTGCCTAGGTTCAAAAACGGCTGAGATAAAGACCGCATTGAGTTCCCAATCCCACTCAGAACGATACGAACCTGATTTATAATCCTTGGTTTCAAAGTCGTCTAGTATTATGGTTAGAGTTTCATCAGTCTCGATCCTCTTCTCTTTTCCAGGGATACATAAGGACACGTCTTCGAGTTTTTCACCGTTCTTCAACCTGTATAGCGTATAAGGAAACTTCAGTAATAGCACTTGTTCTACTTTCGACACCACGGATCCTGTGTTTGTTAATTAAATACGAAGAGTAAATAATCATTATTAATATTTATTTAGAATGAATTAAATTTAACTAAAGAGTATGTAACGACTTACCAAAAAGATCTTCTTTTTTATATGATTCGAATAGATCAAGTAGTTGATGATTCTCTAGAGACCAAAGATCATCATAAACTGGAGCAGGAGGAGAAGATCTTGTCAAGAAACCGGCATATGCGAACAAACAAATTGTTGGGAATAAAATGTTCAAGTCAAAGAGCCTGCCAAAGATGTCAAAGAGCCTGCTAGTTGATTTTGAAGAGTATGAAGATGTACTAACAGTACCTTCTGGGTAGAAGGTACTGCTAGTTGATAAAGATCCTGCCAAGCATTATGTCAAGTTGTTAGATATTTTGTAATAGATATTTAGTGGAATTATTAGTCTTTGTACATTGTTATACGTTATGTAGAAGTAGTTTAGTCTTCTGTGGTTCACAGAAGAATATTGCAGAGTTGGTACATTGGTAGTTGTATTTAATTGTAGGCTAGAATAGTCAAAGTAACATATTATATTCAACCACTTGACAACTTGTAATTAGGGTGCCTTATCGTATAAAAGGTTCCCTAAGTCACTCCTTCATGCATGCATCTCTCCAACTATTAACCAAAAACCAAACTATCTCTCAAGTAACTTAGTTACTCAACTCACAAATCCTTTTACAATCTAAGATTCAAGATTACTTTGTAATCCCGGTGATAGTTAGATCATCCGTATTATTTCATCAATAATATTGAATCGTTTTGTGTTAACTAAAGTTGTGTTCCTTGTTCATTACATACTCACGTTTACATAAACTCACCACCTTGTGTTCTTTTAAGTGTGTTGTAGTAGATTCCGCATGCTAAACACATTCATACATAAATATCTCACAAACACGTTACTAAGATTCACATCCCAAGTGTTTGTGCAACAAAACAGGCTAGAATAGTCAAAGTAACATATTATATTCAACCACTTGACAACTTGTAATTAGGGTGCCTTATCGTATAAAAGGTTCCCTAAGTCACTCCTTCATGCATGCTGTTGGAGAATGCTCGTGTCATAATCACTAATTATATGGCTAGACATATGTGAGCCTATGGGGTCACACACTTATACACAGAGACACCATTTTATAGATTGTATTTATCGTATTTACAATATATAAACGACTACGTAACTCAAGATCGGTAACGGGCCATTAAATACTAAGTTAGACTTAGTGTTTTTAGACCGGGCCAACAACGGGCAAGCCCATTGTGGGCCCCTAATGTGGCCGGCCATATGGAGGGATCAAAGGGAATTATGGAGCTAGTTAAGGGGCCTAAATGTAAGATAATTATGATAAGATTAAGGGATTTGATCAAATCATAATGAATCAATTATCATTAAGGCTAATTGAAAACTCTCTCCCTCCTCCTCTCCCTCTCTTGGTCACGGCACAATAACAACCCTCTTAGGGTTTTGTGTTTTTGATCTTCTCTTGATATTATCTATTGTAGGTTGTACCAAGAATCATTGTTACGGGGTTTAGACTAGCATCGGGTGGTGATCAAGGACGTGTAGTGTGGACATATCATAGAGGTGATCTATTTTGATCACTTGGGTTTCATATAGTGTTCGACATAAGGGTTTTGTTGGTGACTCCCGGATCACGCTACAAAGGTATAAATTATGTGTTTATTTATTTGATTGATCATATGGCACTATGGATCCGTTGTGGTGATGTTTATCCGCTGCGTTTTATATTAATTAATTGTTAATTCATGTTTACATCACCTATAGTGGTATCACGAGCCATCATATGTTGTCATATGATCATCTTGTATGCGTAAAAAATGGCTAAAAACGTTGTTTTTTAATGGATTTAAAAGTGTGATTTTAAAACAGCCCCTAGGGCTTGAATATTCTGAATATTTCGACTTGATTAAGGTCTTAAGATCTGGACTTTTTGATCCTATAGCCATTTATTATGCATACGTTGTTTATTTACTTGATCGGTACCCGTAAAATGGCCTAAAAAACGTGTTTTTTGGAAGATTTTTAATCCGATTTCAAATCAGCCCATGAGGCTTATTTTTCTGTGGTAAAATGATGTTAAGAAGGTCCTAATATCAGTGGGTTATGAGTCTATGGCCATTTGTCACGCGTACCATTCGGGGTTTTAATTCTTGTTAATTATTTCTTCGATTCGTTGGCTAACAATTTATTTCTTGCTATTTATTTTGTTATCCATGGCAAATACATGCATGTTTGTCCATGGAGTTAGCCAACACCATGTAATAATCTTTATTTGAATGTATTATTATGTGTTCATATGCAAAGCCGATGAAAACCTAGACCACTTGTGCGTTGTGATTGTGATTGTTGGTTGGTTTTTCTTGTTTTGGGGTTTGCCATTGTTTCGGCACTTTTGTAATGTAATTCATTTTTGGTGTAGCCAATGTTTGGGCATTTTACAGTAGATACAAATTAGATTAGTTGTATTTTACTTTATATATATTGTAAACAAGAGCTTGGAAGCAAAAGGCGAAAGATTGAAGAGTTGTAGACTGAAAGTTGCTGCTGGACACCTGTTGGGAAAACGTGATTACCTGCTGATTGGTAAGGTATTTTTTTCTAAAATTTTTGGTGCAGGTCCACAAGACATAGGGCTACAACTTTGTCAACTGGGCCGAATCATGAGGAGGTGATCTTCCTGGGCATTTGGGCCTTGCAAAACAGAAAAACTGGGCTGACAGAAACTGAAGTTCATGTGTATTATGGGCTTTTTACTTGCTCATGATTGTCTTGGAGCAAGTGGGAGCCCTCCATGTGGTTGTGATATAAGTCCCTAGTTGACTCTTGGTTCTTGTGATGCCTCACAAGACCAAGCATAGGATTTTCATCGGTTGAGGCTTTGCATATTGTGGTTGTATGTTTGTTTGGTTGTTTTTTGTATGGTTGTGACTACATGAAAAACGAAAATTGTTTTCATAAAACTTAAAACAAAACATAAACCATTTTGAACTAAGTCTTATGATTTAGTTTAACTAAGTTTAAATATGATTTGAAACTTAAAATCATTGTTTTCTATATAAACAACACTTAAACCGGTTGAGATTGTTTGTTTATTTATTTATTTGTATTGTCCAAACTAAATAATAATCCACATAGGATATATATTAGTCTTGAAATGGACAACTTGACACACATAAATTAAAACAATGAATAGACTTAAGTTAAGAAAAGTTTTTAACTTGTGCTACGAAGAATGAATGCATGCTTCTTTCGTACACGCTTTTGATCCACATCAAAATATTTTACCCGTCAAAATTTAAGTCGTGCCGTCCAATTTTGAGGACACTTGCAATTACTTTTTGCCTATGCGTGGGACCTAGGTTGAATTGTAACCCAAGGTGACTATTCTCTATGCGTGAGACCTAGATATATTATCACACGTTTTCAAATTGGATGACTTAATCGAGTTAAGCGGTTAGACCTTGACCCGAGGCAAAGATGGGACTAAACATGCCTACATGACACTAGTTGTTTGACACTAGATGCCATGAGTCCCATAAGGATCTAAGAGTTGTACATGTAATACAATTGGTGATCGTCGCCTACCAATTGAATCTACTATTGCTAGCAGATCAACTGATGTGATAGTAGAAGCACAATGTGGATCTTAGCCTTTTCGTAAATTAATTGTTTTATATTATAAACATGGGGTAGTTAATTTATAAAAGGATAATTATCGAAAATACTAAAAAAGGAACTTTGTAAAATCAATTAATGAATTAATGCAACACAACCGTAAACGAAAGTTTGTTCTTTTCTTGTTAAAAGTACGAACTGAGTCGCTCTTTCCTTGTAAGAAAGAGACTTGTTCCTATCCTTTTTCTTTATGAGGAAAAGCCATAATAGGAATATTTGATTTTTTTCTAAATTCTAATCAAACTCAAAGAACACCTACTCTTGAAATCGTGATGTCTTGTAAAAGTCAAAACGGTTAAGTATGGTTACACATCTTATTCTTTCAAAGTTGTTTTATAACCCTAGTTTCGGTTTTGAAACATTGATGAAACATAAGATATTTGGATAACTAGAGAACACGTTTTCTATAGCTACCAAACTAAAATGAGTTTAATTAGAAGACAGAAAATATCAATAAACCGCAAAGTGGTAAAGGCAATTACTAGCATGATTACCTAGCAGTTTGTCTTAACCCAATAAGCCTACTAAGGTCCTACATACCATTGTGGTAAAGTAGACAAATTATGGAGGAAATGCATGCCTATTTTCAAGTTAAAATAGCAATGATGGCTAACCCATCATCTATATGTTAGAACTTGATGCACTTTCTTGAATACCTAAGTACATGTTTACTAGTCAAAGTGACTCATATTAGCAATAATGTGTAGATATTCAAAGAAAGATGGAAAGTATCAAATCGCTACTCACTCTCCACTGGTGACGTAACACATTGTAATGTTGTCTAATCCAGTGGGAGCTACGTGATTATATTACTGGTGACGTAACACATGTAATGTTGTCTAATCCAGTGGGAGTTGTAAGCTTTATTACTTGCAAGTTGCCCATCTTATTTCCAGATTGTCTTGAAATAATACATTACTTTCCACGTGTTAAGCATCATAGTTTATATAAGAACCATTACATAAGTTTTATATGATAACTTGTCGCGTTCCTGATGTTGCTTCCTGAAATGTTATCTATAAAATTGTTATGCATGATTCATTATTCAAACGATAAAGTTCTACATATCTATATTTTGATTTTTGACTAAAAATCATATGTTATCTTATACATTGTCATATTGCTCATACAAACAAACGAGCGTAGTGTTGTTTGCATGCTCTCACGATGTTGTGCCATGCACAAGTGGGAGAAATCTTAATTGTGTGCAAGGTACAACATATAACAATATGACTAATAGTTTTTCTTGACTGCAAGGTAAGAAACTAAAATTCTACTAGGACTTCTACACATAAAATGTATGTTGCCCTAATTAGAACAAATATCAAGATATCATGAAAAGCTACTTCAACATATTCACTGAATTGTTTAGTAAATATGATTATGTTTTCTTGTAAACTCATAATCATGAAGTACAAAATTAACTTGAATATACTATTGAGGCCAAGAGTCGGCGCTCGCAATTACTTTAGTTGAATATGTTTAGGTCTCTTGTAAAGACACAAACATCAATTCCGTTAATTCTTGAAAGACTTATAACGTAAAGTAAGACGTTGATTTGTTATGTCTTCTTGTTAGGACATGTACACTTACGACGTATAATATTAAATGTTATGTTTTCTAGTCAAAACATACACATGAAGTAAAGTATGCAATAGGCTAAAATTACTATTGATACCATCTGGTTTGACTTGGTTGGTAGATATGTAAGCCCAAAAGTATAAGTTCATCTAATGAGTTGTGTGATAGTCTCACAACATCAGTCCTCATGGAATACCACAACTTTATGGTATGTCCATCATGGAAAATCAAACACTATTGATATTGTTTGATCTTTGATAACTTAAACTGTTTTACCTCCAAAGCTATCAAGGTTAGAAATTGGATGTGCCATGTGTACACTCAATATGATTCCAACCCAGAAGGAATTTAAGACACCATTGTATTATGGCATGGGATGAATCTCATTATGTCTTAATTGAAGTTTTGAATTTGTTAACTACTTAAGAGTAAGTAATTAACAAACTAGAGTCAAGAACTAACGGTGTATTTTGGATGTCCCACTTGAAAACAATTTATTGTTACTCAAGATGCTTAGTATCTAGAGATTAGTCTCTACATACAAAAGCAAGTGGGAGTACCTTTAGACCTTGAAGTTGTTCAAGAACTAAATACACAACCTTCTGAGTACACTTTCTAATGTCATACTAAGGTTGAACATGGATATGTTAAACCACAGATTGATATCTCTCATTCATAAATCCACAAGGATACCTCTTGCACCTGAATGATATAGTTTTTATATCAATGCTGAGGGACATAAGTTAGAGGATCATGGTGAACCTGCTAACTACTGAGATGCATTATCAGATATTGTATCTGATGAGTAGCTCAAAACTATGAATGTTAAGATGCAGTCCTTGAAAGACAATCACTCGTGGAGTTTGATTGATCTCTTACTAATCAGTTAGACTGTGAGGTTAAGAATGAGTTTCTTGATGAGAAGACTCAAAAGGACAAACTTGTACACACATTTAATGCACGTGTAGTAAATGGAGTTTACTCGTACTCAATAAATTGACTATGATTAAATTTTCCTAGCTACAAACATTAAATATATAAAGACGATTAATTGTCATACCTGATTTCATGTATATGAAATATGACAATAGGATATCAAAACACTTTTCTTGTTGATTACCTTTGCGAGGACGATGAGTAATCAAAAGGGTTTATGAATCCATGTAATCTTTATTAAGTATACAAGATAAAAGAATCCATGTGTGGATTAGATCATGCATCTAGGAGCAGAGATCTTGTGTTAATCATAAAATCATTAACTTGATTTTGATTAATAAGATTACTCCTAAGTACACTGAGAGCAAGTTGGAGCATTTTATTTATTTTCTTAAATCTCATATGTCATTGACATATTAGAAACAATATTCCACCTAAGCTAGACTTTAATCCTTAGCTTGGAATGAAGTTTCTCTTGAGGGATTTATAAAATAAAACATATAACCTTGTTATATATATGTTTATTAGAATAAACATAAGCGGTTATTAAGTCTAAACACAATATGACACGTTATTGAGGGGAGTCTCAATGATCAATCTTACTTGATGAGATTGAACACATGATTGGAAATCTTAAGTTTGACTGAAGGATTCATCATGTAAGTCATATTAAGTATTGGACTATATATTTATCATTTTCATGAATGCAAGATGAGTTGATAACAACCAATATCTAAGTGAAAGTCGTTAGATAATGTTAAACGAACATTATATTGGACCTACATAGGACCAAAGATATGTTCAAACGTTTACGGATAATTGAGGAGCTCTGTTTTGTTTGCATACGCTGATGCTTATTTAACTGAGATAATACTCAACCCTAGTCATGGTAGAATGTCATCATGAATGATGACATTGCTGACTAGATGTGCTCGACTGAGAGCATTAATGCGTTATACATTAAAAGAATAAGAATACTTTATATTTTGAGAAACTATTCAGATGACTATCTAAAGTAGGTGTTTTGCTGGCTTCAAACACCCTATGGAATGTATTGTTGCGATACTCGTCTTGTACTTGAATGTGCACATACAAAGGACAATCACCATTCAAACCTTTCATGAGTTTTGAAACAAGTATTCTCAAAGTTTACTCAGATGACTACTTGTTGTCTTGTACAACATGATTCGATCATGGTGGGAACATCGGATCCCGACCTATGAGTAGTCTTATGCATATCTGTTTTTAGTATTTGGATAATGGAACTGTAAGCAGTCGTATTATACAATGAATTGATATACTGGGTATGATCGTCTTCATTTATACTACTGTGTTCTATATTTGCATGTTTAATCCATGAATAATTTATTTATTCTAAAATTATCCATTGTCGGTTGACGATACGGGAGTATCATCAAAATTAAGACAAATGTGAGCGTGTTGGTGATTTATTTGCCACACTCACATGTTGTTCATTGGGATGAACATTGGATTGACCCAACCTACGAGTATTCACTACATGGATCGTCGTCAATAGTGAATCTCGCAAGAGGTTATGTCTCTTATCCTCAGACTTGAGATGCAAGCAGGTCTTGCACGTGTGGAATTTCATTCCTTGATATGGTTAAACGCTATCCTGAATAAGGTAGTTATAAAAGCCATTATCAGGAGTGATATGAAGCATGTGAATGACACGTGTAGTCAAAATGGGATTTGTTCCTCCACTTGTTTTGGAGTTAGATACTATTGGGCCCCTCGATGAATTGAACAGATGTTTGTATGGCCGTACCCAAATGAGATTAAGATGAATCTTAATTCACTTGGTAATCTTGTTCAATATCCGTATCGAGAAACATAATAGTTGAACTTTTAGAATGACTTTTGATCCATGTCTAATGTTCAACATGGTATCTGAAACAAAAGGATAGATGACATATAAACCATCTGAAATGAGACGTTTACGAAACTAACCTCACATATTTCTAGGGGCTTTGGCGTGTTGCTAGACGCTAACCATTGCTTGTATAATTACTTGATTATTATGACGTCGCAAGTGGGAGCTGTTGGAGAATGCTCGTGTCATAATCACTAATTATATGGCTAGACATATGTGAGCCTATGGGGTCACACACTTATACACAGAGACACCATTTTATAGATTGTATTTATCGTATTTACAATATATAAACGACTACGTAACTCAAGATCGGTAACGGGCCATTAAATACTAAGTTAGACTTAGTGTTTTTAGACCGGGCCAACAACGGGCAAGCCCATTGTGGGCCCCTAATGTGGCCGGCCATATGGAGGGATCAAAGGGAATTATGGAGCTAGTTAAGGGGCCTAAATGTAAGATAATTATGATAAGATTAAGGGATTTGATCAAATCATAATGAATCAATTATCATTAAGGCTAATTGAAAACTCTCTCCCTCCTCCTCTCCCTCTCTTGGTCACGGCACAATAACAACCCTCTTAGGGTTTTGTGTTTTTGATCTTCTCTTGATATTATCTATTGTAGGTTGTACCAAGAATCATTGTTACGGGGTTTAGACTAGCATCGGGTGGTGATCAAGGACGTGTAGTGTGGACATATCATAGAGGTGATCTATTTTGATCACTTGGGTTTCATATAGTGTTCGACATAAGGGTTTTGTTGGTGACTCCCGGATCACGCTACAAAGGTATAAATTATGTGTTTATTTATTTGATTGATCATATGGCACTATGGATCCGTTGTGGTGATGTTTATCCGCTGCGTTTTATATTAATTAATTGTTAATTCATGTTTACATCACCTATACATGCATCTCTCCAACTATTAACCAAAAACCGAACTATCTCTCAAGTAACTTAGTTACTCAACTCACAAATCCTTTTACAATCTAAGATTCAAGATTACTTTGTAATCCCGGTGATAGTTAGATCATCCGTATTATTTCATCAATAATATTGAATCGTTTTGTGTTAACTAAAGTTGTGTTCCTTGTTCATTACATACTCACGTTTACATAAACTCACCACCTTGTGTTCTTTTAAGTGTGTTGTAGTAGATTCCGCATGCTAAACTGTAACACCCCCAAATTTGATTTGTGGCAGCGGAAGATTTATTTGGGTGTTACTGTGAGGATCGAATGTGAAATCATAGCAAAACAGCCTAAGATGGCATTTTTAATTTACATAGGTCCATAATACAAATTCAGTTATAAAAACATTACATCAGAGTACTACGGTTTCTTCAAAGAAACATTATTTTAACTGAATTACAATTTATTTTACACCATTTATTGAAGATAGGGTATGCCTGCTCCATGCCTTGCCGTGCTCCTTTAGTTCCCTGAGATACATGCTTAAAAGTCAACATAATGTTGAGTGAAATCATGGAGTTTGTAGTTTAAATATTAGTTTAATCACAAGTAAGATTGTATTGGAGATACAATCAGTTTAAAAGATTGATATTGCAGTTCATATATTGCCCTAAGTCTCATGGCACGCAAACGTTAACAAAGTACCGCCTAAACGGAGGAGTCCACCAAATTAATGATGAAAATTTGCCCTCGGGTAATAGGTGATTTTGCCAATTCCTATTTCTCTCAAATATAATGCATCGCGACTAATACGACTAGCAAAAAGCATTCCGTCACAGTATTAGTGGGATAGGTCGTCAACCTCTAATAGATCTATTCATTATATTCGCGTTCACCGCAGTGATTAATGGCTCATGATAAAGGGTCTTATGGCAATATGGAGTACTTAGGCATATATCAAGTCAGGTAGCATACAGAAAAATACTTGTGATTTAGTTATAGCATGTATCCCCCTCACGGAGTTTAAAAAGTATAAAGAGTTAAAAAGTGAGGCCATGACTCACCTTATGCGTTCCTGGTGATGGTAAAATAATTCAGAGGTGATTATAACAACTTCGATATAAAACCTGGTAAATATATAAATATCTGAGAATCTTACTAATTTCTAGTGTGTATGAGTATGAGTGGTGGATGATGGTTATTTAACGATCTAATGAAGATGTTATATGCTTATGATGTTCGTACTCTCGTAAAATCATAGTTTCAACAAGTAAATAAAATATTACTATGAAATATTTCTATCGCTATTAACTAATATGCAAATATAATGCAAATGTGCATATAAAGTAAAGATATGGTGCAAAAATGAAAAATAAGCTAAGAATGACAAGTTATAATAGTTGTTCCTTGGTCTTTCCAGATTTTATATTTTCTACCCTAACCGTGGTTCGCGTTACGTCGTTAGTCCTTATTCAGTCCGTAGTCCAATATCAGTCCAATACTTGTCCAATAGTCCATATAAAGCTTGAAGTTCAATAATATGTCAATTTCAGTCCTCTACAACTGTTTTCACAGCTTCAGTCCCTTGGTTTCCAGGTTTGGCAGTTTTAGTCCTTTTCGGTTAAGTCGCGTTACATTTTTAGTCCTTTTTGCATAAAAATGACGGGAAAAATATTCTGAAAATTTTTATAACTTTATTAAGTTTATTTTAACTTATTTCAATTTATTATTTCTGAAAATAATTTATTTTTGCATTAGTGGGCCATTTAACGATTTGTAACATAGCCCGTTAAGAGTTTTAGAGACGAGGGCGTGGAAATAGTTTTGGGCTTGGATCTAGACTATTTTTAGGATTCCAAAAATATATTGTTCGGGCCTGTTGGGCCTTGCCATCGCGAATCCTTGTTGGGCTTGGTTTTTGGCCCAACCGAGAGTTGTAATAATTTTCTGAAAATGGTTGTTAACTGTTAATGAGGGTCGATCAAAAGAAGGCATTTTGGGTGTGATAACGAGTTCGTGAGATTGAACTTGAAACATGAAAAATATAGTTTGCTAGTTGGTCATTCGAGTGGTATAAAAATATAGATACATTATGTACAGGATTTCGAAAATATACCGAAGGTTTTTGGGCTAGTCGAACAAAATAGTTTGGTGAAATATTCCATGAAATTTTCTAAGTGTTTGGTCCTAGTCGAGTGGTGTTAAAAAGAAGTTAATTTAGGTGTCGAGATGGGGTTATGAGAGGGATCTCAAAACACGAAATATGTAGTTCACCATGTAGACTGTCGAGAAGAATAAAAATATTTGGGTATTGTTAATCGAGATTTTGAGATCTTTGTGAGTATACTCGTTGTCCTGTCGTGTTTTATATTTTAAAGAGCTTAGTGACAATTTCCACGTTTCTTACATGGGTTTCCTTAAGGTCTCGTGGTCATTATTATAGGTTTCCTGGAACAGATTTCTCGTATATTATGGTTCGTTTGTGACTCTCTACTAAAGGTTCTAACCATTATACGTGTTGCTATTTATTAGCATGCACAAAATATAAATGAGTGTGCTCGTGTAGAAGAGTATAACAGTAACATGCGTAGTGTGCTAAGGTGTAGCAAGGTGTTTCCTTGCAAGTGATGATCATGCGTGAAACCTGTTATTAGATTTTAACGAGACAAAGTATGATTTACATGTGAAGTGCACGTTCAAACTATGCATGCAATATCTATAAGTAAATGAGTTAGTATACAAAGGAGTATGAGAAAAGTGCATACCACACCTTTTAGAAGGTGGTGAAGAGGCTGTTCGAATGAGGCACAAGGAGAGTAGTGAGCTTCGAAATGAATTTATACGACCTTGTTCTTATTATTTGCTTCCAAATCTTCGACAGAATTTTCAATTTGGGTGTTTAAGGAATGTCTTGATGTTGATAGAAGGTGATGGTGATAGAAGATTGGCAATGAACGAATAGGGTGGTTTATATAGAAACAAAAATATCTCATTTAACTTGACTATTTGACTAATGATTACATTGTACTGTGGGTGAAGGACACTTGTGTGATGGTATGATAGTTTAGGTGTAAGACTTATGTGGTTGATTGTGAATTTGGCTGTTAGCACTTGTTTCCTTTCTTGTTCCATTCGGTTCCTTCTTATTATCACAAGGTTCATGTTTCTTGTTTACTTTGATAATTCTAGTTGGGTTTTTGTTATTATATTAATTAGTTACATGATGCTTTCGAACGTGTAATGTTGACTGAAGCTCGTGCTTGGTTTTATTAATAATGTCGAGTGTTTTAGAAAAATGGTTAGCGAGTGATTCTTAATAGTAAGGCAAGAAAAATTTTGAAGGTGACAAATGAGCTAGTCTTGATGTCGTGGGGTTGATGGGTTGTGAACTTGGAGTTGGGTTTTTATTGTCAACTGTTATGTTTCGAGCCTTAAGTTTTGCATGGAAGCATTTTGTACATATGTTGAATCGATCAGTTGATTAGGAAAGGAAGCAAAGAGTGCAACAATTAAAAATAAATGGGTCGAGTGGCTGTGGTAATTGTTTGGGTTGGCAATTGGCTCGATGGGCATTTTGATAACAAGGCTAAAGTATTGTTGTTGGGTCGAACAAATAAGGCCCAACTTGGTTTGTAGAGGTAATTTAGGATTAGGTTTATAGTTAGTGTTATTAGGGTTTAATGTTTTAGTTAAATAGATGTAGGTGATATTAACTTTGATTAAGTGTAGTGACATAATCAAATGAATAGAGTTACTTGTCGTTGTTTATAAGAAAATGATGTTGCGTCGGAAAATATAATCTCTAGCGTTGATGTGTTTAATATATATATGTGTATATATAATGCATGGCTATTAACAATTGGTAATGAAAAGTTTAAATTTCTAGCAAAAATAGGCATTAGAAAATAGTAATTCGAGATTATTATTAATCACTAAGATTAATTACAAGGGTTTTTCACAGGGTCTTACATAAACACATTCATACATAAATATCTCACAAACACGTTACTAAGATTCACATCCCAAGTGTTTGTGCAACAAAACAATCCTTCCACAAGTGGTATCAAAGCAAGGCTGATATTTACTAATTTAAAAGAACAATGGATGTTGAACATATTCAAACCAATGTTGCAGCTAAACTTCCATTACTCAAGCAAAATGAGTTTGATATGTGGCGACTAAGGGTAGAACAATATTTCCAAGTGCAAGACTATGCACTTTGGGAGATCATTGAAGAAGGCAACTCATTTAAACCCTCAATCACCACTACAACAGTAAACGATGCTCTTGTAACACAAATACAAACACAACCATCAAGTGCAGAAGAAAGAATTCAGAAGCGAAATGATCTAAAAGCCAGGAGTATGTTACTGATGACTATTCAAAATGATCAGCTTTTGATCTTTAACAAATACAAAGATGCTAAAACCCTTTTTGAAGCTATTGTGGCTAGATTTGGTGGTAATGATGCTACCAAGAAAACACAGAAAACTCTTCTCAAACAGCAGTTTGAGAACTTCACAGCCACAACAAATGAGTCTTTGGACAGTATGTTCAATAGACTTCAGAAGCTTTCAAGCCAGTTAGCCATCCATGAAGTGAAGATAACTCAAGAAGATTTAAACTCCAAATTTCTTAGGAGTTTACCCACAGAATGGTCCATGCATGTCATTGTCTGGAAAAACAAGCCAGATATTGATCAGATGAGTCTTAATGATCTCTACAACAATTTCAAAATAGTAGAGCATGAAGTAAAGAAGACTACTGGGTCAAGCTCAGGAAATATGGATTTTGTCTCATCCCCAAGCACCTCAAAGGTTGTTAATGAAGAAAATGATGGCAGAGAAGAAGGTACTGCCAACACAAGCTTTGGTACTGCCAGTACTTCCAGCAGTACCAAAACCATTTTAGATGAAACAATTGGGTGTGCTTTTCTTACATCTCAACACAATGGGTCCATATTAACTTTTGAAGATCTTCAAGAGATTCATCCTGATGATCTTGAAGAGATGGACATAAAGTGGCAACTTTCACTTCTGAGCATCAGGGCTAAGAAGTTGTTGATGAGGACTGGCAAGAAGATAATGATAAATGGAAATGAGCCTGCTGGGTATGATAAGTCAAAAGTGGAGTGTTACAACTGCCACATGAAGGGTCACTACTCTAGAGAGTGTAGAAGACCTAAGAAGCAGGATGACAAGGGTAGAGGGTTTGACAACAGGAATAAAGGAAGCTTTGAGAAGAAAGGGAGCTTTGAAAGCAAGAGTAAGGTTGTAGAAGTTGCTGAGCCTAAAGCAATGGTTGCTATTGATGGCATGGGTTTTGATTGGAGTTTCATGGGTGAAGATGAGTCAACTTCAGATGAATTGGCTTTAATGGCTTTCTCCACTCCTGAGGTACAAACTATCAAATGTTCTAATAATTGTGAATTTCTTAAAGAATTAGAATTTATAAGAAAATCTTATGATGCACTGACATTAGAACATAGAAAAACACATCAAACCTTAGTTGATTACAAGTGTGGTATGGCCAAACTAGAAAAACAAATCATTCACTTTAGAGAAAATGAACTCACCTTTACTGATGCTAAAGCTATTCTTAATAGACAAATATTTTTGAAAGATTCAGAAATAGAAATGTTAAGAACTGAGTGCACTAAAGTGACATTGGCTAGAGATAATATTCAACTGACTGTTACTAAATTGGAAATTGCTTCTGATTGCACAAGAAGCATAGTTGAAAATCAGATGAATAAAAGAATAAAATCAGGGATAGGATACAATAAATGTCCACCTCCTTATAGAGGAATTCCTTGTCCCTAAGGTAGTGATCTTGCAGCATCAGGTTTACATGAATTTATTAACAAACCATTAACTAAACCTGTAGAGAAAAGTGAACCTGTTAAGAGTGCTAAGATTGCTTCACTCTCCAAGGTGCTCACTGATAAGAGACCAGATGTCCTAATTATTGAAGATTGGGTATCTGATGATGATGAAGATGAGACTATTCCTATCAAAGGAATCAAAGTAGGACCAATCAGTCCTAAAAGAGTAGAAATTAAGGCTAAGGCTAAAACTGTTCTGAAAACAGTTGAAAGTTGTGAAAAATGCAATAACAAACCTAGAGGAAGCCAAAGAAATTGGAACAACCTTAAGTCACAACAACTAGGTGATGACTTTGTTATGTTCAATAAGGCTTGTTATTACTGTGGTAGCTTTAATCATCTTCATGCTTATTGTAATAAATGGGTTTCTGGGAGTAAATCAAAGTCTAATACAAATGTTACTCACCCCAGAAAAAGTTTTGTTAAGTCTAACACCACAAAAGTTAAACATACTGTTAGACAAAATAAGCCTGTTATTACAAAACCAACTGATAAGGGTACAAGAAACACTTTCAAATATGTACCAAAAGTTGTGAATAGTCCTATTCAAAAGAAATCTGTGGTCAAAACACAAATTTGGAAACCAAAAACAAAAGGTCCTGCTAGACCAAAAGGTCCTGCTAGACCAAATGGTACTGCCAAAATTGGTATTGCCAAAATTGGTACAAATAGACCAAAGACCACACAATGGATTAAAAGGGAAAGTGCTGTTAAGTCCTCAGCATGTTGGATTTGGAAACCACTCCAATCAAAAGGTGCATCAACAATCCTGAAAAGGTTTGATTTCATTGATGCAAGAGGCAAACCCAAGTCTGTCATGGCTTGGGTACCCCAAGGAAACTAATATGTTTATTCATGTGCAGGAACATTCATCTGATATTGGAGATCAAGGATATGTAGATAGTGGATGTTCAAGGCACATGACAGGCAACATGTCATTCCTCTCAGACTTCAAAACATTTGATGGAGGATATGTTACCTTTGGGGGAGGAATAAAAGGAAAGATCACTGGTAAAGGTACTATCAAAACCAGTAAACTAGATTTTGAAAATGTGTATTTTGTGAAAGAACTTCAGTTTAATCTCCTTAGTGTCTCACAAATGTGTGACAAAAAGAACAATGTTCTATTTACTGACAATGAATGTATGGTTCTTTCTTCTGATTTTAAAATGCCTGATGAGAGTCAGATCCTTCTTAAAATCCCAAAAAGGAACAATATGTACAGTGTCAATTTAAAGAACATTGATCCTAAGGAGAGTTTAACTTGTTTGGTAGCAAAGGCCTCATTGGATGAATCTATACTTTGGCATAGAAGGCTTGGTCATGTAAACTTTAAAACAATCAACACTATTGCAAAATATGATTTGGTAAGAGGTTTACCCAAAAAGATTTTCCAAAACGACCAAACCTGTGTTGATTGTCTAAAGGGCAAACAACATAGAGCTTCTTGTAAGCCCAAGACCCAAAACTCTATTTCTCAGGCTTTATACATGCTTCATATGGATCTCTTTGGTCCTACCAATGTGTGTAGCTTGAATGGTAAAAGATATTGTCTTGTTGTTACTGATGATTATAGCAGATTTTCTTGGGTTTTCTTTTTAAGATCTAAACATGAAACTAGTGAGATAATTAAATCTTATATCACTGAGGTAGAAAACCAATCTGATAAGAAAGTCAAAGTCATCAGATGTGACAATGGGACAGAGTTCAAGAATAGAGTTATGGATGACTTTTGCAAGGAAAAAGGCATAAAAAGGGAATTTAGTGTAGCTAGAACCCCACAGCAAAATGGAGTAGCAGAAAGAAAGAATAGAACACTTATAGAGGCTGCTAGAACTATGTTAGTAGACTCTAAGTTGCCTATTTCATTTTGGGCTGAAGCAGTTGGTACTGCCTGTTATGTACAAAACAGGGTTCTTGTGACAAAGCCACATAGAAAGACACCTTATGAACTTTTCTTTGGTAGAACACCATCTTTAAGTTTTATGAGACCTTTTGGTTGTCATGTCACTATTCTAAATACCAAAGATCATTTAGGCAAGTTTGATGGAAAAGCAGATGAAGGCTATTTGATAGGGTATTCCTTGCAGAGTAAGGCCTATAGAGTATTTAATACTTGCACTAGGCTAGTAGAAGAGAATCTTCACATAGAGTTTCAAGAGAAACTAACAAATGTGAAAGGAATTGGACCAGATTGGATGTTTGATATTGATAGGCTTTCAGAATCTATGAATTATGTGCCTGTTACAGGTACAAATACTAATGATGATGCATGTTTTGAAGAAAATGTTGAAACTCCTAAAGATCAAGATTACATCTGGATGCCAATTTGGAAAGGAATGGATCTATCTTCAAGTCAAGAAGAACCTTCAAACACAAGAAATGAAGGTAATGAAGATGATCATGGAACTCAGAATCAAGAGAATCAAGAAAGTGGTACAAATGACAATGGTACTGCTAGTTCACCAGATGGTCCTGCTAGTTCAAGTATTGATACTGCTGAGCCATTGAATGTTCAAATAGATGATTCTTTACAAGAAGAGGTGGGGATTAGCAATCTTCCATCTACCTATGAAGTTCCTAAAACACCCAACACTAGAATTCTCAAAGATCACTCAACTGATGATGTGATTGGTAGCATAAATTCTGGTGTTAGAACAAGATCTCAAGTTGGTTTATCTCAAGTCTTGTCTTCAGATGAAGAAGGGTTTATCTCCTCTATTTATGAAGAAAAGAATAATGAAGGTGCCAACATATGCCTGTTTTCATGTTTTCTATCTCAGGCTGAACCCAAAAACATAAACAAAGCTTTAGATGATGCAAGTTGGGTAGAAGCAATGCAAGAAGAGCTTCTCCAATTCAAGATTCAGAAGGTTTGGATATTGGTTGATTTGCCCAAAGGTCATAGGGCAATTGGAACCAAATGGGTGTTCAGAAACAAGAAAGATGAAAGGGGTATAGTGATCAGAAACAAAGCAAGATTGGTAGCCCAAGGATATACTCAAGAAGAAGGGGTAGATTATGAAGAAGTGTTTGCTCCAGTTGCAAGACTTGAAGCTATTAGGCTATTCTTGGCCTATGCTTCATTCATAGGCTTCACTGTCTATCAAATGGATGTTAAGAGTGCATTTTTATATGGTGAAATTGAAGAACCAGTATATGTCTCTCAACCTCCAGGCTTCATTGATGCAGAATATCCAGACAAAGTTTATAAGGTTACCAAGGCTCTGTATGGACTACACCAAGCTCCTAGTGTTTGCTCCAGTTGCAAGACTTGAAGCAATTAGGCTTTTCTTGGCCTATGCTTCATTCATAGGCTTCACTGTCTATCAAATGGATGTTAAGAGTGCATTTTTATATGGTGAAATTGAAGAACCAGTGTATGTATCTCAACCTCCAGGCTTCATTGATGCAGAGTATCCAGACAAGGTTTATAAGGTTACCAAGGCTCTTTATGGTCTACACCAAGCTCCTAGGGCATGGTATGAAACATTGGCTTGTTTTCTACTAGAAAGTGGATTCCAAAGAGGCAGGATTGATCCAACTTTGTTCATCAAAAGAACAAAGAAAGACATCTTGCTAGTACAGATTTATGTTGATGACATTATCTTTGGATCAACAAATCAAGACTTGTGTGTAGAATTTGAAAAACTTATGCATAGTAAGTTTGAAATGAGTTCCATGGGGGAACTTACTTTCTTTTTGGGTCTCCAAGTGAAACAATCCAAAGAAGGCATATTTATCAGCCAAGATAAGTATGTAGCAGAGATCCTAAGGAAATTTCAGTTTGCTGATTCTAAGGTTGCAAGTACACCAATGGATCCAGATAAAGGGCTACTCAAGGATGCTGAAGGAGAAGATATGGATTTGCACAATTATAGATCAATGATTGGGTCTTTGATGTACCTTACATCATCAAGACCAGATATCATGTTCTCAGTATGTGTATGTGCAAGGTTTCAAGTACATCCCAAAATCTCTCATCTCACAGCAGTCAAAAGAATCTTTAGATATCTCAAGGGTCAACCTAGGTTGGGTCTTTGGTATCCAAGGGAATCATCTTTTGAATTGGTGGCTTATTCGGATAGTGACTATGCTGGTGCAACTCTAGACAGAAAATCCACAACTGGTGGATGTCAATTTCTTGGTTGCAGACTCATCTCTTGGCAATGCAAGAAACAAACAATGGTGGCCAACTCTACAACTGAAGCAGAATATGTTGCTGGTGCAAGTTCTTTGGATCCAAAATCAAATGCTTGACTATGGGTACAATTTTCTTAACACCATTATTTATATTGACAATAGCAGTACTATTTGTATCATTAAAAACCCAGTTCAACACTCAAAAACAAAACATATTGAAATCAGACACCATTTCATAAGGGATTGCAATGAGAAAAGGTTAATTCAAGTTGTTAAAATTGATTCTGAAAAGAATTATGCAGACCTTCTCACCAAAGCTTTTGATTTAGGTAGATTCAAATATCTTGTAGGAGGTATTGGAATGATAAATCTTTGAAAAACATGTGTTTTTGTACATAAAATTAACTGGTATTGGCTTTTAAAACATGGTACTGCTAGTTAGTCAATAGGTACTGTCAGTTCATAATTGGTCCTGCTAGTATAAAATTTGCTATGTTTTGTTCATATTGATGCTTAAATGTTTAAAATTCTATAGATCAAGTGCTTTGCACTTTGTTCTTTTGGTTTGCAACTAACACATTTCAGGATTGATAACAAAACAAGAGATCTTTCAAACAAAAGGGGGAAACAAAAGTTATATTAATCTCAGGGGAGGTAACAATCTCAGGGGAGGAAATATTAGCCCAGAATGGAAGAAAAAACAATTTATGAAGGAAAAAGACAAGAGCATACAAGATGATGCAGAGGTTGAAAAAGATAGGATTAGATCACATATCTAGAAGGGATGAAGCATTCCTAAAGGAGAAAGTTCTATCTAGATCAAACTAAGAAAAGTTTCAACTCAAAGGCATACTAATAGATAATTTCACTTGCTGAACCAATCATCCAAGATACACAGCATCATTGCCTTTCTAATTTCCTCCATCCAAGGAAATTGCACCATCTTTAGGCCAATATGGCTTTTGGTATTCAGTTCACCAAGTTTTTACAAACTTAAGAGCTGGCTAGTCCATAAGCAAATGACTTTTGGTAAAGACAAATCAAATCCGTTGATGGTTGATAGTTTACCAAAAATTATATGGTTGTTAACTAACCATACTTAATTGTAAATAGTTAGCTAGTCCTTAAGCAAACGGCTTTTGGTAAAGACAACTCAAATCCGTTGATAGCTGGTAGTTTGCTAAAAACTATAAGGGATTTTTTGCAAAACTTTCAAAGGTACTGGTAGTTCAAAAATTGGTACTGCTAGAGTAAAATGGTACTGCTAGATAGCCGTTGAGCCTGTCAGAAAAAGTTTTAGCCGTTGGGCCTGGTAGTTAAAATTAGCCGTTGGGGTAGTTATGTAAATTACTGATGATTATATTATATTATATTTCACATATAAAAGATCTTTTTAACCGCCTTTTCATTTACTTATTATAATCTTTCTTATTGTCGGTTAAAAGTAATTCTCACAAATCATCTTTCATCAGTCCTTATCATAATTCACATACACCTTTCATCTTCTACCAGTACCACCAACAAATCCCACCATCATATTCAAAATTTTCATTATGAATACCACAGTTGTTCTAAACTTTGTTCAACGTCACAATCAATTAGCATTTTTGGAGAAGTCATAGGATAATGCCTCTTTTCATCAAGTAGTGGACTTTTTAAATAACTCCTATATCAGGTTTGCTTTACTAGTCATTCCCACTATTTATGAATCTCAAATTTTACAATTTTGGCAAACTGCTAAAATTAAAACTTCTGAAAATGGGGAACAAAGGATTAAGGCCAAAGTGGATGGCAAACTTTTAACTCTTACTGAGTCATCCATAAGAAGACATCTTCATTTGGATGATTCTGATGGTATTAGTCAGTTGCTAGATACTGAGATTTTTGAAAATTTGGAAAGAATGGGGTATCATGCTACTTCTACAAAACTCACTTTTCTAAAGAAGCATCTTACTCCACAATGGAGATTTTTGATTCACACAATCCTTCATTGTTTGAGCCAGAAGAAAACCTCTTAGGAGCAATTCAGTGGAAGCATGGCTTCTGCTCTCATCTGCTTGGCTACAAACAGAAAATACAACTTTTCCAAACATATTTTTGAAGGATTGACTAAAAATGTGAATAGTGAAACAAAGTTTTTGATGTATCCAAGATTTATTTCATCCATCATTGCAAAATCAAAACATTTGTTGCTTCCCCCACACACACTTTATGAAACACCAAAACTTTCTCACAAAGTATTTTCAAACATGAGAATTGGTTTTAGAGGGGAAGAAATACCACTATTTGATGAAATGTTACCACAACATCCAGAAGAACCAACACCATCAGCTGAATCACCATCATCTAGTTCTTCAACTGGTTACATCTCACCAACACATCAAACATCACCAATACCATCTCCAGTACCATCAGCAACACCACCAACATCATCACATCATGTATCACAAACCCAATCACCTCAGACAATGCAAGAACTAAAAGACAAGGTGAAGCTCTTAGAAGATGCTCTTAAAAGTCAAAGCAAGAAATTTTCTGAGATCAACATCAAATTAGTCAAGAGGGTAAAGAAATTGGAAGGTGAAGTGAAGAAGCTAAAGGGTAAAAGATCTGCAAAGGTTGTTTTATCTAGTTCTTCAACATCAGATGCTGATAGGTTAGGTCACTCTTCCAAAAAGGGGAGGATGGATAGTTCTGAAGATGAAGAGGAGGCTCAATTTGAATTCCATGAAGGAACTCAAGTTTATGATGAAGAGCCTGCTGGTGCAGGGCAAGAGCCTGCTAGGATTGAGAGGCTATTGGCTATGGAGTACAAAGGGTCTGCTGAGAAAGTGTACAAGAGAAAGAGAGACTTAGAGCCTCAAGGAGATTTGTTTGTTCAAGGGAGGTCATTTATTGCTGATGAGCAATCTTCTGCTCCATCTCAAGAACCAACTCCAAAGGATAAGGGCAAAAGCATTATGATTGAAGATGAGCCTAAGCCCAAGAAGTTGAAAAGAACACAGCAAATTCAGATGGCTTTAGGTGAAGAAGAGGCCAAAAGGGTTCATGAAGAAGAACTGAAAGCATTTGAAGCTTCAAGAATGCTTACAGAAATGAAAGAGCATAAAGATGCTGCTCAGACTCTTCTTGATACTCAAATTGCTCAAGAAACCTTTGATGCACAGATGCAATGGATTATTGCTAATGATCCAATTGTGAAAGGCCAAGCATCAATAATAGTAAATGACAAGAATCTCAATTCTGATGAGAAGACAGCAGAACTTGAATCTTTTATCAACAAGAAGTATAAAGAAGCAGCTCTGGCTGACATTTTTGAAAAGATGAAAGAAAGTGAGAAAAGAGGTTTTAAGGTGGGCCAATCATGGAAAGATCAAGTGATTTTTATGAAGAGATTTCTAAAAGGTCAAGCAAATTGGACTGATTATCAACTGAAGAAGAAATCTGCTGATGAAATCTACTACTTGTATCTTCAAGCCTACAAAAGTCTTTACTACAAAGTTCCATCTGATGCAAAGCCCTCAATGAAGAAGAAAGATGCTCAGAAGAAAGAAGAAGCAAAATTGGACACAGAGCAAGTAAGTAAGATGTTAATTACTTTGCCAACTATCATACATGCTGATCCAATTAGCTGTAGATGCCCTATTATTGATTGGGAGATCAACCATGATAGATTAGGAAAGTCATGGAAAATAATAAGGGTTGGGGGTCAGTCTGCTATCTTTAAGAATTTTGAAAATCTAGTTAGAGCATGTGACAGAGCAGACTTGGAAGAATTGTGGAATCTAGTGCAGATTAGGGTAGACACAAATTCTAGTACTGATGTTAAGGAACAGGAACTATGGGTAGAATTCAATAGGATGTTTGATCCTGATCCCAAAGATGTTCATTGGAAATTTCCCTATTATGATCCTTCAACAACATGGGAATTTCTAAGCCTTGGCAATATTCATCATCTTTACACACAAAGTGGGATAGAACTCTTTATGTTGGCTGAGAAAGAGTATCCACTTAGTTATGAAGTGCTTAAAACTATGATCTCCAAGAGATTAAGATGTGACAAAGATGAAGAGAATTCAGAAATTGTTCAAAGTTTGCTGAGGAGCATATTTGAGCAATGTGAAAGAAAAAGGAAGAACAGAGAGTGAAGGTTTTTGGAAGAGTTCCCTCAAATCCTCAAGGTATGTATTTTATTCATCAGAAACTTGTGTATTTTAATGGAAATAACAAGTTTAGGGGAGGATTGTTGGGAATAAAATGTTCAAGTCAAAGAGCCTGCCAAAGATGTCAAAGAGCCTGCTAGTTGATTTTGAAGAGTATGAAGATGTACTAACAGTACCTTCTGGGTAGAAGGTACTGCTAGTTGATAAAGATCCTGCCAAGCATTATGTCAAGTTGTTAGATATTTTGTAATAGATATTTAGTGAAATTATTAGTCTTTGTACATTGTTATACGTTATGTAGAAGTAGTTTAGTCTTCTGTGGTTCACAGAAGAATATTGCAGAGTTGGTACATTGGTAGTTGTATTTAATTGTAGGCTAGAATAGTCAAAGTAACATATTATATTCAACCACTTGACAACTTGTAATTAGGGTGCCTTATCGTATAAAAGGTTCCCTAAGTCACTCCTTCATGCATGCATCTCTCCAACTATTAACCAAAAACCGAACTATCTCTCAAGCAACTTAGTTACTCAACTCACAAATCCTTTTACAATCTAAGATTCAAGATTACTTTGTAATCCCGGTGATAGTTAGATCATCCGTATTATTTCATCAATAATATTGAATCGTTTTGTGTTAACTAAAGTTGTGTTCCTTGTTCATTACATACTCACGTTTACATAAACTCACCACCTTGTGTTCTTTTAAGTGTGTTGTAGTAGATTCCGCATGCTAAACACATTCATACATAAATATCTCACAAACACGTTACTAAGATTCACATCCCAAGTGTTTGTGCAACAAAACAATCCTTCCACACAAATTCATCTTCGATCGATCAAGGATTTTCTTCTTAGGTCGGGTATACATGCAAATCATCAAACTTATATTTATAGAGAGTAAATAAAAAATCCATACGCGTTCGTTACACCTCTTACCATATATTTATGCAAAAGGTAATTTTAATAAATATTAATTTGCCTATATAAATATCTTTTACTTACGGGACAAAATTAACAACTTTTGCTCAATGTTGGTTTATTAACTTAAAATTTTAGTCATGTAAAGTCAAACAACTTTTATAGAGATCCGGCCATTTGCAAACAAATTTTGTCAACGACGTTTTGGTTAAATTACATTTTTGCTAGCTCTTCCATCATTCTCGAGCTTTAAATCACGAGTGAAGTTTCCGTTCAAGCTTTAGTAGTCAACTCCGGCTCAAATTTCACATTACTGTACTTGGCTCGGCTCGACTTGGCTGGCTTCGTAAACACCCCTACGTACGACCCATATTGTAAAGTTATTCACTGTCGATGTTGCTTTCGTCTAACAGTGGATTCATATGTTCGCAGTTCTTTCAAACTTCAAGAGAATTGCAAACTAGCTCCTAAATTATCTTGTTAACGTTATATGCCATCCATAATCCATTTTTAACATGATATTATTTATATATATAGATAAATTGAAGTCGCGTGTCCAAATACAAGTTGTGTAGTTGGTTTTGGTAAATTATTTTGAAGAGAGTTCACAACAAGCAACATAATATGTGAAATGGAGTTAATATTAAATGAGAAGTGTATCCCACATTGCTTGGAGAAAGAAATGAAGGTGTGTTTATATAGAAGTTCTAGTAGGAACTATTAAATTATCTTGAGTTTGTTTTACTCCAACACCTGCGTGCACATGGTGTGCATATATTTTTTGCTGCAGATTCTGATTTCTTTTCAAAAGAGTTTCCGAATTGTGTACCGATCTATTTTGGAAATAGATATAAACTTATTGATCAAGTTATTACAAAATCGTTTTTAAACAATACTAGCTAAAAGACCCGTGAAATTCACAGGTAAATTATGAGAGTTAAGCAACAAGATATATAATATGTAAAATTATGAGAGTTATTACAAAGTCGCGTGTCCAAATAGAAGTTGTGTAGTTGGTTTTGGTAAATTATGAGAGTTAAGCAACAAGATATATAATATGTAAGATGAAATTAATATGAATGAGATATCGTGTTTCAAAGTAAGTCACTCGAATCACAAAAATTGTACATGAGAAGAGTATCCCACATTGCTTGGAGAAAGATATGAAGGTGTGCTTAAATTGAAGTTGTAGTATGAACAATTAAATTTTGTTGAATTTCTTTTATTTAACACTTATGCGCGCGCATGGTGTGCATAACGTACAATATTATTACAAATCTCTTTTTATGCAATAAAGAGATGCAAAACGTGTTCAATTAAATTTTGTTGAGTTTGTTTTATTCCTAACACTTATGCGCGCGCGTGGTGTGCATAACGTACAATATTATTACATATTTGTTTTTATGCAATAAAGAGATGCAAAACGTGTTCAATTATAACATATATGTTTTGTTACAATTCTAGGTCTCGTGACTCACGTGACACTCGCGGAAATCATCCCAACAACCGCTCTTTTGAGCCCAAGGTTTGTCATAATTTTACTTGTGGTTTTTGTAGATTTGGTAACGTGTGCAAGTTTATGCATGATTCATCGGTTCGTGTACCCTCGTCCATACATTACATCTTCGTTAAACCTTCATCGTCATTGGTCATTTTTCGACATTGTATAGTGAGAAAGCTCACATCCGAGTTCGAATATTAATACTCCTCGAGTGAACTTGGGCTCAAACACCAAATCTGGGACAACTACCGGGTCAAACTCCTCTAATTTTTCTATGGATCAATCTCAGCTTCTAGCAGGGAGCTCACAGGCCTAATGTTACATGTCATACATCTCCTGGTTTTGGTCCACAAGCCCAACAACAGCATGTTGCTTACCAGGCCCAACATCCTCTTGATTTATTTGTATTTAAAAAGAGAAAAATGCTTGCAAGCGAACTTCGAACTCGTGACTTCCCAAACAAATCAGATAGCCTTACCACTGGGATAGAAATAATCTAGCCATAGTTGTTTCTTCAATGTTTATTAAGTAATAGTTATCAAGTAGTTTGCCAACTCACAATAAAAGCTACTTTTCTGTTTGTATTATTGAATATTTTTAACACATGTTTGCGTCTTTTTTTATTTTTTATTTTTACCGTGCCACAAAAGGTCTACTTTTTAGTACAACCTAGAACTTTGAATACGCACCGCTTGAATCGAACTTAAAGTATGAGACAAGTTGAATATGCGACATGAAAACCAAACTCATTCGGCCTCTTGCTCATTTGTGACAACCCGTAATTTTCCGAATATATTTCTATACGAGATTTTCCCTAATTTTCATTTACGAACCTTTCCGAGCTTATTTGACTCTAAAACGTGAAGTTATCTCGCGAAACGTGGAATTTGTACACAACGCGTACTGGCACAACCGACGATTTGTTTTGATTATTTTATTATTCCTGAGAAACGAGGCGAATGAATAGTCGTTTTTATTGGAAAAATTATTCTGAGCGCAATGGTGAAATTCCCGTGTCTTGAATCGCTTGTTTACTAGTCTAAATAAGCCCCGGACTTGATTTCGTGAAAGATTGCTAAAATTACAAAAGTGATCCCTGGACTAAGGTTCCACTTCCACCCCTTGACTTTGATTATGACATAAGTGGTCCCTAGAGTTACAAAACCCTAAACCTAGCACTATATAATCATCTTTATAACACACTCTAGGGTTAACTCATCTTCTCCTCCTCCAAAAATAGGGCAGCCGCCCCTTTTCCCTCTCCGGCCAACTTTCGGCCTCCACACTACCCAATTTTGGTGCGGAAAACTCAATTAGACGCCGAGTGAAGGGTGACTTTCGGACTTCCTTGAAGGGTTTCCCCAAGTCTGAATCTGGTATCTTATCTCCCGTAACGATTCCCTGTTTTTCCTTAGCTACTCCGGTTTTATCCGGACCGTCTGTTTCAAGAAAATCTAGACGAATTGGTTGGACCGTGCTTGTTCGGTTGTGTTCCTGGATCATGGACTTGAGAGTCGAAACATATTCTTCTATCTGTTCTCTGGTGACCGAAGGAGTCTCGGTGTTTTTGCTTCCGGCATGGTTGACGGGTGGAGTTTCAAGATTCTCTCCTCCCGAACCTTCCGGACGTTCAGGACCTGTCATTCTATAGCTTCGGTAGATTGAATGCCGGTCCCACGGATGGCGCCAATGTTTAAGTATTTTTCTGCGGATCAGATAATGCTCCAGAAATGTCCTTCGGCCTTGAGATCGTCAAGTCCTTCGGACAACTGCTAAGAAAATAGACGCGTTAGTCTCGCCCCGGGTGTGACCCCAGGACCCGACTCCGGCGTAAGAGTAAGTACCGAAAGGTGGGTAATAAATATATTAGTAAGATAATTACTGTGTGTAAAAGTGTGTTACCATTGCTGTGGCGATTGCTCCTTTATATAGGAGACCTGTTTTTGTCCCCATCGGATGAGTCCAAATGTGATGGCGACACTTTTGGGCGGCAACTGGGACTTTACCCTGTTCGGGTCTTTCTTCTGACCTGACATAGCTCCTGCACTTCTGCCACATACTACTTATATTAAGGTTGACTTCCTGACCTGGAGTTAGCCGTTGGGCCGAACGGCCGTATGATCCGTTCGGCACTGGTCCTCGTTCGGATCACATCGTTCGGACGTATGTGACCGGGGTTTGTCCTGACTCAGCTATACGCTAGACCGGACGACCTGTTTGGTTCATCCGGTTTGGGCCCTTCGGCCATGTACGCCGGAAATACATATTCTCAGTCTTGTTCTACTCCTGGAGTCATTCGTTGTCCGAACGACCATGGTCGTTCGGTTAGAGCCACTCGGCCATATACGCCGACAGGAACTATTAAATTACCTTGAGTTTGTTTTACGCCAACACCTGCACGCATATGGTCTGCATAAACTTTTTGCTGCAGATTCTCATTTCTTTTGAAAAGAGTTTCCGAATTGTGTACCGATCTATTTTAGAAATGTGTAGATATAAACTTATTGATCAAGTTATTACAAAATCGTTTTTATACAATACTAGCTAAAAGACACGTGAAATTCACGGGTATTTTAAAGGAACGAAAAAAAATGTTGATATATTAGGTAGTAAGTACGGAGAAGGAAACCAATAAACCAATTGTGTTGCATATGGTAAAAGTTCAGAAATGAAACAACATAAAGTTAAAAAAAAAAAAAAAAAAGCATTATGATCAAACAAAGACATAATGAAATCACCAATGTTTTGGCGCCGTTTCGCCTACTTTTTGCGCCGGGTAGAAACCCTTATGGAAACAAGGAGGGAGAAGACGAAGCATGTCGTTTGTAATATAAAGAAAGAGAACATTGATTCGCTTTTTTATTGGATTGCCGACGTGTTTTAAACATAGTTTTTAATAACGATATTAATATATGAAACTATACAATCGTTTTACAACATATGTTGAATGTTGTTCGTTAGATGATTTTTTGAAATGAATTTGTGTTCGGTAAATCAATGATCATTTGTTATTAACATTATACTTTAAATCTAATAGAAAAATAATGTGTTTTGACCCGTAACCCTGTTTAATCAATGTGATTGTCGCCTTTAGTTTTGATGCTTACAAAAAATATAACTAAAAATTAATAACTGCCCCATTTTGGCTTGAACTGTTTTGATAGAAGTCATTTCAATTTTTTTTATTATTATTATTATTTTTTTATTAATTTTATCGGTAGGTGATTTGCTCAATTTTTTTTTTTTTTTTTACTTGCACACTCTCTGTACAAGTTATTAATTTGTTTTTTTCTCCAGCTTTTAACATTTGTGTCTGTATTTAATTTTCTGTTATTTAAATACTATTTGTTTTTATTCATTTTAATATGAATCTTATTGATAAAAACGTAACCATTTCTTGTGTTTATATTATATGTCCAAAGGCAAGTTGTATGTGGTATAATCCTTTACATTATTTGTTCGTCCATATTCATCCGTCACGTGGCTCGATTTTTTTTTTATCTTGTTAACTTCTTAACGTCTTATAATGATAGCTCAAAAACTATGCTACAACCTACACCATGGACCCTCCAAGAGTATGTTCAAGTTTATGCCTGTTGAGAAATTAAGGTTGTTCAAGTTTAAAAATGGGCTAATTCTCTAAATACCCCACAAGTACAACACCACTTACCCCTATTGCCTCAAAATTTTTCTTTTTCTTCAATTACCCCATGGGCGGAGGTCGCCCAAAAATCTTGAGCGACTCCTTCAAAAAAGTGACACGTGTTCCTATATATGTCCCTACCAACTATTAGTTTGTACCATATACTTTCTTGGGCGACTGAGACCCACTATTTATTGGGCGATTTTTTTTTTTGCGATTGTGGCCTACTATTTTTTGGGTGACTTGTTTTTTTGTCTTTTTGTGAAAAAGTTATTAACTACATTTTGGGTCCTTGTTGTTTGATTGGTATTTCATTTTTGGTGAGACAAGAAAATTTCAATCCATCACCACCAACAACAATAACATTGATTGGTATCACCACCACCAACAATAACAGATCTCAATCCATCACTAAAACCCTACATGAAAATTTCAAAATCTTTATAAAACAAAATCCAATAACTTAAAAAAAGAAAGATTCACAACAAGCAACATAATATGTGAAATGGTAAATTATTTTGAAGAGAGTTCACAACAAGCAACATAATATGTGAAATGGAGTTAATATTAAATGAGAAGTGTATCCCACATTGCTTGGAGAAAGAATTGAAGGGTGTGTTTATATATAAGTTCTAGTAGGAACTATTAAATTATCTTGAGTTTGTTTTACTCCAACACCTGCGTGCACATGGTGTGCATATATTTTTTGCTGCAGATTCTGATTTCTTTTCAAAAGAGTTTCCGAATTGTGTACCGATCTATTTTGGAAATAGATATAAACTTATTGATCAAGTTATTACAAAATCGTTTTTATACAATACTAGCTAAAAGACCCGTGAAATTCACAGGTAAATTATGAGAGTTAAGCAACAAGATATATAATATGTAAAATTATGAGAGTTATTACAAAGTCGCGTGTCCAAATAGAAGTTGTGTAGTTGGTTTTGGTAAATTATGAGAGTTAAGCAACAAGATATATAATATGTAAGATGAAATTAATATGAATGAGATATCGTGTTTCAAAGTAAGTCACTCGAATCACAAAAATTGTACATGAGAAGAGTATCCGACATTGCTTGGAGAAAGATATGAAGGTGTGCTTAAATTGAAGTTGTAGTATGAACAATTAAATTTTGTTGAGTTTCTTTTATTTAACACTTATGCGCGCGCATGGTGTGCATAACGTACAATATTATTACAAATCTCTCTTTATGCAATAAAGAGATGCAAAACGTGTTCAATTAAATTTTGTTGAGTTTGTTTTATTCCTAACACTTATGCGCGCGCATGATGTGCATAACGTACAATATTATTACATATTTGTTTTTATGCAATAAAGAGATGCAAAACGTGTTCAATTATAACATATATGTTTTGTTACAATTCTAGGTCTCGTGACTCACGTGACACTCGCGGAAATCATCCCAACAACCGCTCTTTTGAGCCCAAGGTTTGTCATAATTTTACTCGTGGTTTTTGTAGATTTGGTAACGTGTGCAAGTTTATGCATGATTCATCGGTTCGTGTACCCTCGTCCATACATTACATCTTCGTTAAACCTTCATCGTCATTGGTCATTTTTCGACATTGTATAGTGAGAAAGCTCACATCCGAGTTCGAATGTTAATACTCCTCGAGTGAACTTGGGCTCAAACACCAAATCTGGGACAACTACCGGGTCAAACTCCTCTAATTTTTCTATGGATCAATCTCAGCTTCTAGCAGGGGAGCTCACAGGCCTAATGTTACATGTCATACATCTCCTGGTTTTGGTCCACAAGCCCAACAACAGCATGTTGCTTACCAGGCCCAACATCCTCTTGATTTATTTGTATTTAAAAAAAGAAAAATGCTTGCAAGCGAACTTCGAACTCGTGACTTCCCAAACAAATTAGATAGCCTTACCGCTGGGATAGAAATAATCTAGCCTTAGTTTCTTCTTCAATGTTTACTAAGTAATAGTTATCAAGTAGTTTGCCAACTCACAATAAAAGCTACTTTTCTATTTGTATTATTGAAAATTTTTAACACATGTTTGCGTCTTTTTTTATTTTTTATTTTTACCGTGCCACAAAATGTCTACTTTTTAGTACAACCTAGAACTTTGAATATGCACCATTTGAATCGAACTTAAAGTATGAGACGAGTTGAATATGCGACATGAAAACCAAACTCATTCGGCCTCTTGCTCATTTGTGACAACCCGTAATTTTCCGAATATATTTCTATACGAGATTTTCCCTATTTTTCATTTACGAACCTTTCCGAGCTTATTTGACTCTAAAACGTGAAGTTATCTCGCGAAACGTGAAATTTGTACACAACGCGTACTGGCACAACCGACGATTTATTTTGATTATTTTATTATTCGTGAGAAAACGAGACGAATGAATAGTCGTTTTTATTGGAAAAATTATTCTGAGCGCAATGGTGAAATTCCCGTGTCTTGAATCGCTCGTTTACTAGTCTAAATAAGCCCCGGACTTGATTTTGCGAAAGATTGCTAAAATTACAAAAGTGATCCCTGGACTAAGGTTCCACTTCCACCCCTTGACTTTGATTATGACATAAGTGGTCCCTAGAGTTACAAAACCCTTAACCTAGCACTATATAATCATCTTTATAACACACTCTAGGGTTAACTCATCTTCCCCTCCTCCAAAAATAGGGCAGCCGCCCCTTTTCCCTCTCCGGCCAACTTCCGACCTCCACACTACCCACTGTCACATCACACCACCACCACAAAATCCAGTTTCGTGACCTCCTTGCTTCATTTAACTAATACACGCGCTTCAAGACGGAGTGTCACCACGCCACCACCTACCAATCTGAAAATGGTGTTTGTTTTGATAGCTCTTGAGTCTCGGTTTAAATGCCATAGCTGATTGGTTTGTTGGGTTACGAGTTGAAAGCGGGTCGGGTCGAGACCCATTTGGTGCATAGTTTAGTCTCAGGTTAACTCAGTTTCGTGTTTAAAACTGATTCAGTAGAAGTTGATTTGGTCGAAGCTTATTTTTGTGGCTTATTGTTTTCATATTTCAGTGCATCGAGACAACCACAAGGGTGGTTGTGCTCGCATGGAACTAGCTTGGTCTCGGTGGTGGAGAGAACCCGCATAGGGTGCGTTATGTTTGTCTTGGCTTTAGCTTATTTTTCAGCTTAAAATGATCTTAAGGGTGTGTTTACTTGTTGTCATTTTTTTTCTCAGCCTATTAAGGTGCGTTTGAGTGTGTTGGTTTGGTTCAGTCATAGTAGGGTGTTGAAATTGCTTATAGTTAGTTTGTTTTGACATTAGCGTGCTTGTTTGTTCTCGGCTCGACAAGACCCAAGTAGGGTGTGTCGCTTGTTACAGTTAGCCAAATGGAGTGTGTTAGCTGGTTCTGAGTCTATGTTTGGGTTGGATTCGTCTTGAGTTTAACAGCCCATGTGGGTGCGTTTGGTTTGTATAAAATTTGGGCCGAAGCTCATATAATAGATAGTGGGTGTGTTTGGAAGATATATTGGGTCAAGTCCAGTAGCTTAATATAACACAATTAGTCAGTAGGATCAATCAAAATAGGATTTAGTCAAAGATTTTAAAAGAATCAAAAAGTAAAAAAAAATTAGTATAAGCAGAAATAGTATAAACTTCTAGATCACTTGTAGGATTCATTGGTGATTGGAAATAGGTTTGGATTGGTGATCTGAGTAATTTGCCAGCTTGTGAATCTAGATCAAAAAGAAAATTCTAGTTTGGAACTCATTAGCTTATCTCAAATTAAGCTCAAAATTGCTTATCTGCTGGAAATCTCCCCTGCTACTCAGTTTTAAGCCCAATTTCATAAGTAGTTTTCTTGTAATCTATTTGAGTTTAGTATGAGATTATTGGGGCAAAAGCTAGTCGAGATAGCTGTTTATCAGTTTCTACTTTTGGATTGTTTTTATTAGCTTATTTGGATAGCTTATTTGAGTCTCCTTAGAGCTAGTTTGAACTGTTTCATAAAAGTTTGCAAAACTTGACTGTATTGTGTACAAGCTGTTTTCCAGCTTATTCCGGCTTATTTGAGTTCATTCCTTTTCATGAAATTAGTGTTTGTTAGTCATAATTTGAATTGCAAAAGAAGAAAATTTAAAAAAAAAAATATAGTTTAGTTAATTCGTAGTAACTCAGATTCGAACCTGGGTGGTTTTTTGTTTTAAAAACGATTTTGATTTTTCAAGTTTTTACAATTTAGTCCTTGAGGTTTCATTTTAGGTAAATCTGGTCCTTGTCTTTATTTAAAACCGTTTTTAGTTTAAATCAAGTTTCAAAGTTTTACAATTTAGCCCCTGTCTTTTATTAAGCCTATAATAATTTTTGTTTTTACATTTTTAGTCCCTTAGGTTTTACAAACTTTTGTTTTCTTTGTTTTCTTTTATAAAAAAAATTAGTTTCATTACATTACATTTTTAGTTCCTTAGGTTTTTACTTTTTCATTTTAGTATAAACGAGCATATTTGCCCGCGCGTTGCTGCGAGGCGGACGTTTTTTCGTTTATTACAATTATGTTTATTACAATCGTGTGACATACTACTTGTGCATTGGAAATAGTTCGTGTCATCATTTGTACATCTCATTTCAAACACAAAGCACCGATGTTGGCATCCATTTCCTAAGGATAAGTTCATGTTAAAACATAGTACAACGATAAGTAGAGTTTCAATAACTGTTGGCAACTATGGTATTGAACATTATATAAATAATGTAACTACTGCTATAACTCTGCCATTTATTAACATTTTGCAAATACGCGTTTGAACGATATAATTTATGAAACTATGAACGACTACTTATAATTATAACTTCAACATAATGTAACACTTATTGCACTAAAACAAATGTTTCGACTTTAATGATTTATACACTTTATCTGGAATCTGTTTGATTTAGTACATGGTTAGAAAGAGTGAACCAATAGAAAAGACGCACTGTATAGAATTTGCTAAGGACTGCAAGAGCCCATTGATAGTTTGATATACGATCATAGTACATAACAGATTATGCACATAAGACAATAATCACAACATTTTTTACTAATGTTTTAGTTGAATATTTATGTAAAAATGGGAATTTCTGATAAGATATAAATATGGCAGGAAGAAGAGTGTATATACACCTACCAATCTGCAGTGTGGGTTATCAGTAAGAAAAGCCTTTGCAGTCCTCTGGAAGATGCTTCTTGTCAATATAATCTGCAAGTTTGCAGCCGTGTTAATACTAACCCATAGTAAAAAATGAGCTAACATCAGGTAATAGGAAAAAAATGTTACTCGTAGTCATACCATGTAGAAAGAAAACAGAGTAGCACATGCGATAATTTGTCCCTCTGTATATATAAACTCTCATATTCCATTATCCACCAAATAAGATGATTACTAAAATCATAAAGTTTTCTAGTCGTATTTGTATGGGGGTCAAACAATGATAGGGCCTCAGCCAATCTATTTCAACCTGTACTAATAAATAACTCAGTTTGGCCTAGACTTTTTTTTGACTCATTACACAATCTACCTATCCATCGATCAAGTTGTAGCAATTTTCATGTTATTAGATGGAGTGAAACATAAAAAATAAAACTATAAGCATGTAAGTTTTATAAGCAATCCCAAACACCCCAAATACTCGATAAACATTAAACCATAACCTGCAAAATAACTAATACATGAGTCTAAATAAGCAATCCCAAACAACACATATACTCGATAAATATTAAATCATAATATGCTAAAGAACTAATTATTATCATTAAAGTTGCCTAAAATTAGAGCATGAATTTGGAGATTAAAGAGAATATTACATTGTGTATAGAGTTGCCTCATTCAGCCCATCTGACGATTCCTGCTGCCTCTTATGTATCCCAATTCCCAAGTCACTCTTTGGTAATTCATTAGTAGGTATATAATTCACATCGATAAAGAGCCAAACACGAATACTGAAACACAAACGCATCAAATCAGTCATAAATTCACATTCAAAAAACCCAAAACTCAAAAACAAATATCAAAATCATAAATAACTCAAACCTGCAATCAAAAAATATAACTGAGATCATATAAAAAAATTATAAAAATAATTAAAGGTAATGTAATTAGAGTTGATAAACTCACAAAAATGATTTATATTCAACTCAAGGCATGTAATTTCCTGATTTAATTTTGCAATCATCTTCTCCATCTTAAGATCCGCCGTAAATAAATCTGAAATCATAACCCAAAATCATTAAAAGCAATAAGTAGCGTCAAGAAATAAGCAATAAGCAAAAAAATGACCACACTTTAGCGCTTAAATACTTTACGATTTCCAGCCGCAAATTTTAATAAGCAGAACAGATAAAGAAATATTATATGTTCAAAACTTTGGGCCAAAGTTTGGCTGATTCTGTTTTGCTTTCTGATTCACAAATGCAAGAATGTAAATCCAGATGATGAAATCATAGGTAAAAAAACTGTCAATATCGCATGCCAACTACGGCTCTTGTACAACTAATCGTTTCTTTACAATAGAACGCAATAGCTTAACCTTAAGATTTACACACACATGCGCCTCCATAGATGCTGTTCAACAAAGTAACACGAACCACTGTAACCTGCATATTACAGATCGCATCCAAAATATTTGTAAGAAACTATAACCAACCAATCCCAAACACCCCCTTAACAGCTTAAATCTAACAAACCATGATAATACAGATTGAATTAACCTCCATCTGTAATATAGCATGTTGATAATACCTGAAGTTGTATTATTGTAAGTTCCCTGTTCCAGTACCGACAACAAAGTTACGTATACATACCGGGATCACCCAAATGTTCAGACGAATGGCAATTATAGTGAGAAGAACATGTTGCCGCATTAGTTGATACAGAGATGAATACCAAAAGACTTATCATCGGAATGAATGGCTGCAACATATACAAACCAAAAGACAATCAATACCATCGAAAATATGCAAAAGTATAAACGTAAATCTTCTGATCAACGGACTGTTGCTATTTACCTCACGAAAAATTGGAAACCATACGTGACTGAAAAAAAAAAAAAAAACAACTTTCAATTACCACTCGTTGCGCTGTGTGCAAGACCAGCGGTTTGTTGAACTCCCTGTGTAATTAAACATGAATGAAGCATTAACATAAAAACATAAACAGGATCAAACCCTAACCTTGGTTTACAGTAAAAATCAAAACTTCGAGCAAAACCAAAAAGATTGAATCTTTATAATACTAAACCTGAAGAACAGGTCGGTATACAGATGGTGGTTACACGCTTTGGTTCTCTTCAAGCCAAGGTAAACGCCAAGATTCAGTAAGATTCGATAGATGCGGCATAGTCCTAATATCCAAAAACAAAATGCCGCATAGTCCTAATATCCAAAAACAAAGATCAGTAACCTGTTAGGAAATCAGTTATGTATACATACACAACAACAGTTAGCCTGATGAAGGATATATAAAAGCTTATTAGATCAGGCCATTCATTAACCCCAAAAATTTTAAAATAATAATAATAATAATTAACAATAACAAACCTCTAACCAATTCAATCTTTCAGATCTTTGTAAAACCACCGTCACCACTGATGCTAATCTGCACTTGGATCTTAATTTAATTAAACCCCAATTTTAATATCCAGAATTGAATCTATTCGAAATTAAAAAAATAATAATAATAAATGAGATGGAGGCTACCTTTCTACTTAAGCCGATCATTGGTAGATGATAGATTATTCATCTTCCTCGGGTTTATTTTTCCTGTTTCTCGATTTGCTGGGAAACTGGGTATACTTGTGTTTGTGTTTTGTGTGTCTTTTATGCGTGTGTTGAAGTTGTGTCTGGAAGGGTATAGAACATATGGAAGGCGTGTAAAATATAGATGTGCTGAGCCTGTATTAAGATGTGATAAAGTCAGGATTATAGTGAACAGTAAATTTCCCCCTAGCTTTCAACCAATAGGAAGGCCACACATAGGTTAACAATACTGTGAATATATTTTTTTATAATTTTGTGACCAATAGGATTTGAGGTTAAGAGTATTAAGTGGAGTATTTTATGTCACATCAAAAACCTCTATTAGTATATATATAATTCACTAATAGTTTTATAAGTCTCGGGATTAGCCCGGGATTTGCGTTATTTGATTTATTTTTGTGTGCATTTATTTGATAACGTAGAATGCTTTTAATTTTCCATATTTTAGTTTAATCAATACCAAAATAATCACTTTCACTTTCAATTATTCACTTCACATTTTCACGACACCGAATCGACTTAAACGCCGTCAAACCTTCGTTGGGAGAACGACCCGGGGAAATATTTTCACAAATATTCCTTTGGAAAATTATAACGTAAAAAGAACTTGAATCATTTATATATGTTCATATTGATCAAGAGTTGAATTCACATAAGATAGAATCGAAGTTTTAAAAAGTAAACAAAAGTTTTCATAAATTAAAAAGACGTAAAACTATTCAACCCCCTTCTAGTTTTCCACAATTGGTATCAAGAGACAGGTCAAACAAGATTTTTAAAATAAACTGTATTTTAAAACTTGAAACGATCTATGGAATCTGAAAAATATTTAGAAGGGCAATCTATGCAAAGACCACCACTATTTGAAAGTGATGGATTTTTATATTGGAAAAATCGATTCGAAACTTATGTGAAATCAAAAGATCTAGATCTTTGGCATGTTATTACTAATGGTGATTTTTTACCTATTCAACATAATCTTGAAACTAAAAAGGATGAAATAGTACCTTTTGAAAAACAAAGTAATGATTTAAAAAGAAAACTTTCTAAAAATAATGAGGCTAAAATGGTTATTTATAATGCGTTACCACGTAAAGAATACGAAAGAATCTTTATGTGCGAAATCGCAAAAGAAATTTGGAATTCTTTACTAATAACTCGCCAAGGTAATAGTCAAGTCAAAGATAATAAAATAGATTTTCTTGTTCAACAATATGAACAATTCACGATTCCGAAAGAGGAATCAATTGATAATGCGTTTGCTAGGTTTAACACAATCATCACAAGTTTAAAGGCACTTGATGAGAGTTTTTCTAGTAAGAATTTTGTATGGAAATTTCTTAGGGCTCTTCATCCAAAATGGCGAGCTAAAGTTACGACGATTGAAGAATCGAAAAACTTGTCAACTCTTCAACTTGACGAGTTGATTGGCAACCTGAAAGTCTACGAAGCAATAATCAAGAAAGACTCCGAGATGGTCAAAGGAAAGAAAGAGCAAAGCAAGTCAATCGCGTTGAAAGCTAGGAAAGCATCAAGTGACGAGGATAGCTCAACCTCCGAAAGTGATGATGAAGAATATGCCATGGCCGTAAGAGACTTCAAGAAGTTTTTCAAAAGACGAGGAAGATTCGTTAGACAACCACATGACAAAAGGAAAACACTCCAAAGAAACAAAGACGACAAAGGTAGCAAGAGCGAGAGGAAGTGCTTCAAATGCGGTGATCCAAATCATCTCATTGGAAGATGTCCTATGATGTCAAAGGAGCAAAACCAAAAGGCGTTTATTGGAGGAGCATGGAGTGACAGTGACGAAGACGAGAAAGAAACCACAAAAGAGGAGAAGTGTCTTATGGCTAAGACATCAAGTGAGGTACGTTCCGAAACCGAATACTTTAGTGATGAAAATTTATCATTAGATGAAAAAGACCTAGATAACGAATATAATAGGTTATGTATATTAGGTCAAAAAGTAATGACTAAAAATAAATCACTAAAACACATAAATAACCAATTAGAAAAAGAAATACTAGAATTAAAAATTAAACTACATAACTTAGAAAAAGGCAAAGAAGTCTTTGAATGTAAAACATGTCAAGAAACTAAAAATGAAAACGAAATACTTAAGGAAGAAATTTGTAGACTTAACAAATTTGAAAATAGTAGTAATTCACTTAGGGATATAATAAGCATTCAAAGAATATCAGGAGATAAAACCGGATTAGGATTTAACTCAACTAAGGCTACAACTAGTGAAACTAAAAATGTAAAGTTTGAAAGTGAAACTAGTAATCAAAAAATATTAGAGTCAAAGCCTAAATATATACTTATAAAAGATAGAAAAATACCCATAGCTAATAATGAGGAAATAAAAGCTTTCTACAAACCATCTTTAAAAACCGAAGTAGAATACTCTAAACCAAAGCTTAGGTCAAAAACACCTCCTCCTAGAAGACCACCTAGTCCTCACCCTCGGCCTAAAACACCTCAACCTAGAAGAAACCAAAATAGACCAAACCGTCAAAATAATACTCACCCAATGTGGAATTATTCAAATCCACCAAGTTTCAATCCTTGGGGAATACTTCCACCATACATGCATCCTAGTCAATTGCAAACCATGTTCGGTCCAAACAACTATGGACAAATTGGACAATGGAGACCAAGTGGCTAAAGTGCTCACTCATCGGGAATTTCGGCATCTCTCCATTGATTGACTTCTATGAGTCAACATAAACTTTTTGAAGTGATTGAAGGCTACTTATTGAAGACTAAAAGGTACGCCTTTCTTTCATGTCTTACCCTATGTTAGATGCTTAGGACTAAGGAACTAGCAAATTGTATGCCCCCGTAAGTTTTAATGCCTAGTTTAGTTGGTTCTTGCGTGTTAGTTAGAAGATAATCTCTTATACATATATCTATTATAAATACATATATAAATATACTATATACATATATAAATATATCCGCACATAACCTAGATACGTCAATTATTGATTATCTAGAACTAAAAGAAATTGTTCGTCCTCGAACCTTTTCTTCCCCCTTTGCATCTTTTGAACTTTAACGTTCAACACGAAAATCTTCCGTGTCCACTATCACATAACTCATGGTGATGAAGAGAAGTGAGTTAAGTGGATTAACGTAGAAGTAGTACTTCGACCGTCGCGTCAAGAAAACTATGGATGAAACAAACTCCCGTCGCCGTCAGCACCTATCTCCGTCATTACCTCATCATTTCTCGACTCCATTCAACATCTCACATTTACACACAATATAAATATATATATATATATATATATATATATATATATATATATATATATATATATATATATATATATATATATAGGGTCCCTTTCTTACGAGAACCATGTTATCTACAAGAACTGCGAGAACCACCTTTTTACAACTAATAATACACAATGCACATCATTTAATGCTCCATATGATTTTGTTATTTTTATTTAATTCAAAAGGGCATATTAGTAAAAGACATTTTCATATTATTTTTGTTTTTTTTATATAATTTCCGTTTTTTTTAAATCTTAAAATTCGGAGTTTTTTTTTTTTTTTTTTTTTTTTTTTTTTTTTTTTTTTTTTTTAATGGTAACATGTTTTCAAATAGTCATGGTGCATACATGTTTTTTTATACCTAATCATTAGTTATTTCAAAATCTCATGGTGCAAGCATGTTTTTTTTCCCCAAATAGTCAAGGTGCATACATGTTTTCAGTTAGTCCAAAGTGCATATATGTTTTTTTTTCCCTTTCAAGGTGCATATAGCTTTTTTAATATAATGAAATTTATAACAAACCAAGAACATAAATGTTATATACAAACTTCGATATCGATTGAAATACAATTAAAATACAAATTTCTAAAAGCATAAATACATGAATCTAATCGATCTATACACGTGAGCACTAATAATATTCAACACAAATGAACATATGCGCACGAGTAGCCGTCAACATTTTTTCAAAAGTCGGACATACATGCACACTTGTAGCCGTGAGCATTCTTGTAATTACACCTGATACAAAGAAAAGTACAAAAATTAGCAACCATAATATTATTAAAAATTATACATGTACATGAGTATATGTATGTTTTAGGAAACATACTTGTTTAGCAAACGCAAAACATATATGTTTTATACGTAAACATATATGTTTTTTTTATAAAACACATATGTTTTTTTTATAAAACACATATGTTTTTTTACAATAAGTACTGAGTATCACCATTATAAAATGAGAAACATACATGTTTTAAGCATTCTATTTATAAGTAATAATTTTCTAAAACACACCTGTTTTAAAACATACATGTTTTGAACCAAACATATATGTTTAAAAACATCATGTTCTTAAACATATATGGTTTTCATTAATTAAATCCCACTAATTAAAACATATATGTTTTGAACAATTATGTTTTGAACATACATGTTTTGCACAATTTCTACGGCACAACATTAAAATAATCCATAAAAGTCAAATAACTATCAAACACCAGCAATTCATAAACAAAAAAATAATACTAATAATAATACAAGTGGCTGATATTCCTATAGCTTCAATAATCTACGGTACAGCATTAAATCATAAACATCTCTAAATAATTATAACAAAGAAACATAATGACAGTTACGATGACAACACAAATCCACCTCTGCACCACCCATGCCGATTTGAGTGGTGTAGTCCAACACGGGGGTTGCAGGAGTCGGCAATAATTAATATTCATGATGAACTGAAGGGTATACTTTCAAAAGGATGCATAGTATGAAAATGTTAAACTCGACTAGACTACCATAGCTATTGGATGCATGGTAACTGCATAATCACTAGTTGCACAAAAAATAACATGTGAAGAAAGCAGAAGTAAGAAAGAAAGAACACCAACCGGGAATCTCATTCTCTTCACAGAATGTGGCAGCCGTCATGTCGAATTGAGACACGCCTCTAGAAGCAAGCTCAAATCTGATACAAAAAAAAAAAAAAAAAAAAAAAAAAAAAAAAAAAAAAAAAACAAAAAAACTCAAATCTTATTCAATGAAACCTAAGCAATAATTAATACGAAAATTAAAATTAAAATAAAAACCAAAATTTAAACCACTTATAAGAACAATAACCAATTTCAATTATGTGACAAAAAACCGTAAATTTCAAGATCCAAATTGAAAAACAAAGATCTATTTTTAAAAATTATTATATTGATTAAATAAAAAAGGTTTTACCTTTTGATTCGTTGTACAAAACTCGAACGGATCGATTTTCAAGATCATGAACAATTCAAATGATCTTTGAATGGAGATGGTGAAACGAGATCATGACCGTCGAGTGGGAAAGTAGAGTGCGGCGGCTAGGGTTTTTGGTTAAACCGATGAGAATACTACAGGGGGTGGGAGGATTTTTGGGAAAGGGGGAAAGAAAATAGAGAAATAAAAGTGGCATGCAGTTATTTTTTAACTGATTCTATTGCTATTTTTATGGAAAATCAAAATACCTAATTTGCCCTTTATTTATTTATTTTTTCTGAAATAACTTGTAGATATTTTCAAAAATGCCATCTTGCATTAATATGATGTACATTAAGCTTTATTATGAGTAAAAAAGTGGTTCTCGTAGTTCTTGCAGTTAAAATGGTTCTCGTTTGAAAGTTACACTATATATATATATATATATATATATATATATATATATATATATATATATATATATATATATATATATATATATATATGCACATTTACTCTATAACATCCTGTAAACTTCCCTTTCATTTGTAAATAGTAAACGAAGACTAGTCTATCACCACAGTTTAATTAACCGTTTTTACGGACTAAATTTTTGCTTTTATTCAACATTACTACTAAACGGACGTTGTAACAGTTCTCACATTCCTTGTGACAAACTCATATACGTTACCACTCGAGTTCACAAGTGTGTTTAGAAATCACTTGTGTTATCTTGAACTCAATTCGACCCCAAAAACACCCATTCCATCATCACTACTATTTTTTTTTTTGCCACGATAGGAAATTTTTTTGGACCCAACAATCAAATACACTTCGCGTATATATTTTGTATCATACAAAAACTAATTCCATTGCTTCTCTAACTTCTTGCCATTGAAAATAAAATGAACATTTGGATATTTTAGTGCTTTGTCACTTAGTTACTCACTCACTCACTCGATTGCTCAACCCCACACACAACCGAATGTCATACAATAATACATAGGTAATACTTAGCACTCTACTCCATTCGAATGACTCTCAACTCACTCCAAAAGATCCACAAACCACAAATAACATGTTTTAGTATTGTTTGACTTTCATATACTCACAGAGAAGCCAAGACAACTAAACATGATTTCCTTTTTGTTTCTTTCTTCTTGGCTCAACCACTACAAGGACGATTGTGTTAAAACTCTTCTCATCTTTTTGGTAACTTGTACACTCAAGCAATATCAACCAAAATTAAAAGGGATTGACCTTCAAATCCTACCAAACAAGTTCAAACAAGAAACCATGATTCAAAATTGTTTTCTTTCTTTTGTTCGAGCTAGCACAAGGACGATTCTAATGTTATTTCCTTTGGTTTACAAACAAGAACAAAACAAAGGCCATGTGCTACTTATCCCAAACCGAACCCCTTGGAACTTAGTTGTAATCGAATCACGTGCATAACAAAACCCAAACCGATTCCCTCTTCATTCTTTTGTTGTTGTGATCGACACTTAGGACAAACTAGGACCATGTAATACTCCTTACATATGCTATGACACATTTATCCTCATAATAAGTCATGTAAACTTTAGTGTGCTACAAACCAAACCGACCCTTGCTATTTCATGAGGAATCGATTTCTAGACAAGCAAGAGAAGACAAATAAAAATCAAGAACCACCATCATTAAATTTTCTTACACACTCAACCTTACTTACACACTCAATTCTCACGCCACAACAAAACAAAGACTTGAGTACATGAATTAACTCCAAATGAAACCCACTTGCATTTCTTTGGTCTATATATACGTATACAGAAAGAGCTCACACACACACACACACTTCACACTCACTCAAAAATCACACTCAAAGCTTTGAGAAGCTAAAGTTATCAAGAGTCTCACTTTGGAGATTACCAGGTTCACAGTTGGAAGCTATCGAGTCAAGCTTGGGTTGTAAAACATACGAGCCCTTTTGTTTCCCTCCTGGAGTGTACGAGAAGTATATAAGCATAACCATGTTTCATATGGTCTCATACGCCTCCCAAGTCGTTAAGCTTTTGGTCTCAACTCACAGTTGAGCCCTTGAACAAGCTACAAGTCCGGAAATATCACCCACCAATACATTCGATCAATGTTGCGAGTTTGGAAATTATTTTGATATCGGGTTCAATGTACGAGCGAACCAAGGGATTTTCCCTGGTTCCAATCCTCTCCTACAAGGTTTCTACCCACTCTTGGAATGTTGTAAGTCTCCTAGAATCCATTTCAATACGTCTCAATTCACGTCTCATCATATTTCATTTCATGTAGTTACGTTCGAACGTACACATTTGTAACATAAATTTTACGTACACAGTTAAATATATGGGTTCGAATCTTGTCCCATCTCATTTTTGAGATACCAAAGACCACGTGAGAAAGCTCACAACACAACCATGCATTCGAATCATGCACAAACGAAACCCATTTGGTTTTGCAAAACTCACGTATAATCTAATATCCAAAAGACTAGGATTATTTTATAAGTCTTTTGACTCTTTAAAAACAGCCTAACTTGCTCTATATATGAACTCATATTTTCGAAATAACAAAAGCAACCCACAAATATTTTTGTTTCGTTCGAATCTCAACCTGGCCTACTTTATTTTTCGTGTTTTAAGTTTTCACGAAGAGCTCTTTAAAGCTCTTAAAAACATCCAAAGTATAAGCCCCTCGACTGATTTTCCAGACTTAGAAAATATTTATGTTTTCCAGTTTTCAAGAAGGGCGACTAGGCCAAAAACTCGACATATATTTTCAAATATGTGAACGTAACAGCTCATTATTTTTGCACCATCTCAAAGACGACCTAAAATACTACACTTTTCATGTTTTAAGCAGCTCGAAATGATTTGAACCCGTCACCTAGATTTACCCATTTTGATTTGACCAAATCGCTAGTTTTAACTAAAACTCAAATTTTGAAAATCTTATATAATCCGAATTGGGCTGAACAAAAGCCCAACAAGACCTTGCGATTTAACAGCCCACTGGGCCCATACTAAATATTTTTAGAATCACAAAAATGGCCCAAGTCCAGGCCCAAAAAGTGTTTTCATGCCCTCGCCTCCAAATTTCTTAACGGGCCATTGTTCTATGCGTTCTAAGGCCCATTAAATCAAAAATAATCATTCTGGTCAAACAAGCAGTTGACTTAAGCTTGAATAGGCTAAAATAAGTTTCTGAAATTTTTGTAGAATTTTTCCACAAGTTTTTATGCGAAAAGGACTAACTTTGCAAACTAGTTTCACTTTGAGGGGCCAAAACTGCCAACCTTGTAAAAACAGGTTCTGAAACAGTAAAAACAGTATCTTTGGGATAGAAAATGACTTTATAATAAAGTATAAACTCAGATTGTCAATTGGGTTAATTTTGGGTTAAAAATGTAACTTTTATAAACCAAGGACTAACGGTGCAACGCAAACACCGTTAGGGTGTAAAGTGTAAAAACAGTGAAAGTTCAAGGGTAAACAGAAACATTATAACAATTTTATTTCCAATCCTAAATTTACACAATACACCCTCAACTCTCAGTTGTCTCGTTCAAAAACAAACTTACACGTTATATTTATATATAACAACTTTTAAACCACTCGACTCAACGTTTTGTCTCATCCAATTCGAGACGACGATCATTATGATTCCTGAATCATAACAACAAAATAATATTATTGATAATATTATTTTTGAACTTTAAACATTTTAAGCATATCACACTCACATCACCGATCAAATCGTCATACGATTTCCTCATATCGCATTCGTTATTCGTGCTGAGACGAATTCTCAAACATTATTATTATTCAGGTCGTGTGAGAAGCTATTTCCGAAATCTCAATTGAATTTACATTTCAGTAAATCCACTTTTGCCATTGTTACTATCGCATCAGGTGAGTTCGTAGCCCCTACTTTTATACGTTTTGAACTACTTTTGGGGGAGATACATGCTCAAACCATATTCAATTACTTATACAAGTACTTTAGAAACTTTCACGAATTACCGTGAGTTCATGGCCCCTACTTTTACTTGTTTTATAAACGTTTTGGGGGAGATACATGCTTAAACTACTTTCTATTATTTTTTTTCAAGTACTCTACACTTTACATACTACTGTGAGTTCCATAGACCACTCTTTTAACTATTTTGAATTACTTATGGTGGAAATACATGCTTGTATTTCATATAAACTTTACTAGCTTACCTTTAATATTATACTCAGTTGATAAACTACTCTACTTGTTATTGAAACGTAACTTTTATTTACGAGAACACTATAAACTTTTGCGAATCACTATGAACTTATGAATTCACATTTATACATTTTTATATCTCATGGAGAGATACCCACTATAAACATGATCACAAGTGATTTTCAACTGTATGCTATACCTGATTCACTATTGCCTAAGTTTACCTTTATTGCCATGTTCGAAGTCCCTCATATCATGAACCTTAATCACTTGCGAGTGAACGTAAATAATTGTGAATAGATCTATTTGGGACTGACAATCCCCGTTTGGGTCTGCTAGGATGAGCCACCCAAGCGCACTTTATTTAAACAAACTTATAGGTTATTGGCAAATACCTATCCCGAGGGCCTATATATAATTTACATCATTTTGATGCCTGTTAAACGTTGAGTGTCATGAGGCTTAGGGCAATAGAACGATACTGTAGTCATGATACAGTATTGCCATTATTTTATCAAACTTGAACTTGTATTTACTATATAGCAGAAAATCACTACTTGGCAAACAATAACTATTTTGTGTTGACCCATTCAGGGCAACCAAACCAACTATGGATGTATAACAACTTAACCCACCACTTACTTTATAACAAACCAACTATGGGTATATAATATCGTATATAACCACTCGTAAAATTTCCTATTTACTTTACAGAATTATTATCCTTTTTTCACGGGTAATTTTTTTTTATTTGAATATATCTCTCATCTTATGTGACGTAGATCACATCATTGATAAACGTGCTCCCACAAGACCTGCCTAACAAATCTAATGTTTATTATATAAACATCATGATATAAAATATTACAGAATACCACTTACCATTTTACGATAAAATCTTAACAAAACATTCATTATCTGAATAGAGTTTATAGAAAACCCTAAAATTTACCACAACACCAAATATGAATAACTAAACCTCATAACATAAAAATATAATATATCTAAGTTAATGTACAAGTTCCTAAAGCACCAAAAACCCTAATTTTATTTTATTCCCAGTAAAAACCCTAATTTCACATAAGTGTTATTTTATGCATTCATTTCACAAACCCTAATTTATTTCTAAATTATTTTTAAAAAATATAAAGTTTACAAGTTTTTTAAGCTATAGTACAAGTCATTTATGCATAAAACCATTTATTTACCAAACCTTTATTAAAATCTCATTTATATTAATTTTAAAGCACAAGTTACAAACCATTTATGCATAACTTTTATAAACTATATTTTCTAAACTTCTTAAATATATTTACAAGTCTTTTAGCCTAAAGTACAAGTACCTAATGCACAAAAACTATAAATTCCATTTAACTATCTTTTAACTCAATAAAAATTCACAAATAATTATTATTACTTAATAAATTATTAAAGCCATATTTTTCTTAAATTCTAAACTTTAGTACAACCTTCCTAAGCTCATATTACAACATCTTAATGCACAAATCAAATTTCTACTAATTGTATATAATCCGATATATACATATATATTTCAAGAATAACTTTTAAAACACATAAATTAACTAAGCCATAGGAACTAAACTAGTTGCTCACTAAAACCCTAGGATACCCTCACCTAAGCACGAAGTATCACACTCTTATGCACCATTCGAACCTTAGTTACCATCTAGTTAGAATTCAACCAAATTAGAAACCAATCCCTATCATCTTTTAATGTTCCTTAACCCTAAAGACTCCCACATGGCAGCCTTCTCCTACAAACACACCTTCTTGTCCTCAAAAACCTTACACTAGGCTAAGAAGTATGAACAAAAACCATGGTGATCATTCGGCCACATCACCTCCTTCATCTCCTTTCTTTTCCACCTATCCAAGTGTCATGCTTCACCATTTTCTGTCAGCCCTTGCCTTCATACCATGTCCCCTCATCATCTCTTACAAACCCTAAATCTCCTTCCTATAAATAACAACACAACAAATACCCATATTCATCCCATACGACACCCACATCCAAACACAATCTCCATTCACTTATTCCAGATTCATTCACTCACAAATACTCCAATAGAACCCCATTCGAAGTCAGAAAACTAGGAAGAAGCCATAATCATTCGGGTCAAGCCATTTTCAGTCACAAAACCCTAGCAAGCAAAAAACCATAAGTAAGTATTCTATCCCTTCTAAATTCAGTTTTAATTACTTTATATAATCTAAAATTCATAATACATAATCACTAAATAGAAACCAAATCAAACAAATTAAATTTTCCTTTTCTTTTTTTTTCTTCTGTTTGATCAGTAACTCACATGTACCCATAATATTCGAGTAATTGTTTAAACACATCACTAATATGTTAAATATATTAAAGCACATTTAATTATATCATATCTTGTGTAAAAAGTGGATTAATAATGTTTTAAGAATCAAAAACCCAATCGGGTTTATGGTCTGTAATTTTGTCGAGTCCAAAAGCACCCAACAGCCTAAGTTTTTACCTGAAAACCAACGAGCTAATGACCTCTTAAAAATCTAATTCTTGGCATGTATTTAGTTCACCCAGCTAGCTTTAATTAGAAACAAGAATCAAGTAAAATGGTTTAGTATTCAAAAAGATATCGAGTTCCCAAATCTTGCCTAAGTCGCTAAAACTAGATCAGTATTTTTCAGTTAACTACTTTCAATAAAAGTCGACCATATGCCTAACTTTGAGCTCAGTTTTCGAACCCCATAAGATCTCTAAAAATTCTGCCCTTTTGGCATGTTCAAGTTTAACTAGCAAACTTTATTTAGAAATAAAAATCATCGAAAATGATTTAGAATTCAACAAGTTATTGAGTCTTGAATCTTGCCCCATATCGCTACAACTAGGTTAGTATTTGTCAGTTATTTATTCTTCCCATTTTACTCGACCAACTACCCAAGTTTCAATCTAGTTTTCGACCATCATAAGAAATCTAAAAATTCTAAATTTCTGGTATTTTATAGTTGAGCCATCAAACTTATTTTAGGAAGAGAAATATTGTAAAACCATCGAGTGGGTTAAAATATTTTTGAGACCAAAGATATGTCTATCGCTAGTTTTAAGAAATCATTTTCTAGATTTTGTAAAAACATGTGTACCTACTCGACTTTTGAACTATTTTTCGAACACCAAACGAATTTTATAAATTATGATCTTTGACATGTTTAAAGTCGACCTAGCTGCCTTTTATTAGAAACTGAGAACACGAAAAATCATTTAGTTTTCGTAAAGTTATTCGCGTCCAAAGTTCTAGCCAAATCATGTATAACATAAGTATGGTTTTTGTTAAAATTAAAGTTTTTAGGGTTGATTTTGTAAATAAATATAATCAAGGGTTATTTTTGTCAATAACAAATAAACAAGGTAGAAAATGTCATTTTTGAAACTTGAGGGTAGAAACTGTCATTTTCCAAAAGTCCAGGGTGTGAACTGTCATTTGACCAAACCAAAGGGATTAAAATGTTACTTTTCCTAATCAATATTTTCATCTTTTCTATTTTATTTTCCGACTCAATATTAATGTAATACGTTATTAACGAACCAACAAACGAAAGATATCCAAATAACCAAACAACAAAACAGAACGAAATGGAATAAACTAATAATCATTAGAAATGATTACTAAATATTGGCATAACAACCCAGGTTTCTTGTCCGGAGACGTTTATCAACTTCATTTCATTTTGTTTTCCATCCAGATTGCTAAGGTGAGTTTCATAGCCCCTACTTTTATACGTTTTAAACTATTTTTGGGGGAGATACATGCTCAATCATTTGTTTTATACTTAAAATATTTATACTCTTATGATACGCTTTACTCATGATACTTTTGGACATGAAATATAGATATGATATGTGCCTTAATGTGTTACACTTATTCTACACTTTATTCTTAGCAACTGTTTAACTCCTGGATGGAGCCGATGGAGAGGTATTGATAGTACTATCGGGTTGACACCCCCACCCTTGGTCCCAGATTCATGGCCATTGGTGAATATAATCCAGTTTATTCATGATACTTATTTATTCTAGTCGTGAGGTTCAGTTGCTGTTATGCTTTACATTAAGTGCTTACATATCTCGTACACGTTCATGTCATACTTATTTTATATTTTAGCAATGGGTTGTAAACACACAGGTTGCAAGTTTTGAATGTGTAGAATTTGCAACTGAGTGGATTTGCAAGGCCTTTGCTGGGAAGTCATTATTCAAATACTTTACTCTTAAACTCTTTATGCCTTTGCTGGGAAATCTTTATTCAAATACTTTACATTTTATACTAAACTCTATGAACTCACCAACCATTGTGTTGACATTTTTTTAGCATGTTTATCTCAGGTTAGAAAGGCGATAGTGGATGCATGGATAATAGAGTCATTTGCATGCTTTGGAGTCTAAGCTATTATCCTTTACCATTCAATCCATTTTGAAAACTTTTATGTATTATTATACTTTGGGACCTCATGTAATAACTCTGATTTAAATAAATTGAATGGTAACTTTTCAAAACGTCTCATTTAGAGGTCGTTTTCTATACCTTGTGCTTTGTATTGAGAAGTAGCACCCCAGTGACACTATCGTTCCGTTGCGATATTTTGGGGGTGTTACAGATTGGTATCAGAGCCTTGGTTATAGAGAACTAGGTTGCATTTAGGAGCCTAGACTATAACCGTTATATACGTTAAGACTCTCCTCCCTATCGCCTTGCATAGGTAGAATTTTTTCCCATTTATGTGCGCACTGTTGAATGTTATAGTATCTGCACCGGTAGGGGAATCTCAGAATTTAGTTGAGTCATCAAAGGTGTGGAACCGAGTGATAACTGGTTATTTAACTTAATCTTGTGACAGTTCTTGTTTGATGAGACATGGGATTGAGTTAAATAAGTGTTATCACTTAGCCGCAGGAAATTTGATGACTTTACTAAAAAGTGGGATTTCTCTTAAGAATATTTTTAGGATAATCACCCTACCCTTCCGCCATTTAAGTAATGTCGAGATATGTGTGCTTGGTGATATGTATACGTATGAAAGGAGGCAAGTATAATTATGGGTGGCCAACATAATTATAAGTGCCTCACAACACACGTGGACATATGTAATCATGCATACATTAATTGACATTGGCACCCCTTAGGATAACCGCTCGCGACGGGATTTTATAAGAACGTTAAGTATAAATCGATGACTCAAACGACGCTCACCTCATCTCCGACGTTCACTAAAAGTCCTTCATTGCAGAGAGGCAATGGCAACAAGGAGATCAGCTCGCAACGCTAACCGAGGTAATGCCACACAAAGAGGTGGAAGGACTAGTGAACGTGGAGGTCGAGGAGGTGGCCGCGGCATTAGTAACAACGACAATAACGACGGTGGAAACCCTGATTTTACCGCCATCATCGCTCAGCAGCTCCAAACCTTGCTTCCAACTATCGTCACCCAAGTCGGCAATCACATCAACAACTCAGGAAACCACGGAAGCAGGAATGAAGATACCAATGGTATAGGTGTGAATGAGACTACCACCCGTGCAAGTGGATGCACGTATAAGGAGTTTACGGCTTGCAAACCAATAGAGTTTAATGGTAAGGGAGGTGCATTGGAATATACCTGCTGGGTTGAAAAGATGGAGTCAGTGATCGACATCAGTAACTGTGCAACACATCAGAAAGTGAAGTATGCTGCATGCTCGCTGTCAGGAAAGGTGTTAACATGGTGGAACACGCAGATTCAAGCTAGGGGCAGAGAAGCAGTTGTGGGAATGACGTGGGACGACTTCAAGGCGCTGCTGAAAGAAGAATACTGTCCGGATAATGAGATGCAGAAGCTGGAAGATGAACTTTATCATCACTCTATGGTAGGGTCTGGTCATGCAGCCTACACGGATCAATTCCATGAATTAGCAAAATTAGTTCCTCATCTGGTTACCCCTCAATCTAAGAGGATTGAGAGGTATATCTACGGTCTTGTCCCTGAAATTCGTGGAACTGTGAAAGCAACCGAGCCTTCCACGATTCAGAGTGCAATACTGAAAGCAGGGACTCTAACAGATGAGATGGTTAGGAATGGAACTTTGAAGAACAATGATAAAAGGAAAGGAGCAAATGAGTTGTACAAGCAAACGGGTGCAATGGTTGACAACAAGAAGGCAAGAAACTTTACGACCACTAGTTCTGGTCAGAAAGGATATGAAGGTCCATATCCTAAGTGTGCTAAATGCGCTTATCATCATCAGGAGTCTACGCCCTGCCGTGTGTGCACGAATTGCAATCAATTGGGTCATTTTGCAAATCGGTGTAGAGCACCAGTAAATGCGGGCAATATGAAGAATAACCAAAGGACATGTTATGAGTGTAATAGCCCAAATCACCTTCGGTATGCATGTCCTAAGTTGAATAGGGTACCGAGACTAACACAGGGTAATCTAGCCTTAGCGGTTAATGGAAATAACCCAAACCCTGTAACTCAGAACAGTCCGCCTCGTGGTAGAGTTTACGTCTTAGGTGACTCGGATGCAGCATAATGGGTACGCTTTTTCTTTCTAGACAATTAGTATTCTATCATATTAGTCAATTCCAATGAAACTTAGTCTCGCCCTATAGAAACTATGCCATTATTAGATAAGAAACCTAGATGCGTAAATTTTAGCATAATTGATTAGACTATACATACCGGTTATTCGTCAACATCATTTCAACCCCTAACACTGATTGAATCCCGGGACGGGATTCTGTTAAGGAGGGGAGACTATAACCACTCGTAAAATTTCCTATTTACTTTACAGAATTATTATCCTTTTTCCACGGGTAATTTTTTTTTTTTATTTGAATATATCTCTCATCTTATGTGACGTAGATCACATCATTGATAAACGTGCTCCCACAAGACCTGCCTAACAAATCTAATGTTTATTATATAAACATCATGATATAAAATATTACAGAATACCACTTACCATTTTACGATAAAATCTTAACAAAACATTGATTATCTGAATAGAGTTTCTAGGAAACCCTAAAATTTACCACAACACCAAATATGAACAACTAAACCTCATAACATAAAAATATAATATATCTAAGTTAATGTACAAGTTCCTAAAGCACCAAAAACCCTAATTCTATTTAATTCCCGGTAAAAACCCTAATTTCACATAAGTGTTATTTTATGCATTCATTTCACAAACCCTAATTTATTTCTAAAATATTTCTACAAAATATAAAGTTTACAAGTTATTTAAGCTATAGTACAAGTCATTTATGCATAAAACCATTTATTTACCAAATCTTTATTAAAATCTCATTTATATTAATTTTAAAGCACAAGTTACAAACCATTTATGCATAACTTTTATAAACTATATTTTCTAAACTTCTTAAATATATTTACAAGTATTTTAGCCTAAATTACAAGTACCTAATGCACAAAAACTATATTTTAACTCAATAAAAATTCACAAATAATTATTATTACTTAATAAATTATTAAAGCCATAATTTTTCTTAAATTCTAAACTTTAGTACAACCTTCCTAAGCTCATATTACAACATCTTAATGCACAAATCAAATTTCTACTAATTGTATATAATCCGATATATACATATATATTTCAAGAATAACTTTTAAAACACATAAATTAACTAAGCCATAGGAACTAAACTAGTTGCTCACTAAAACCCTAGGATACCCTCACCTAAGCACGAAGTATCATACTTTTATGCACTGTTCGAACCTTAGTTGCCATCTAGTTAGAATTCAACCAAATTAGAAACCAATCCCTATCATCTTTTAATGTTCCTTAACCCTAAAGACTCCCACATGGCAGCCTTCTCCTACAAACACACCTTCTTGTCCTCAAAAACCTTACACTAGGCTAAGAAGTATGAACAAAAACCATGGTGATCATTCGGCCACATCACCTCCTTCATCTCCTTTCTTTTCCACCTATCCAAGTGTCATGCTTCACCATTTTCTGTCAGCCCTTGCCTTCATATCATGTCCCCTCATCATCTCTTACAAACCCTAAATCTCCTTCCTATAAATAACAACCCAACAAATACCCATATTCATCCCATACGACACCCACATCCAAACACAGTCTCCATTCACTTATTCCAGATTCATTCACTCACAAATACTCCAATAGAACCCCATTCGTAGTCAGAAAACTAGGAAGAAGCCATAATCATTCGGGTCAAGCCATTTTCAGTCACAAAACCCTAGCAAGCCAAAAACCATAAGTAAGTATTCTATCCCTTCTAAATTCAGTTTTAATTACTTTATATAATCTAAAATTCATAATACATAATCACAAAATAGAAACCAAATCAAACAAATTAAATTTTCCTTTTCTTTTTTTTCTTCTGTTTGATCAGTAACTCACATGTACCCATAATATTCGAGTAATTGTTTAAACACATCACTAATATGTTAAATATATTAAAACACATTTAATTATATCATATCTTGTGTAAAAAGTGGATTAATAATGTTTTAAGAATCAAAAACCCAATCGGGTTTATGGTCTGTAATTTTGTCGAGTCCAAAAGCACCCAACAACCTAAGTTTTGACCTGAAAACCAACGAGCTAATGACCTCTTAAAAATCTAATTCTTGGCATGTATTTAGTTCACCCAGCTAGCTTTAATTAGAAACAAGAATCAAGTAAAATGGTTTAGTATTCAAAAAGATATCGAGTTCCCAAATCTTGCCTAAGTCGCTAAAACTAGATCAGTATTTTTCAGTTAACTACTTTCAATAAAAGTCGACCATATGCCTAACTTTGAGCTCAGTTTTCAAACCCCATAAGATCTCTAAAAATTCTGCCCTTTTGGCATGTTCAAGTTTAACTAGCAAACTTTATTTAGAAATAAAAATCATCGAAAATGATTTAGAATTCAACAAGTTATTGAGTCTTGAATCTTGCCCCATATCGCTACAACTAGGTTAGTATTTGTCAGTTATTTATTCTTCCCATTTTACTCGACCAACTACCCAAGTTTCAATCTAGTTTTCGACCATCATAAGAAATCTAAAAATTCTAAATTTCTGGTATTTTATAGTTGAGCCATCAAACTTATTTTAGGAAGAGAAATATTGTAAAACCATCGAGTGGGTTAAAATATTTTTGAGACCAAAGATATGTCTATCGCTAGTTTTAAGAAATCATTTTCTAGATTTTGTAAAAACATGTGTACCTACTCGACTTTTGAACTATTTTTCGAACACCAAACGAATTTTATAAATTATGATCTTTGACATGTTTAAAGTCGACCTAGCTACCTTTTATTAGAAACTGAGAACACGAAAAATCATTTAGTTTTCGTAAAGTTATTCGCGTCCAAAGTTCTAGCCAAATCATGTATAACATAAGTATGGTTTTTGTTAAAATTAAAGTTTTTAGGGTTGATTTTGTAAATAAATATAATCAAGGGTTATTTTTGTCAATAACAAATAAACAAGGTAGAAAATGTCATTTTTGAAACTTGAGGGTAGAAACTGTCATTTTCCAAAAGTCTAGGGTGTGAACTGTCATTTGACCAAACCATAGGGATTAAAACGTAACTTTTCCTAATCAATATTTTCATCTTTTCTATTTTATTTTCCGACTCAATATTAATGTAATACGTTATTAACGAACCAACAAACGAAAGATATCCAAATAACCAAACAACAAAACAGAACGAAATGGAATAAACTAATAATCATTAGAAATGATTACTAAATATTGGCATAACAACCCAGGTTTCTTGTCCGGAGACGTTTATCAACTTCCTTTCATTTTGTTTTCCATCCAGATTGCTAAGGTGAGTTTCATAGCCCCTACTTTTATACGTTTTAAACTATTTTTGGGGGAGATACATGCTCAATCATTTGTTTTATACTTAAAATATTTATACTCTTATGATACGCTTTACTCATGATACTTTTGGACATGAAATATAGATATGATATGTGCCTTAATGTGTTACACTTATTCTACACTTTTATTCTTAGCAACTGTTTAACTCCTGGATGGAGCCGATGGAGAGGTATTGATAGTACTATCGGGTTGACACCCCCACCCTTGGTCCCAGATTCATGGCCATTGGTGAATATAATCCGGTTTATTCATGATACTTATTTATTCTAGTCGTGAGGTTCAGTTGCTGTTATGCTTTACATTAAGTGCTTACATATCTCGTACACGTTCATGTCATACTTATTTTATATTTTAGCAATGGGTTGTAAACACACAGGTTGCAAGTTTTGAATGGGCAGAATTTGCAACTGAGTGGATTTGCAAGGCCTTTGCTGGGAAGTCATTATTCAAATACTTTACTCTTAAACTCTTTATGCCTTTGCTGGGAAATCTTTATTCAAATACTTTACATTTTATACTAAACTCTATGAACTCACCAACCATTGTGTTGACATTTTTTTAGCATGTTTATCTCAGGTTAGAAAGGCGATAGTGGATGCATGGATAATAGAGTCATTTGCATGCTTTGGAGTCTAAGCTATTATCCTTTACCATTCAATCCATTTTGAAAACTTTTATGTATTATTATACTTTGGGACCTCATGTAATAACTCTGATTTAAATAAATTGAATGGTAACTTTTCAAAACGTCTCATTTAGAGGTCGTTTTCTATACCTTGTGCTTTGTATTGAGAAGTAGCACCCCAGTGACACTATCATTCCGTTGCGATATTTTGGGGGTTTTACATCGTAACCCATCGCTTATTTTAATAATAATTGTATTTATTACAATTATTACCTAAACTCAGAACTATTGAGAATCAACTGATTTTATGTAAACTCTATGGATTCACTCACACTTTGATTTTTGACAATCAACTGGTTTAACTATAAATACTATGGTACTACTCACCCTTTGACTTCGATAATCAATTGTTTATTTACAACTGCTATGGACTCACAAACTCTTTGATTTTGGAAATAACCAGTTTTTACTTACAAACTCTATGAACTCACCAACCTTTGTGTTGACGCTTTTAGCATGTATTTATCTCAGGTCCATAATGAGCAGGGATGGGACGGAGGAGCACGGATACTTATGAAGGCTATAAATTTTACTATCATTCGAAAATCTATTTAATAAACTTTGAAACCACTGGGACCTTATTTTGTAAACTCTGATATTCGAATGATAAATCTTTTAAAACGATTAAATTGGTGATCATTTTCTACTATTCAACTGTTGTGCCATGAAGTAACACCTAATTTGAATTCCGCTGCTGGTATGTGCTTAAACACATACCTTTTCTTGACCAAAACCGGACCCAAATAGACCAAAAACCCGACCAAAATGCCAAATATATTGTGTTTTTGTGTTTATATCTATGTAGGCACGGATATCGAGAAAAAGGACAAAAACAAGCAAAGACCGGGAAAACGAGCACGAGATATGGAAGTGTTATTTATAGCCGATGCCGGGAAGTTTTAAGTCAAAGTCAACCCTTGAAGTTTCATCATTTGACAAGAATGACCCTTGATTGTATTTTGGAAAATATGGCAAGATAAGTCCCTGAGATTTCAAGTAATACACATTTGGTCCTTATATTTTCAAAACCACAAATCTTAAAACAATAACTACACCTCATGTCCGGATTTAAAAACCAATCCAATATTTAATCCCACAAGCCCAAACAATAAATAACCCAAGCCCATCATCTAAACCCAAATCCAACACCAAAACCCGATCCGCCCAAAACTTATACCCGGTCAAAGTATTAACTAAAACAGGTCAAACAATAGTAAAAAAATAAAAAAGGTTACCCGCCCATGTTCTTCCCCTTATCCCCAATTACCCAGCCAAGATGAACCCTAATACTTACCCGTACAATTACCACAATTAAGGGTAGATTCGTACAATCAATAGGGTTCTAGAAGATGTCAGTGATGTCAGAAGAGTTGAACACGCACGAATGGCTACGTGGCACTCTCCCATTGGACCAGACACCTCACAATTCTTGATCAAACGGCTATGATTGATAGGTTGATGATTAGGGATGATCAGAGGGTTGGAAATGGATCAAACAAGCACACTATCCCTCGGATTGATGACCTGGAAACAAAGGGCTAGATCCTTCATAGCTCGGCTATAAATAGAGGTTGATTTTCATGTGTTAGGAGTTAGTTTTTTAGTAATGTTACTCTGTCAAAATTAGTTCTTAAGTTGTAATTTTAAATTTCTATTGTAACTTTTAAGATTTTATTAATGAAATTGTTATTTTAATTTTACTTTGATTCTGTTTTAATTGATTTGTTTATCTGAATTTAGTTTATTGAAATTGTTATTAGTTTATTTCAAATCATTTCTAGCTTAATTCTATTTTCCATCTTAATTTTTGTTGAACACTTTTGAAAATCCAAAAAATAATTCCAAAAATATTAAAAAAATACAAAAATAAGTAAACCTTCAGCTTCAATAAGCTGATTTATCAATTGTATAAGCTTATATAAGCTTAATAGCTTAGTGTAAGTTTTTGGTAGTTTTTAGTTTGTTCTTATCTCAAAAAATCAGAAAGTCAACAGAAAAGTCAAACAAATGGTCAAATAAGCTCAGGAAAAATAAGCTGAATCTGAGGAGCTTGTGTTGGGTATTTTTGGCTTATTCATGAGCCTGGGTTATATTTTGATAGGGATTAGCCTACTGAATTAGCATATCATGCTTGTAAGTCATTAAGCCCTTTTGTAGCTTTTTAGTGCTTATTAATAATCTGTTCATTTTTACTGCTTCTTTGTAGTTATTAATTGGTTTCTAGATTAGAAATAGCTTAGACTATCTTAAAATAGTATAGAATTTGGTTTTAATATAGTAGGGATAAGGTAGATTGCAAAAGCCCATATAATAAGTAGTGTTTGGATCAAGGTTGCAAAAATCGCGAATCGGTAGTCGGGCGGTCGACCACCTTGTAGCTTGTAATCGGTTTAGGCGGGATTAATCGGTGATTAATCGGATTTGCATTACTGACAAATTTTAGTTATTTTCGGCAAGTTTTGTGTATTTCCGATGAGTTTTAGGTATTTCCGGCAAGGTATTTTTTTAAAAACAACTTGTAATAGACTTAAACAGTTACTATAAGTGATAAAAATAAGTTTACAGTGAGTTTTGGGTACTTCCGGCAAGATTTATTGGTTTTCGGAAAGTTTGATCACCATTGACCGCCGTTGATCGTCGTTGACCACGGTTGACCTATTTGTTTGACCCAGTTACATAAATCGGCAAGGTCGGTGGCCTTGTAGCACCTAATCGGCGATTAATTGGCCTGGTTGACCTTTTTTTGCAACACTGGTTTGGATTAAAGGTGAATTGGCTTTTTACTGTTGAAGTGCAGAAGGATTAGATCTGATTTAGCTTTGGTAAGTTGTTATTAGCTTAAATCAGTTGAAAATTTGAGGTTTAAAGGCCATATAGGAGCTTTTGGCTTATTAGTAAGTTGTAAGCTCAACACTGCCTTTATAAGCTCAGGATAAGCTAGCTTGATTTAAAGTCCCACTTTAGCACTTCTGTGTTGCTTTTAGGTGATAAAACAAGTGTACAAAAGCTGGTTCACTTTGGTCAAGTTTTCATAAGTTTGCGCCACTTTTTCCATAACTGCTGTTACAGAATCCCTGTGCAGAACTCAGGTTTTGGACTGCTGATCTAGGCAGATTTGTGGCTTATTCAGTTATGATTTAGGCCTGATTTTTAGTTGACAAGTAATTCAGATAGTAAGGTTTAAGATCATAATCTGGGATTAGGCTATTGTGCTTATTTAGTTGCTTATTCCAGGTCTGCAATAAGCCCTTTAAGACCTGTCCTGAGTCTGCAATATTGCAGCAGACTTTTTGTGTTTCTTGCATCTAATCTCAGCTTAATTTGAATAAGTAATTGTGCTCAGTTTTTGGGCATTTTTGGTCTAATAGTAGATTTTCACATTAGCTTTCAATAGTAGCTCCTGGATTTCACAAATAAGCCTTTGTCTAGCTTATACATCAGCTGCAAGTAGGTGCTTAAGCCATTTGAGTCTGCCAAAAACCAAGATCTGTGCAGTAGTGAAACTGCTTATTTCTCTGGCTTATTGGATGTTTCTCAGTTTATCTACGCTTAAAATAGTCCTTTGCTTGATCTCTGAGCTTTTTGTGATTTTTGAATAGCTATTGCTTATTTTGTGCTTATTTCACAATTGCTTATTGGGCTGTTTTGCTTATTTTAGCTTATTCTGGGTCTGAGCTTATTTTTCTCAGATTACTTATTCAATTTTAGAATTACTCAAATTTTTCCAGATTTTTCCAAAGTGTTTTAATATTTTTAAATCATTTAAATTGTTTTATTTAGTTTTTAATTCATAAAAAATTATTAAAAAGTCAAAAAAATATTTTTCTTTTTCCATAAATTTTCTTTTATCAGTTTTAATATAGGAAAATTATTTTTATATTTTTAGGTTTTAAATTTTAGAAAATCATTTTTATTTACGTTTTTAAATTTCGTCGCGTAACGTTTTTAAATTCAATTTTCGTTTTTAGGGTTACGTGCTTAGTTTAATTGTTCCATTAGCTTAATTAGTTACTTTCTTTTATAATTTCATTATTCGTAGTATAAAATCACCAATCAATCACTTTTTCACACACATTCACCACACAATTCGACAATGTTAACGACAACTCGATATTCGACCTTCGTTGGGACACGACCCGGGGAAAACGCATCCGTTGAGTTTTCCCTTGGAAAAATATATACTAAAAACGACAAATAAAAAAAAATGGCGCCGCTGCCGGGGAAGGCTTGAAAAGAGTTGGAGTTTCGCCATAGAATCGTGTTTTGAAGACTCTTCCTCGAAAGTTTTTGTTTTAATAAAAATACAAATACAAAAAGAAAATAATTCAAAAAACACTTTTCCTAAAGTGTTTTCAAAAATACCAAAAATAATAAATCCTCGCTCGCGAGAGGGCGTTGTAAACCATTCCGAATAAACAACAAAAGAGATCGTGAAGTTAAACGTTTCTCGGATTATTTCTTTACTACAACCTATACACGGGGTTTAAGGAGGTCTTGACATTAAATTGCAGACCGAAGAGAGATCCATTCTTCTCTCCCGCCACGCTGCGCGTAGTTTTGAAAGAAACGAGTACGGTTGATCAACGATCACCAAAAAGATAATAATTCTAAATTTTCTTAAAAATAAAAATCCAAAAATATTTTCATTTTCAAATTTGGTTTTTCTTTTAAACCTTTGTTTGTTTTTGGTGTATGCGCACCCGATCTTCTACTTCTCACCCTCTTCTTTCACCACTCTCAAATCCCGAGAGGATCATTCGTCATAATCACCGTGTTTTATTTCCAACCGAGGAAATAAACGACGATCAACATCCGCCGATGGATGATGATAATCACAACCACGGGCAAGCTCCCGATCTCCGCACTATGCAAGAGCTACTCCAATGTCCCACCGTGGGATACGAAGATGCTATTGTTGTACCACCAATTGCTAACACAAATTTTGAGCTCAAAACCGGTTTGATTCAACTTGTCACGGGGAATCAATTTCACGGTTTTGAGAGAGAGGATCCTCACACACACATCCGGTGGTTTAACAAGTTAACCTCCACACTTAATTACAAGGATGTTCCTCATGATACCATTAAGTTGATGTTATTCCCGTTTTCCCTCGAGGGGTCAGCCCGGATTTGGCTAGAAAAAGAACCCCCTCAATCGATTCATACTTGGGAAAATCTCGTCAATAAATTCGTGAATTATTTCTTTCCTCCGTCTAAAATGACTAATCTCAGGAATGAAATCACGAATTTCCAACAACGGTTTGATGAGAATTTTGGTGAGGCATGGGAACGATTTAAGGATCTCCTACGAAAATGCCCAAACCACGGTTTCTCGGAATTACATCAAATCGATACGTTCTACAACGCTTTAACTCAAACGGATCAAGATTCACTCAACGCAGCCGCCGGTGGCAATATTTTGAGTCGAATGCCGGGAGATATTTTGATGATTATCGAGAACAAATCCAAAGTTCCCACTTCACGAAACAAACCGGTTGTTTCAAAAGTATCTTCTTCCACCCCTTCTTCTTCATCGGTCCATCCATCGGAGATGGCCGAACTTACCGATGCTATTCGTATGATGATGAAAGAGTTTAAACTCCAGAATCAGAAACCGGAGCCCGTCAAAGCAGTTTCAGAAACATGTGTTATATGTGGTGGTCCCCATCCATATTATGATTGTCAAGCTACCGATAGCCAAGTTTGCAATGCTACCGTAGCATCTGCGAACTACAATCAGGATCAAGGATTCCGTCCTCAAGGTGAAGTTAACTACCGAGTTAGCAACCAAATGGGACCACCCGGTTTTACACCCGTTCAAAACAACCAAAACCGTTTTCCTCAAACCAATCAAAGCTTCAACCAAAATCGTGGAAACAATTATCAAGCTCAACCGCAACAAGTCTATCAACCTCCTCCTCCCCAAGTTCCACTTCCTCCCGACTTTGTGAGTTATATGAAAGCAACCGATGCTAGCATACGAACTATGCAAGGTCAAATCAACAATATGAGAGCTGACTTTCGGAAGGAGATTGATACGACGATATCTCGACAAACAAACGACCTTAAGCAAATGATGAGTGGATTTTTTCAGATGAATCAACCCTCAACCTCGGGTACTTCTTCTCTTCCTAGCAACACAATTGCTAAACCGAGGGGTGATATGAAAGCAATCACCACAAGGAGCGGTGTTTCATATGATGGACCCACGGCTCCGACTACCGATTCTTCTCTACCTCCCAAGGTAGTCGATCGTGAACCCGAGGCGACCAAGGACATGGAACCTCCTACTAACAACGGAGGAACCAAAGACGTTCAACCTCCGGTCGTCCATCCATCTGAACCAAAAATTGTTGAATCCGAAAAAGCTCCAGGAAAAGCAACACTTCCTTACCCATCAAGAATGAATGATCAAAAGCTCCGCGATAAAGCTTCAAATCAAATGGAAAAATTCTTTCAAATCCTCCAAGATTTGCATTTTGATATAAGCTTTGCGGATGCTTTACTCCTAATGCCTAAGTTTGCTTCCACACTAAAGGGTTTGTTGAGCAACAAGGAAAAATTATTCGAACTTGCTAAAACTCCGTTGAATGAAAACTGCTCAGCGGCAATTCTCAAAAAGCTTCCGGAAAATCTTGGAGATCCCGGGAAATTTCTCATTCCATGTGAATTTCCGGGAATGGTTGAATGCCACGCCTTGGCCGATCTTGGTGCGAGCATCAACCTAATGTCGTTGTCAGTCTGGAAAAAGCTTTCTCTGCCAAAACTTACCCCGACTTGCATGACCCTCGAGCTTGCAGACCGTTCCATAACCCTTCCTAAGGGTGTAGCCGAGGATGTCTTTGTCAAGGTGGGAAAGTTCCATTTTCCCACCGATTTTGTGGTGGTTGATTTTGATGCTGACCCCCGGGTTCCTCTTATTCTCGAAAGATCATTTTTGAGGACCGGGCGGGCTTTGATTGATGTATATGGAGAGGAAATTACGTTGCGGGTGGATAATGAAAAAGTCACGTTTCAAATCAATCAGAACTCTAAACCGCTAACTAGCAACGTTGCTATGGTTGATCCCGTAATTACTTCCGCAAGAAGTGATTCGTTTCTTTCCAGATTTGCGGTTAAGAGTATGTCTGAGAAACGTGCCGAGCTTAAAGCAATGAAAATTTCACCCGGCTCAAGTAAATGGTTTGAAAAATGTTCCGCGGATGTGAAGAGTATTCTTGATGATGAATCAGATTCGGAGACCACAACGGAAGTGGTGGAAATTGCTAGCTCTAAGAGCACATCACTTGTCCCATCTCCGGAAACGATTTATCGAATTGAGACTATTGATTCTATACCTCTCACTCCGATTTCTGAACCAAACGTTTCCGACTCTTCCCATCCTTCCCCTCCGATTGAGGGAAGTGTTATCTCGAGGGAAGAGCTCGATGTGTTCTTTGACGATGCTCCAATTTCTCTAGAAATTGTTGAAGCCGATAGTGATCTGGGGGAAGATGTCTCGTTAGAAAAAATGATTTTTGATGAACCTTTATCTTCCCTTCCCTCGGAAGATGTGAGGGAAAAGCCGTTAGATCCTTTGGAGCTCGAGCTCGAGGATGCTTTTCCCGAATATGAGAGTTTCATATTTGATGTTGAAAAGAGCAGTGGCAATCCCACTTCTAATTCTGATTTCTTTATCCCGGCTTTTGAAGCCTTCTACTTTGATATTGATCATTCAGAGGAGACGAGTAGTGGCAGTACCACTTCTCATGCTCATATCTCTCCTCCCGAATATGAATCATTTCATTTTGATATGAATGATCTTTATCTCGACAAGTTCCCGATGAACTTTCTCTCTTTATATCTCCTCCGGAATATGATAAATTCTATTTTGATCTGGAGGAAGATACTAGTCTGGGGGGAGGTATACCTTCTCAAAAAGATTTCATCCCGACCCTCCCGCCCGAGACTTTTGACAAAATTTCTGCTGATGATGAAGAGTATTTCATGATAATCATCAACATCTTTATGCTCTTCATCACATATACTGTGACTTCTCCCATCCTTCACTCCATCGGGAGTGAGGATACCATCTTTGACCCCGGTATTACCATTTCTGGTTCTTCTTTCTAAAAATACCGCGGGTATCTCATCGGAGTGGAACTTTCGTATGCTTCAGTGTTTATCCAAACATCTTGAATGAAAGTCCGATGGAGATTATCTTTTCCACATGCTCCCCCATGGACAAATAAATTCGGGGTCGAGTCAAGCTCATGTGACTCGGTTACCAAAAACAAGCGCTTCGTGGGAGACACCCCATGCATATCCTTCTATCTTCTTATCTCTTTTCTAATAAAGTGTCGTGAGGAGGGCTCCCTCTTCCATTTTTTGTGTTTCGTGTTTTCTGTGGTATGTCCAGGATTTGCCCGATGACGAAGACTCTCGTGCTCGTAGTTTCCTTCACGCTACTCGAGTTTCATCATCCGTTGCTTATCCGATATCCTAAAATCTTATCGTTTTACATCTATCTTTTGGCATAATTAATAAACGGCCTTAGGTTTATGTAGGAGTACCCTTACCTTTAAGACATTGAGGACAATGTCTCGTTTTAGTCTGGGGGGTAATCTTGCGATTTGATTTTTTCCTTGCATTTTTGCCGTTTACTCATGCAACCCCGTTTTTTCTCAAAAATTGAAAAAATTCAAAAAAATGAGAAAAATTTAAAATTTTTGCAAAAATGGAATAAATTTTGACATTTTTGTTGATTTTCCGCTGGTGAGAGTAGGAATAAAATTCTGACTTGATCGGGCGTGTTGAGCCCTAGCTTGTTCCCTTAACCATTTATAATCTATAAGCTTGTGCTAGTCTTTTAAATAAGGAGCTATAAAATGCGAATTCTTTTTAAGAGTTTGCAAGTTCCCGTATTTGACTTTATATATGCATGGCTTGATTATAAGGCTAAGCATTCGCGGATCTTATTATTTAAGATTTTAAATTTGCGAAGAACGAGAAATGATAGAGTTGTTTATAAGTTAGATTGCTAAACGTGGAGTAGTTGGTTCTCTTTAGAGCTCATCAAAGTTACTTGTGGCTTTTTGTTCCCATAAGCTTGTTTCACCTAAAAAATAGTAATCTAGGAATAATTAAAGGTATTTTGGTTTTGGCGATAATTAGTTTTTATTTCTTCCTTAGAGAATTCTTGCTTATGAAAGTTGGGTACACATCAAGGTACTGCCAGTGTTACGGTGTAATAGACTATTCCATCTTGCCGGCTCGCAACCGATGTTGGGATTGTTATAAAAGCCGTAGGACTTGGGGTTTGGCAACACAAATAATTAATAAATATGATAATATAATAATAATCCAAAGCTATAAAAAGTTTTCTACATCTTGCCGGTTCGCAGCCGATGTTGTAGACTTCTAATAAAGGCAGAGGAAAAATTCCAAGGTCATAATAGACTATCACATCTTGCCGGTTCGCAGCCGATGTTGTGATTGTTATAAAGGGCCAAGGATTAAATACGTTAATGTGCTTAATAATGTTTAAAAATGCCAAACTTCGACTCCGGGGGTATCCTAATAAAAGCTTCTGTCTCTGGACTCGTAGATGAGTTGTTTCGGTCGTATATAAAAAGGATATCCTCAAAATCGTGTTAAATCAGAGACCTTGATGTGGACCTCATTTTTGTATGTAACGGTTTTCGAGGGAAGGTTTGGAAACTACTTAGCGTCTAAACTAGGTATCTTTATCGGACTAAAAATTATCGAAATAAGAGTATGAAGAAATTCATTTCTCACCAAAAATAAAATAAATAGAGGAAAATAGGAATATGGGAACAAAGAGTCCACAATTAGCTTTTATGAGTAGTGTTGGCAATCTAACTTGTAAATAGCAATGATTTCGTTTTTAAGCTTAGTTTGGGGACTTGTGAAAAATCAGGGACGACGAATTTTATCCGTATGGTCACTTCTTTATGAGTCGTGTTTCCTGCTCAATGACCCTAAAAGTTATCATTAGATAATGATTGTCAACAAAGCCGTCACATGAATAATGAGAAAAATACAAAAATAGAATAAAAGGAAAATCGGGGAGTTTTTAGAACTTAAGATTTCTTGATCTCTTTTTAAAATTTTGCTACTTCTCAAAGTTAGTAAAAAGAGATTGGAAATTTCCGGTTTCAAAAACGTGTTCTTATAACATTGCATGAGGACATTGCAATAGCTTAGTCTGGGGGAATTTTGGTATGTGCTTAAACACATACCTTTTCTTGACCAAAACCGGACCTAAATAGACCAAAAACCTGACCAAAATGCCAAATATATTGTGTTTTTGTGTTTATATCTATGCAGGCACGGATATCGAGAAAAAGGACAAAAACAAGCAAAGACCGGGAAAACGAGCACGAGATATGGAAGTGTTATTTATAGCCGATGCCGGGAAGTTTCAAGTCAAAGTCAACCCTTGAAGTTTCATCATTTGACAAGAATGACCCTTGATTGTATTTTGGAAAATATGGCAAGATAAGTCCCTGAGATTTCAAGTAATACACATTTGGTCCGTATATTTTCAAAACCACAAATCTTAAAACAATAACTACACCTCATGTCCGGATTTAAAAACCAATCCAATATTTAATCCCACAAGCCCAAACAATAAATAACCCAAGCCCATCATCTAAACCCAAATCCAACACCAAAACCCGATCCGCCCAAAACTTATACCCGGTCAAAGTATTAACTAAAACAGGTCAAACAATAGTAAAAAAATAAAAAAGGTTACCCGCCATGTTCTTCCCCTTATCCCCAATTACCCAGCCAAGATGAACCCTAATACTTACCCCGTACAATTACCACAATTAAGGGTAGATTCGTACAATCAATAGGGTTCTAGAAGATGTCAGTGATGTCAGAAGAGTTGAACACGCACGAATGGCTACGTGGCACTCTCCCATTGGACCGGACACCTCACAATTCTTGATCAAACGACTATGATTGATAGGTTGATGATTAGGGATGATCAGAGGGTTGGAAATGGATCAAACAAGCACACTATCCCTCGGATTGATGACCTGGAAACAAAGGGCTAGATCCTTCATAGCTCGGCTATAAATAGAGGTTGATTTTCATGTGTTAGGAGTTAGTTTTTTAGTAATGTTACTCTGTCAAAATTAGTTCTTAAGTTGTAATTTTAAATTTCTATTGTAACTTTTAAGATTTTATTAATGAAATTGTTATTTTAATTTTACTTTGATTCTGTTTTAATTGATTTGTTTATCTGAATTTAGTTTATTGAAATTGTTATTAGTTTATTTCAAATCATTTCTAGCTTAATTCTATTTTCCATCTTAATTTTTGTTGAACTCTTTTGAAAATCCAAAAAATAATTCCAAAAATATTAAAAAAATACAAAAATAAGTGAACCTCCAGCTTCAATAAGCTGATTTATCAATTGTATAAGCTTATATAAGCTTAATAGCTTAGTGTAAGTTTTTGGTAGTTTTTAGTTTGTTCTTATCTCAAAAAATAAGAAAGTCAACAGAAAAGTCAAACAAATGGTCAAATAAGCTCAGGAAGAATAAGCTGAATCTGAGGAGCTTGTGTTGGGTATTTTTGGCTTATTCATGAGCCTGGGTTATATTTTGATAGGGATTAGCCTACTGAATTAGCAGATCATGCTTGTAAGTCATTAAGCCCTTTTGTAGCTTTTTAGTGCTTATTAATAATCTATTCATTTTTACTGCTTCTTTGTAGTTATTAATTGGTTTCTAGATTAGAAATAGCTTAGACTATCTTAAAATAGTATAGAATTTGGTTTTAATATAGTAGGGATAAGGTAGATTGCAAAAGCTCATATAAGTGATTTATAAGTAGTGTTTGGATTAAAGGTGAATTGGCTTTTTACTGTTGAAGTGCAGAAGGATTAGATCTGATTTAGCTTTGGTAAGTTGTTATTAGCTTAAATCAGTTGAAAATTTGAGGTTTAAAGGCCATATAGGAGCTTTTGGCTTATTAGTGAGTTGTAAGCTCAACACTGCCTTTATAAGCTCAGGTTAAGCTAGCTTGATTTAAAGTCCCACTTTAGCACTTCTGTGTTGCTTTTAGGTGATAAAACAAGTGTACAAAAGCTGGTTCACTTTGGTCAAGTTTTCATAAGTTTGCGCCACTTTTTCCATAACTGCTGTTACAGAATCCCTGTGCAGAACTCAGGTTTTGGACTGCTGATCTAGGCAGATTTGTGGCTTATTCAGTTATGATTTAGGCCTGATTTTTGGTTGACAAGTAATTCAGATAGTAAGGTTTAAGATCATAATCTGGGATTAGGCTATTGTGCTTATTTAGTTGCTTATTCCAGGTCTGCAATAAGCCCTTTAAGACCTGTCCTGAGTCTGCAATATTGCAGCAGACTTTTTGTGTTTCTTGCATCTAATCTCAGCTTAATTTGAATAAGTAATTGTGCTCAGTTTTTGGGCATTTTTGGTCTAATAGTAGATTTTCACATTAGCTTTCAATAGTAGCTCATGGATTTCACAAATAAGCCTTTGTCTAGCTTATACATCAGCTGCAAGTAGGTGCTTAGGCCATTTAAGTCTGCCAAAAACCAAGATCTGTGCAGTAGTGAAACTGCTTATTTCTCTGGCTTATTGGATGTTTCTCAGTTTATCTAAGCTTAAAATAGTCCTTTGCTTGATCTCTGAGCTTTTTGTGATTTTTGAATAGCTATTGCTTATTTTGTGCTTATTTCACAATTGCTTATTGGGCTGTTTTGCTTATTTTAGCTTATTCTGGGTCTGAGCTTATTTTTCTCAGATTACTTATTCAATTTTAGAATTACTCAAATTTTTCCAGATTTTTCCAAAGTGTTTTAATATTTTTAAATCATTTAAATTGTTTTATTTAGTTTTTAATTCATAAAAAATTATTAAAAAGTCAAAAAAATATTTTTCTTTTTCCAAAAATTTTCTTTTATCAGTTTTAATATAGGAAAATTATTTTTATATTTTTAGGTTTTAAATTTTAGAAAATCATTTTTATTTACGTTTTTAAATTTCGTCGCGTAACGTTTTTAAATTCAATTTTCGTTTTTAGGGTTACGTGCTTAGTTTAATTATTCCATTAGCTTAATTAGTTACTTTCTTTTATAATTTCATTATTCGTAGTATAAAATCACCAATCAATCACTTTTTCACACACATTCACCACACAATTCGACGACGTTAACGACAACTCGATATTCGACCTTCGTTGGGACACGACCCGGGGAAAACGCATCCGTTGAGTTTTCCCTTGGAAAAATATATACTAAAAACGACAAATCAGCTGCGTATCACGAAATTGGGGGTGTTACATACTCTCACTCCCTAAAACCTTTGTCGACTTGACATCTTGATCATTTTATCCAAAATTCTCAAGAAATATTTTCTTAACGAAATGTTAATAAAATGTCAAGTATTCCTTCCTCGTGCCAATAAAACCCAACGTATTTTTGATATATAATAAATCTATCTATATACATAAAAAAAATTTGTTATCAGAAACTAAACCCGGCAAAAATTCATTTTTGGCAGGCGGCCCCCTTAATGTTTAAGGGGACCGGCTAGTAAACGGAGGCGGCCCCCTTAATGTTTAAGGGGGCCAGCTATCTGATGCTACCAAAATGATTTTTCCCTCTAAAATTTTTGCCAAACATCCCATTTCACAAAACACTCTTTCTCTCCCTCTGTTATGAACGACCAAAACCTCAAAAACTATTCACCAAATCACCACTTCCGACTAATTTCGCAAGGGACAAACACTTGTATCTTGATTAGCAAAACATTTTGTAAGTTTTCCAATTCACATTTCATCTAATTCCATTCAATTTTGAGTCTAATTATAATTAGGTCTTTTACTTAATTTTCTTTTAATCCGAATTTTGTTAAAATTAAGTCTAGAAATCTTATAACCAAATGCTCCCCATAGGATTAGAATGCTTAATCAACCTAGAAAATAAGTAATTAAAAACCATTATGTCAAAGTATTGATAAACTAATCACTCATTTTCAAAACTAATCACATTGTTTAATTATGCTATAAACACTTGTTAAAACTAATCACATTGGTTTATTACAACTCACTAATTCTAAAAATATATTTTTCGAATCATAAAAATGTTTTTGTTAAATATAAGAGAGTGTTTGGATTAGGAGCTAGAATCATCAAAATTTAATCAAAATTAAGTTCACAACTACTTGTCAAGTTTATAAACACGCAATTAGTTGTTTTAAGTCATCAAGATACATAATTCATATGTATATTGAAATTTTACTAGTTATTTTTATATTTAAAGGAGCGTTTGGCACAACATTTTGAAAGAAATTTTTGAGTCAAAATCTAAGTTACTTAACATAAACACTCGTAAGAAATAGCTAGATATACAATCTAATGTTTGTCTAGCCACATTTCAAAGTAGCTTATGACGTATAAAAGAACGTTTGGATATTTTTGATTTCTTATCATAATATCCCTATAACTATTCTTTAACATCATAAAATACATTTTAAGCGAGTTAAAAAATTAAAACTAAGGAACATTGTAAACTACTTCTTAGGATTAAAGTTTTAGAGTTGAAGTATGTTTACGTCCCACATAAGTAGCATGTATAATATATGCATGTCATTTTCTTATTTTTTTTGTGTGTTGCTTTCTTGTATAGATGAAAATGCCTAAAGTGACGGTTGGTGATGTCTCAAAAACAAAAGATTACATTCCAAAAATCTCTGCCACTCCAGGCATTTCTCCCGCTGTTGCTTGTTTCTATCGTCCCATTGAAGATAGAAACATTCATGAAGGGAGAGTTGTCTATCCATCGTTCTATGAATCCGACTATATCGAACGAATGCTCTCCAACGTTAGTCTTGATTGTCTCTACAAAATCAATGAGCCTATCATTCCCCGCTTTGTTCTTGACTTCTATAGCCAAGTGACGGTGCAAACCGATCCCAATGGCTATATCCTCATATCCTTTATGATTCAACACGAATTCATTACTCTTACTCTCGCTCAATTCGGTCAAATTCTAAGAATCCCCTACTCCGGTCAAGCCGTCTTCTCAAATGAGTGAGATCTCTCATCTATTGAGCAACATCGACCTCAACAGGGTCCTTACTACTCTGAGATTCCATCCTCCGAAGAAATTCGTCAATATCTTGGGCTAGCTCGTGGTACGACTAGCCGGAAGATCAAGTCAAAAGATGTTGACATCCATGCTAACCAAATCCTCCTCAAGGAGTTACGCCCCGACATGAAGCGTTGGGAAGAACTCATTCGTGAGAATGCGTTCGGTACCGGTGGTCACCGTGATCATGTCACGGCAAGCATAGCTCACATGTTGTATTGTATTGTCGCTGAACAGCCGTACAATTTGGCATATCTCTTTGTCTTCCGCATCATGTCCGCCAAAAACACTCATAATGCAAATCTTCCGTATGGCATGTTTCTCACTCGCCTCTACAATCATGTCATGATACACTATCCACATCTTCAGAGTCCAATTTATGAGTCTGTTCAACCGGTCCTTAATCCACTTGTTCGTGTCCGTGCCCGTCGCTCCCGAAGCGACAAGGGAAAATCTCGTAAATCTGTCTCACTTCCACCTCGTGGTTCCACGTCACATCAAGGAGACGATGATGATGATGATGATGAGGAGGAGGGCACAACACGTGCTAGTACCCCATCACCTAGGACCTTCGTTGAAAATCTTCCGGATCTTGATTACACCGAGTACTGTTTGAAAGACAAACCGAACTACTCAACACCACACAGCAGATGCACCAAGAAGTACGAGGCGGTTTCAAGTCTATTGGAAAGACACTTGGAAGGATGTTTGGAAAGAAGAAGAAGTAGACATGTTTGATGAGTGTTTAGTTGATATTGTTGATGTTATGCTTAGACATTTATATGTAGTAATATTATCTTAACATTTGCTTGCCATGACTTTTACTATGTTAGATATTAAAACTTATGTCATGTTAGTACTAAGCTACATATTTAGTTGATATAATATGCCTATGCTTCTAATATTTTTTTTCTAGTCTTAAATATGTATATTATTTGTTTAATATGCTATTGATAATATTTAATCATTCTTGATGTACATGATCCAAATGAAACTTGCTGCAAATACACCCTAAAAATGACCTTTTTCTGGAAATTTTTCAAATTTGGTCGCCTGGGAAAACACCAGACGGGCGGCCCCCTTAATTTCCTAGGCGGTCCCCTTAATTTTAAGGGGGTCGCCCAACAATTAAGGGGATCGGCCATCTGGACAGTAATTTTTACTGTTTTCTTTTGCATCTTGTGACCACTTTTACCTAGCCCCAGCTACCATTCCTCCTTATGGACGAACTGGTATTGGAATCTTCCTACAAAACCTCAAGAATTAACCTAAACCAACCACATTTTCATATTATAAATTCCCTCCATATAATCACCTCTCATTCCATCATCCTTCACCATCCAAAACCACCATGTTATCACCAAAATCCTCCATCTCTAAGACTTCAAGGAAGCAAAGACTTGTCATCATACCACCAAAACAACCTTTCATAGACCTAACCCAAGATGACATCAAAACTCCATCACCACCACCTCAATGTTCATCCCCAAGTGCACCAAATGCTCCATCAAAAACACCCTCTACCCATGGAGCATCCTCTTCCTCCATACCATCCACTTCATCCATCAATGACTACATCAACACTCACCTAACATCATCACCTAGAGCATCATCACCCACATCCACTCACGAACCTTCATACACCCAACTTGCCATTTTCTTATCACCTATCACACCTCTTGATGCTCACTTCTCACCATCACCAACCCCACAACCATTCTTTCCTATACCTTGGGCATTGCTTGAAGCCCATGGTGACAATTGTCTTTGTTGCATCCATAACCGGACCATAATCTTTGGTCTTAGAGATGAGATACACTACATGTTTTCATCACTTGAACACATGATTACCAACCCACCACCACCACCACCACCACCTCCACCACCTTCACCCACTACACCACCACCACCTCCATTTTCACCCAATTAAGCATATGCAATGCTTAAAAATAATTTTCAAAACCTTTTTTTTTTATGCAAGCTCCATTGAAGATCATGTACTCCTAAGACGATTATGTAGTATCATTAGTTGTTTTTGTTTGAATGTTTGTATGCCTCATGTTGTAATCTACTTGGTTGTGTATTTATACACAACACTTTTATTAAATGAATGTTCTTATTCTACATGCTTGCTTATTGTTGTTACATATACTTGTGCTTCTAACATTTTTCTTGCAAGCATTCCATAGCTCGTTTCCTTGGTGCTCCCAAACGAGGGGGAGTACACACCAAGGGGGAGTTATCGTCCCGACAAATTTCATTTCTAAAACTTGTCGGCTTAACCTTTTTGATTCTACAAAAAGGGGGAGAAATAGATGTAAACTCACTAAATACTTGTCTAAAAACTAATTTTTAGATTTAATGAGTTTAGATTTTGTAATCATCAAAAAGGGGGAGATTGTTGATATAAATAATGCCTAAACAAGTTATTAATATTTTTCGATATCTCTACGTTTTGATAATCACAAAATGTAAAATCATTAATCGGAAAATTATGACGTAAACAAGTATTTAGTTGTAAATATCTATTTCTACAACTCAAATCACTTAAGGTATGAATGAACTAATGCTTAATGCATTGTATGATCAAAGGAACATTTTCTTAAACACTAGATTTTTTATAAAATGTCAAAAACATTTTATATCTTTTAGAAAAACATTTTTGGTAATAAATAAAAAGGTTTAATTCATTATAAATTTATGAATTCAAATTTTCAACCAAAATCAGTAAAAATGTTCCAGAAAAACCTTCCTCACAAAAAGACAAATATGGGCAACGGCTAGGGAGGGGCGGCCCCCTTAATTATACTAGGCGGCCCCCTTAAAATTAAGGGGACCGCCCCCTTATTTAAGGGGGCCAGCCACGCTCCAGTAGCTCCCAGCTGTCCAGTTTTTCTGCCTATAAATACCAGTCTTCCCCTAGATTTTTACTCACCTTTTGCACACCCAAACATTCTGTTTTAAATCTTGTAAATCCTTTCAAAAACCCTTTGATCATATTCTCTTAAGCATTGGTTTCTAAGTGATCCAAGCTTCCACCATCAAAGTGCAAAAGAAGAATACTCCTTCAACTAGAAAAGAAGTATTATAGTTTAACTCATATCATCATTGTTGTTGTGTAAAGTGTTGTATAGTTGTGATAAGTAGATCTAAGTGTAAGTAACTAGTTGTGTTGTAAAGAAGTAGTGTAGAAGTAGTTGTGAAGTTGTCGTGAAGTAGTCGTGAAGAAGAAGTCGTGAAGAAGTCGTGAAGCCGTTGTGAAGCCGTCGTGAAGAAGTCGTGATTAAGTCGTGTAGAAGTTGTGTATAAGTTGTGAGATTGGTTCTAGCTACGATTAGGACTCAACATCTAGCTTTGTTTCGTTAAGCCGGTGTAAGCTAAAGTTGTGTAAGGTTTTCTCCGCCATAAGGGAGTTTGTTGACATAGTGAAGAAAACTCTCGAGTAGGTGACTCGAGGAGTGGAGTAGGGCAAGGAAGGTGTCCTTGTAGCCGAACCACTATAAATCTCCGTGTTGTGGTTTGATCTTTCCATCTCTCTCTTTTATTTCATTATATTTACCTTACTTGCATTACTTATCTATATTGGTTTATATATGTTCATATTGATCAAGAGTTGAATTCACATAAGATAGAATCGAAGTTTTAAAAAGTAAACAAAAGTTTTCATAAATTAAAAAGACGTAAAACTATTCAACCCCCCTTCTAGTTTTCCACATATCTCATGGATGATGTAAATGAACCAAGCCGTTGTGAGTAATGAACCAAACTCTTTGCTGATGATCGAATCTCATGGATGAATAAGAAGAGGTAAACCACGTACTAAATAGCGTAGATTAACAAGACCGTGAAGATTTTGATCAAGTACTAAACCATTTCGTGAGTTTCAGTTTGAAATGCAAAAGACTACGAAAAAGGTGGAGCAGCATGCCTATGTGTCTTAACAGACGCAAAATATTTTCAGGTATCATTTATTGTTAGAGATGAAATTTACAAGCTTTTTAAAGTTTAATGTTGATCTTATTATTTCATTTTTGTAAACATAGGGAAGCTTTGAAAATCTAGAGACCATTCAGAAATATGGAGTGATGGTATTTCTTTTCTTGGTGATGTTTATTAGTTTACGTATATTTGTTGGGAATAAAATGTTCAAGTCAAAGAGCTTGCCAGATAAGCTATTGAGCCTGCTAGTTGATTTTGAAGAAGTTGAAGATGTACTAACAGTACCTTCTGGGTGAGAAGGTACTGCTAGTTAATGAAGGTCCTGCCAAGTTGATGATCAAGTTGATAGATATTTATTTGTAGATATTTGTTGTATTATTAGTCTTTGTACAATGTAATACGTTATGTAGAAGTAGTTCAGTCTTCCATGTTTGTGCAGAAGAATATACAGAGTAGTTTACATTGGTAGTTGTATTTAATAGTAGGCTAGAAAAGTCCAAGTATCTTATTATATTGTGCAACTTGACAACTTGTAATAAGGGGTACTTATCCTATAAAAGGATCCCTTAGTCACCACCTTTGTAGAATCTCTTTCCAACTAAGAACTTAGCAATATCCAAAACATAACATCTCTCTAGTAACTTAGTTACTAAATTCACAAATCCTTAACAAATCAAAGATTCAAGGTTACTTTGTAATCCTGGTGATAGTTAGATCATCCGTATTATTTCATCAATAATATTGAATCGTTTTGTGTTACTAAAGTTGTGTTCATTGTTCATTATAACTCACGTTTACATATTCACCACCTTTGTGTTCTTTTAAGTGTGTTATAGTAAATTCCGCGTACTACATCACATTCATTCATAAATATCCCAAACACATTATTAAGATAAACATCCCAAGTGTTTGTATAATCCTTCACAAGTGGTATCAGAGCTAGGCTGATATTTACGATTTAAAAGAACAATGGACGTTGAACACATTCAAACCAATGTTGCTGCAAAACTTCCATTACTCAAACAGAATGAGTTTGACATGTGGAGACTGAGGGTAGAGCAATACTTCCAAGTGCAAGACTATGCACTTTGGGAGATTATTGAAGAAGGAAACTCATTCAAACCTACAATCACCACCTCCACAGTAAACGATGCACTAGTAACACATGTGCAAGTAAACCCAACAAGCGCAGAAGAAAGAATTCAAAAGAGAAATGATCTTAAAGCCAGGAGTATGCTTCTCATGACTATTCCAAATGATCAGCTTTTGATCTTCAACAAGTACAAATGTGCTAAAACCCTTTTTCAAGCTATTGTGGCTAGATTTGGTGGAAATGATGCCACCAAGAAAACTCAGAAAACTCTCCTCAAACATCAGTTTGAAAACTTTACAGCCACAACAAATGAGTCTTTGGACAGCATGTTCAATAGACTACAAAAGCTTTCAAGTCAGTTAGCCATTCATGAAGTGATGATATCTCAAGAAGACTTAAACTCCAAATTTCTTAGGAGTTTACCCTCTGAATGGGCCATGCATGTCATTGTCTGGAAAAACAAACCAGATATTTATCAGATGAGTCTTAATGATCTTTACAGCAACTTCAAGATAGTAGATCATGAAGTGAAGAAATCTACTAGTTCAAGCTCAGGGAATATGGCCTTTGTGTCATCACCAAGCACCTCAAAGATAGTAGATGAAGAAAAAGATGGTAGTGAAGAAGGTACTGCCAACACAAATTTTGGTACTACCAGTACTTCTAGCAGTACCAAAACAATTCTAGATGAAACAATTGGTTGTGCTTTCCTGACATCACAACACAATGGGTCCATATTGACTTTTGAAGATCTTCAAGAGATCAATGATGATGATCTTGAAGAAATGGACATAAAGTGGCAACTTTCACTTCTGAGCATAAGGGCTAAGAAGTTACTGATGAGGACTGGAAAGAAGATTATCATAGATGGTAATGAGCCTGCTGGGTATGACAAGTCTAAAGTGGAGTGTTACAACTGCCACATGAAGGGTCACTACTCAAGAGAGTGTAGAAGACCAAAGAAGCAGGATGATAAGGGAAGAGGGTTTGAGAACAAGAAGAAAGGAAGCTTTGAGAACAAGAGTAAGGCTGTGGAAATCACTGAGCCTAAAGCTATGGTAGCTATTGATGGGATGGGTTTTGATTGGAGTTTTATGGGTGAAGAGGAGTCAACTTCAGATGAAATGGCTTTAATGGCTTTCTCCAATCCTGAGGTACAAATTACTAAATGTTCTAATACTTGTAAAGTTTTTGAAGAATTACAAACTTTAATAAAACTTTATGATGAACTGAAAGTAGAAGAAAGAAAAACTCATCAAGACCTAGTTAATCATAAGTGTGGTATGGCCAAACTTGAGAAGCAAATAATCCATTTTAGGGAAAATGAACTCACTTTTTCTGATGCAAAAGCCATTCTTAATAGGGAAATATTTTTGAAAGATGCTGAAATAAAAATGTTAAGAACTATGTGTGCTAAAGTGACATTGGCTAAGGATAATATTCAACTAACTGTTACCACATTGGAAACTGCTTCTGACTGTACTAGAAGCATAGTTGAAAATCAAATGAACAAAAGAATCAAGTCTGGGATTGGATACAATACATGTCCACCTCCTTACAGAGGAATCCATTGTCCCCCAGGTATAGATCTTGCAGAATCAGGTTTACATGAATTCAACAATAAACCACTAGCTAAACCTGTAGAGAAAAGTGAACCTGTTGAGAGTGCTAAGGTTGCTTCACTCTCTAACAAAAAGGTGCTCACTGATAAGAAATAAGATGTTCTAATTATTGAAGATTGGACATCTGATGATGATGAAGAAGAGACTGTTTCAATCATAGGAAACAAAGTAGGACCAACCAGTCCTAAAAGAGTAGAGATTAAGACTAAGGCTAAAGCTGTTCTAAAAACAGTTGAATGTTGTGCCAAGTGTAATAGCAAACCTAGAGGTAGCCAGAGAAATTGGAACAATCTTAAGTCACAACAACTAGGTGATGATTTTGTTATGTACAATAAGGCCTGCTATTACTGTGGTAGTTTTAATCATACTTATGCTTATTATAACAATTGGGTTTCTGGGAGTAAATCAAGGTCTAAAACAAATGAAACAAACCCCAGAAAAAGTTTTGTGAAGTCTAACACACCAAAAGTTAAACATACTGTTAGACAAAATAAGCCTGTTAACTCAAAACCAACTGCTAAGGGTGCAAGAAACACTTTCAAACATGCACCTAGAGTTGTGAAAAATCCCATTGAAAAGAAATCTGTGGTCAAAACACAAGATTGGAGACCAAAACCAAAAGGTCCTGCTAGACCAAATGGTACTGCCAAAATTGGTACTGATAGACCAAAGACCACAAAATGGATTAAAAGGGAAAATGCTGTTAAGTCCTCAGCATGTTAGATATGGAGACCACTCCAATCAAAAGGTGCATCAACAATCCTAAAAAGGTTTGATTACATTGATGCAAGAGGCAAACCCAAGTCAGTCATGGCTTGGGTACCCCAAGGAAACTAATATGTCTATATATGTGCAGGAACATTCCAATGATATGGCTGATAAAGGATATGTAGATAGTGGATGTTCAAGGCACATGACAGGCAACATGTCTTACCTCACAGACTTCAAATCATTTGATGGAGGATATGTTACCTTTGGGGGAGGAATCAAAGGAAAGATTACTGGTAAAGGTACTATCAAAACCAGTAAATTAGATTTTGAAAATGTGTACTTTGTGAAAGAACTTCAGTTTAATCTCCTCAGTGTCTCACAAATGTGTGACAAAAAGAACAATGTTCTCTTTACTGACAATGAATGTATGGTTCTTTCTTCTGATTTTAAAATGCCTGATGAAAGTCAGATTCTTCTTAAAATCCCAAAAAGGAACAATATGTACAGTGTTGATTTAAAGAACATTGATCCTAAGGAGAGTTTAACTTGTTTAGTAGCAAAAGCCTCATTGGATGAATCTATGCTTTGGCATAGAAGGCTTGGTCATGTAAACTTTAAAACAATCAATAAAATTGCAAAATATGATTTGGTTAGAGGTTTACCCAAAAAGATTTTTAAAATGACCAAACCTGTGTTGATTGTCTAAAAGGCAAACAACATAGAGCTTCTTGTAAGCCCAAGACCCATAACTCAATTTCTCAAGCTTTATACATGCTTCATATGGATCTTTTTGGTCCTACTAATGTGAGTAGCTTGAATGGTAAAATATATTGTCTTGTAGTTACTGATGATTACAGCAGATTTTCTTGGGTTTTCTTTTTAAGATCTAAGCATGAAACAAGTGAGATTCTTAAATCTTATATAACTGAGGTAGAAAACCAAGCTGATAAGAAAGTGAAAGTAATCAGATGTGACAATGGGACAGAATTCAAGAATAGGGTTATGGATGAATTTTGCAAAGAAAAAGGAATAAAAAGAGAATTTAGTGTAGCTAGAACCCCACAGCAAAATGGAGTAGCAGAAAGGAAAAATAGAACACTTATAGAGGCTGCTAGAACAATGTTAGTAGACTCTAAGCTGCCTATTTCATTTTGGGCTGAAGCAGTAGGTACTGCTTGTTATGTGCAGAACAGGGTTCTTGTAATTAAACCACATAAAAAGACTCCTTATGAACTTTTCTTTGGTAGAACACCATCTTTAAGTTTTATGAGACCTTTTGGATGTCATGTCACTATTCTCAATACCAAAGATCATTTAGGAAAGTTTGAAGGAAAAGCTGATGAAGGCTATTTGATAGGGTATTCTTTGCAAAGTAAGGCCTATAGAGTGTATAATAGTTGCACTAGGCTAGTGGAAGAAAATCTTCACATAGAGTTTCAAGAGAAACTAACAAATGTGAAAGGCATTGGACCAGATTGGATGTTTGACATTGATAGGCTTTCAGAATCTATGAATTATGTGCCTGTTACAGGTACAAATACTAATGATAATGCAGGTTTTGAAGACAATGTTGAAACACCTAAAGATCAAGATTACATCTGGATGCCAATTTGGAAAGGATTGGATTTATCTTCAAGTCATGAAGAACCTTCAAATACAACAAATGAAGGTACTGAAGATGATCATGGAACTCAGGGTCAAGAGAATCAAGAAAGTAGTGCAAATGAGAATGGTACTGCTAGTTCACCAGATGGTACTGCCAGTTCACAAATTGGTACTGCTGAACCATTAAATGTCCAAACAGATGATTTTTTACCAGAAGAAGTGGGGATTGGCAATCTTCCATTTACCTATGAAGTTCCTGCAACACACAACACAAGAATTCTCAAAGATCACTCCATTGATGATGTGATTGGCAGCATTGATTCTGGTGTTAGAACAAGAACTCAAGTCTTGACTTCAGACCAAGAAGGGTTTATCTCATCTATTTATGAAGAAAAGAATCATGAAGTTGCCAACATATGCCTGTTTTCATGTTTTCTTTCACAGGTTGAACCCAAAAACATTAACAAAGCCTTAGATGATGCAAGTTGGGTTGAAGCAATGCAAGAAGAACTTCTTCAATTCAAGCTTCAGAAGGTTTGGAAATTGGTTGATTTGCCAAAAGGTCATTGGGCAATTGGAACCAAATGGGTGTTCAGAAACAAGAAAGATGAAAGGGGGATAGTGATCAGAAACAAAGCAAGATTGGTGGCCCAAGGGTATACTCAAGAAGAAGGGGTGGATTATGAAGAGGTTTTTGCTCCAGTTGCAAGACTTGAAGCAATTAGGCTATTCTTGGCCTATGCTTCTTTCATAGGCTTCACTGTTTACCAAATGGATGTCAAGAGTGCCTTCTTATATGGTACTATTGGAGAAGAAGTGTATGTTTCTCAACCTCCAGGCTTCATTGATGCAGAGTATCCAGACAAGGTGTATAGGGTTACCAAGGCTCTTTATGGTCTACACCAAGCTCCTAGGGCATGGTATGAAACATTGGCTTTCTATTTATTAGAAAATGGATTTCAAAGAGGCAAGAAAGACATCTTGCTGGTGCAAATTTATGTTGATGACATTATCTTTGGATCCACAAACCAAGAGTTGTGTGTAGAATTTGAAAAACTTATGCATAGTAAGTTTGAAATGAGTTCCATGGGGGAACTTACTTTCTTTCTGGGTCTCCAAGTGAAACAATCAAAAGAAGGCATATTTATCAGCCAAGATAAGTATGTAGCAGAGATCCTAAGGAAATTTCAGTTTGCTGATTCTAAGGTTGCAAGTACACCAATGGATTCAGAAAAGGGGTTACTAAAAGATGCTGAGGGTGAAGATGTGGATTTGCACAATTATAGATCAATGATTGGGTCCTTGATGTACCTTACATCATCAAGACCAGATATCATGTTCTCAGTATGTGTATGTGCAAGGTTTCAAGTACATCCCAAAGTTTCTCATCTCACAGCAGTCAAAAGGATCTTTAGATATCTCAAGGGTCAACCTAGGTTGGGTCTATGGTATCCAAGGGAATCATCTTTTGACTTGGTGGCTTATTCTGATAGTGACTATGCTGGTACAACCCTAGACAGAAAATCCACAACTGGTGGATGTCAATTTCTTGGTTGCAGACTCATATCTTGGCAATGCAAGAAGCAAACAATGGTGGCCAACTCTACAACTGAAGCAGAATATGTTGCTGGTGCAAGTTGTTGTGGGCAAGTTCTTTGGATCCAAAATCAAATGCTTGACTATGGGTACAATTTTCTTAACACCATTATTTACATTGACAATAGCAGTACTATTTGTATCATTAAAAATCCAGTTCAACATTCAAAAACAAAACACATTGAAATCAGACACCATTTCATAAGGGATTGCAATGAGAAAAGGTTAATACAAGTTGTTAAAATTGATTCTGAAAAGAATTTTGCAGACCTTCTCACCAAAGCTTTTGATTTAGGTAGATTCAAATACCTTGTAGGAGGTATTGGAATGATTAATCTTTGAAAAACATGTGTTTTTGTACATAAAAATATTTGGTATTGGCTTTTAAACATGGTACTGCTAGTTAGTCAAAAGGTACTATCAGTTCATAATTGGTCCTGCTAGTATAAAATTTGCTATGTTTTGTTCATATTGATGCTTAAATGTTTACAATACTATAAAACAAGTGCTTTGCACTTTGTTCTTTTGGTTTGCAACTAACAAATTTCAGGTTGAGAACAAAACAAGAAATTTTCCAAACATAGGGGGAAATAAAAGTTATTTATATCTCAAGGGAGGTAACAATCTCAGGGGAGGAAATAATGGCCCAGAATGGAAGAAAAACCAATTTATGAAAGGAGAAGACAAGAGCATACAAGATGATGCAGAGGTTGAAAATGATAAGATAGATCACATATTCAGAAGGGATGAAGCATTCCTAAAGGAGAAAGTTCTATCTAGATCAAACTAAGGAAAGTTTCAATGCAAAGGCATGCTGTTAGATGATTTCACTTGTTGAACCAAGCATCCAAGATACACAGCATCATTGCCTCTTATATTTCCTCCATCCAAGGAAATTGCACCATCTTTCAGGTCAATATGGAATTGGTATTCAGTTCACCAAGTTTTACAAACTTAAGAGTTGGCTAGTCCATAAGCAAACGGCTTTTGGTAAAGACACATCAAATCCGTTGATGGTTGATAGTTTACCAAAAACTATATGGTATTTAACTAACCATACTTAACAGTAAATAGTTAACTAGTCCATAAGCAAATGGCTTTTGGTAAAGACAAATCAAATCCGTTGATAGCTGATAGTTTGCTAAAAACTATAAGGGATTTTTGCTAAAATTTAAAAGAGACTGCCAAGTAAAATTTTCTTTCAAAGGTACTGGTAGTTCAAATTTTGGTACTGGTAGAGTAAAATGGTACTGCTAGATAACCGTTGAGCCTGTCAGAAAAAGTTATAGCCGTTGGGCCTGGTAGTTAAAATTAGCCGTTGGGGTAATTTTGTAAATTACTGATGTTATATTATATTATATTTCTCATATAAAAGATCTTTTTAACCGCCTTTTCATTTACTTATTATACATTTTCTTATTGTCGGTTAAAAGAAAAGCTCTCATAATATCTTTCATCAGTCCTTATCACAATTAACTCTCACCTTTCATCTTCTACCAGTACCACCAACAAATCCCACCATCATAATCAAGATTTTCATTAATTTTCACCATGGCTAATCTAACCTTCGTTAAACGTCACAATCAGTTAGCATTTTTGGAAAAGTCTGAGGATAATGCCTCTTTTCATCAAATAGTGGACTTTTTGAATGATTCTTACATCAGGTTTGCTTTACTTGTAAATCCCACTATTTATGAATCTCAAATTTTACAATTTTGGCAAACAGCTAAAGTTAAAACTTCTAAAAATGGGGACCAAAGGATAAAAGCCAAAGTGGATGGCAAAACTTTGACTCTTACTGAGTCATCCATAAGAAGACATCTTCATTTGGATGATTCAGATGGTATTAGTCAATTGCCTGATACTGAAATTTTTGAAAATTTGGAAAGAATGGGGTATAATGCTGATTCTACTAAACTCACCTTTCTTAAAAAGCATTTTACTCCACAATGGAGATTTTTGATCCATACAATCCTTCATTGTTTAAGCCAAAAGAAAACCTCTTGGGAGCAATTTAGTGGCAACATGGCTTCAGCTCTCATTTGCTTGGCAACAAACAGAAAATTCAATTTTTCCAAACATATTTTTGAAGGATTGGTTAAAAATGTGGATAGCATAACAAAGTTTTTGATGTATCCAAGATTTATTCAATGCATCATCTCAAAATCAAAACTTTTGTTACTTCCCCCTCACTCACTTTATGAAACACCAAAACTTTCACACAAAGTGTTTTCAAACATGAAAATTGGTTTCAATGGGGAAGAAATACCACTTTTTGATGAAATGTTACCACAACATCCTGAAGAACCAACACCATCATCTGAATCACCATCATCAAGTTCTTCACCTGGTTACATATCACCAACTCATCTTACATCACCAATCCCATCACCAGTACCATCTGCAACACCACCAACACCATCATATCATGCAACACCATCCCAATCACCTCAACAACAAAGTCTGGATTCTCAGACAGTGAAAGAACTAAAAGAGAAGGTGGAGCTCTTAGAAAATGCTCTTAAAAGTCAGAACACCAAATTTTCTGAGATCAACATCAAATTAGTTAAGAGGGTTAAGAAATTGGAGAATGAAGTGAAGATGCTCAAGGGTAAAAGATCTTCAAAGTTGGTATTATCCAGTTCTTCAAGATCAGATGCTGAAAGATTGGGTCACTCTTCCAAAAAGGGGAGGATGAATAGTTCAGAAGATGAAGAGGAGGCTCAATTTCATTTTCATGAAGGAACTCAGGTATATGATGAAGAGCCTGCTGGTGCAGAGCAAGAGCCTGCTAGTTCAAAAGAGCATGCTAGGATAGAGAGGCTGCTGGCTATGGACTATAAAGGTACTGCTGATCATGTGTACAAAAGAAAGAGGGACTCAGAGCCTCAGGGGAGGTTGTTTGTTCAAGGAAAGGTATATGCTGATGATGAACAATCTGCTGCTCCATCTCAAGAATCTACACCAAAAGATAAGGGCAAGAAAATTATGGTTGATGATGAACCCAAGCCCAAAAGGTTGAAGAAGACAGAGCAAGTGCAGATGGCTATAGATGAAGAAGTCTCCAAAAGGATTCATGAAGAAGAAGTGCAGAAAGCATTTGAAGCTTCAAGACTGCTTGCAAAAATGCAAGAGCAAAAAGATGCTGCTCAAACTCTTCTTGACACTCAAGCTGCTCAAGAAACTTTTGATGCACAGATGCAATGGATTATTGCAAATGACCCAATTGTAAGAGGTCAGGCTTCCATAATTATGGATGACAAGAATCTTTCTACTGAAGAGAAATCAGAAGAGCTTGAAACATTTATCAACAACAAATATAGAGAAGCAGCTCTGGATGACATTTTTCAAAAGATTCAAGAAAGTCAGAAAAGAGGTTTCAAGGTGGGCTTAACTCCAAAAGATCAAGTGAATTTCATGAAGAAGTTTCTAAGAAATCAAGCCAATTGGACTGAATCACAACTGAAGAAGAAAACTCCTGAAGAAATTCATTTCCTTTATCTGAATGCCTACAAGACTCTTTACTACAAGATCCCATCTGATGCAAAGCCTTCAATGAAAAAGAAAGATGCTCAAAAGAAGAAAGAAGCAAAATTGGATCCAGAGCAAGTAAGTAAAATGTTAATTGCTTTACCAACAATTATACATGCTGATCCAATTAGGTCTAGACGCCCTATAATTGATTGGGAGATTCACCATGATAGATTAGGAAAGTCATGGAAAATAACCAGGGTTGGGGGTCAGACTGCTATCTTCAAAAACTTTGAAAATCTAGTAAGAGCATGTGACAGAGCTGACTTAGAAGAATTGTGGAATCTAGTTCAAATTAGGCTAGACACAAATTCTAGTACTGATGTTAAGGAACAAGAACTATGGGTAGAGTTCAATAGGATGTATGATCCTAATCCAAAAGATGTTCATTGGAAGTTTCCATATCATGATTCTACAACTACATGGGAATTTCTAAGCCTTAGCAGTATTCATCATCTTTTTACACAAAGTGGGATTGAGCTCTTTATGTTGGCTGAAAAAGAGTATCCACTTAGTTATGAAGTTCTTACAACTATGATCTCCAAGAGATTAAGATGTGATAAAGATGAAGAAAATTCAGAAGTTGTTCAAAGTTTGCTGATGAGCATTTTTGAGCAATGTGAAAGAAAAAGGAAGAACAGAGAGTAAAGGTTTTTGGAAGAGTTCCCTCAGATCCTCAAGGTATGTATTTTATTCATAAGAAACTTGTGTATTTTAAAGGAAATAACAAGTTTAGGGGAGGATTGTTGGGAATAAAATGTTCAAGTCAAAGAGCCTGCCAGATAAGCTATTGAGCCTGCTAGTTGATTTTGAAGAAGTTGAAGATGTACTAACAGTACCTTCTGGGTGAGAAGGTACTGCTAGTTAATGAAGGTCCTGCCAAGTTGATGATCAAGTTGATATATATTTATTTGTAGATATTTGTTGTATTATTAGTCTTTGTACAATGTAATACGTTATGTAGAAGTAGTTCAGTCTTCCATGTTTGTGCAGAAGAATATACAGAGTAGTTTACATTGGTAGTTGTATTTAATAGTAGGCTAGAAAAGTCCAAGTATCTTATTATATTGTGCAACTTGACAACTTGTAATAAGGGGTACTTATCCTATAAAAGGATCCCTTAGTCACCACCTTTGTAGAATCTCTTTCCAACTAAGAACTTAGCAATATCCAAAACAGAACATCTCTCTAGTAACTTAGTTACTAAATTCACAAATCCTTAACAAATCAAAGATTCAAGGTTACTTTGTAATCCTGGTGATAGTTAGATCATCCGTATTATTTCATCAATAATATTGAATCGTTTTGTGTTACTAAAGTTGTGTTCATTGTTCATTATAACTCACGTTTACATATTCACCACCTTTGTGTTCTTTTAAGTGTGTTATAGTAAATTCCGCGTACTACATCACATTCATTCATAAATATCCCAAACACATTATTAAGATAAACATCCCAAGTGTTTGTATAATCCTTCACAATATTTTAGCAACTGTTCTTCCTTTAACAAAATGAAATTCTTAAAAATGCAGTGCCCTGCAGATATATTACTCATATTTGTAACCTGATCTGATTAACAGCACTGGTGGAGGTTTCTATTTTTTTCTTTTTCTTTATGGTGTTATTTTTTGGCTGGTGTTATTAGATGAGTTATCAATACAGTACTTGAATATCTTCGGGGTATATGGTTCTGTTTGTAGGTACATGATAAGAATGAAATGGACCGCATTCTTATCAGAGAGTCGAGTGGAGAAGCCATTCCCAAATATGACTCAAAGATTATATACAAGGACATTATGTTTGGTTACGTGACGATGAACTTTCCGACCAAACAATTGCCAACGTGAACCATGTCTGCAAAATAGAAGTTTCAGGTTTTCACTCCAGTAAGTCAGCTTGAGCCTGAAAAGTATGCCCCGCAAGGGTTGGCTCTCCCAGAAGAACATATTGCGGGCTATCTCACTGGCATGACAGTGCAACAGGTTATATACGTGATCTCAATTTAATCTTTTAAATAACCTCAAAAACGAATCTGAAATACAAATCTATAAAAACTATTCTGAAATTAAGAACTATTGATCCTTCGTCGAAGCTTGAAAGGTAGTCAAAAGAACAAGAGAAGACAGTCAAAGAGAGTGTGATTCGACAGATGTTTGTGAATACTATTTACAAATTAATATTATCTCCATTTTTTTAATCCTCATCTCAAGAGTTTTTCATCTTGATCCATGAAGTTGCTTTTATAATTGACCCCTTGCATCATATGGTTAAAGATTATAACTTCAACAATTTTAATGCAACATGATGTTGTGGATCACGAATTTGTACAAGTATATATTATTTTCAGGTTTTTGTAAATTACTTGATTCAAAATTTATCGTAATTTTCCTTATTTCGTGGTTTGAATCTTGGTTGTATTTTGAATTTAGGAGTGATTTATAGTGGTTTACAACCCGCCAACCTGCTTAAAGCATGTTTAACTGATTTGAAACAGTTAGTTAAATGGATTGGGTGATCAATGATGAGTTAATGACGATCTGCCACATGTACTAGAAACTAAATATCTTCGGCTTGAAAACACAATAATATTATAAAAAAATTTAGAACAAAATGCTTAACATGTTTTCCTCTCAAAATTTATCTTCTGGTCGTGTCAAGATTTATAAGCATTTAGTTTGTGTGCAGGTTACTAAAGCACTTTTACATACAAGGCTCGAATCTTCCAACCTTATTGTTGTTATCAACTTTACCAAGGGCAATTAGTGGACAGGTAACTTTTCTGTCCATGGCGCTTCTTAAATTCCATCGACTAAAGTGAAACATGCTAAATGAAACACATACTGAGTACTTTTCTTAGCGTATAAGTTCGTTAATAAAGAAACATTCAAGAACTGAAATTTATTGGGTCTATTTAGGGATATTTACTATTTTATATATAAATGTCAACTCTGAGAAGATATTAATAATCACATGAGTAGAGTATTTTTTGGCAAAGAATGTAATAAGAAAATTGTAGTTATTTGATTATCCATGCGATAAATCTTATTGGTTGTCTATCTAATGTTCTTGATTTAATCTTCTTGATTCTAGAAGATTGTTTATGATTAAGCATTCCTTTTACGCCATCCACCTTTTTTTTTCTTGCAAGACGTTGAAGTACATGGATAATATCAACTGCTTGCTTTAGATTCGTGAAATATTGACCAACCGACCTTTCTGGAAAATTTTCCAGCTAAAATACTAAGTTGATTTCTTCTTAATTTAATAGGCTTGCTTTTGAGGAATATTTATGAATCCATGTCGAGTGTTAGCTATAGCGACTCAGGTGAACTAGAATCATGTCGAGATGAAAAGGTTGCTCTTATCCTTAAGTTCATAGCTATTGCGTCCATCCTTATAGCCGGAATTGATGGAGTTGCTATCCCATTAATTGGAAAGAAACGACGGTTCCTTAGAACAGACGCCAATCTCTTTTTCGCCGTCAAAGCCTTTGCAGCGGGTGTCATCCTAGCCACAGGATTTGTCCACATGTTACCGGATGCCACTTCTGCACTATCAAATCCATGTCTTCCCTAAAACCCCGTGGTCAAAATTTCCATTTTCTGGTTTTATTGCAATGATGGCGGCTTTGGGGACATTGTTGGCAGATTTTCTTAGTACTCAGTATTATGAACAGAAGCATGAGAAGCAGGTCCAACCTGTTAAAGTTGATTCTGTTGACTTTCCTTTTGAGGAAGGGATAGTCCAGGTGGCAGGAAATGATAGCAACGCAAAGCTGTTTGTGGAAGAGGACAGAAGCGGGATTCATATTGTGGGGATGCATGCTCATGCTGCGCAACATAGGCATAACCATGCAAGTGGGCAGGAGGGTTGCCATGGGCAAGTTAGTGTGCATTCTCACTCCCATGGGTTCGATGACGATGATGAAAGTGGCATACGACACGTTGTTGTTTCACAGGTAAACTTTAACTTGAAACTGATTTTATAGGTGTTTAGGTTTGTGTTTTGGAACCGATCTGGCAATGTGAAGGTGCAATAGTGTCTAGGTTTATAATGTTTGTGTACACAGATCTTCCCTTTGGTTTTTTGATTATTCATTAAGATCTAAATAAATCTGTTTCGGATAATCCGTTGCATGCTATTGCAAGGAAAGATATAGGCCTTTCTAAAGCCAATTTGAATTATATATGCTCCCATTTAATAATACTTCTCTCCTTCAGAGTGATTTATTCTTCAGTCATTTAATTTGTTATTTCCAAGATAACTAGATTTGGCAGACACAAATATATGTAATCTGATTAGGAGCTTATTAAAAAACTATAGACACATGAGCACGTCAGCAAATTATGTGATTTTCATAATTTTAATATCACTTATTATTATTGTCAATATTTTCAAGCTTTGAGTAAGTTGCTGATTCAAACATTAACATCATTTCAATAGGTGTTAGAACTTGGGATCATATCACATTCAATATTAATCGGGCTTTCACTAGGAGTTTCACAAAGCCCGTGTACCATCAGACCTTTGTTAGAAGCCTTATCCTTTCATCAGTTCTTTGAAGGATTTGCACTCGGCGGCTGCATCTCACAAGCCAAATTTGGCAGTGCTCATTCAATGGTAATGGCGTGCTTCTTTGCAGTAACTGCTCCTACAGGCGTCGGTATAGGAACAGGTATATCAAAGTCATATAACCCTAATAGCCCCGGAGCTTTAGCTGTTGAAGGAATCCTGGACTTAAATCTGCTGGCATATTGATATATATGGCTTTGGTAGAGTTTAGTGTCCGGGTATTATATTGCACTTTTTCTTTGAGCTGGTTTAATTGCTTCTCTTGCAGCATGGGCGTAGAGTTTAGTGTCTGGATCTTACAAGTAGTTATTACAGTCACAGAAGGGATTATAGAACTGTAATTTGAATGTATTTGAATTATGATACAATTGAATTGGAGTAAAAGGTTGAGGCGGAACCAATTCGCTGAATAAATGTATTCGTTTGTTGCGTTCTATTAAGGATCGTTATATTGGACAATAATGAAGTTTAATGGTTATGTTGTAGTCGTAATCGTGGTCTTAAGTGATGTAACTTTGTAGCTTAACATGTAAATACAAGCAACTGTTTGTAATAGAATGATTAGTTTTGTTGTATTGATCATGTATTTTGTTATTAATGTGCAAGTAGCGGTTACCCTTTCGATAAACCATGGGAGCCATAACGGGCCAAGGAAGAGGAGCTGGAAGGATGCTAATTTTCGAGTAAAACACAAATTCTGCATTAAGTGGTTTAAAGATACTTGATATATCCTTATGCAGATACAATTTTACATTTCATCATTTTAGAAATGAGACTCATGAAGTATTGCTTTTGTATGAAATAACTAAATGTGTTGAACATAGTTACTACTGGCTCAACTTTTTATGCATTCATTGTTATAATCTTCTTAGAATACATGTATGGCGTTATTTTTTATTTATGTATGTCCACTTAGAATTCATAAAATAATATTATGAAGCTAACCCGCCCATTGTGAGGGACTCTCTTTTTGTGCTCTTTTTGTCAAGCGATTCTGAATATAAAGGTTGTTCTAAATCCTTTTACTTATAACTCCAAATTTTAGTCAACTAACTCCACTAAATTTTTTTTTGCTACCATAATAGCCACGATAGCATATTATCACTACATGTTGATCTCATACATTTAGACTTAGTAGGTTTATGTTTGTTTCAGCTTAACTCATAACATGATGTGAACGCAGGTTCTTCTAAGTTTCCATAAACTACTTGAGCTTGGCTGTGTTGGCACTGACAAAGTACAATATTATAGCTTGGTTTGTCCATTCAGAACATTACTCGCGGTAATGACACATAATTCAAAAGCTGATTAGAAGTGGATGTGTAGTTGTAAACCTTCTTTTATTTGTTATTTGTGAATATTATGTATTTTATTAACCAGATGATGGAGATGGAGCACTTGCTCTCAAACAAACTAACATTAAAGTTATGTTTTGCAAATAAACTTCATTCTAATAATGGATTCCATGATTTGTATCAAGATAGAATTGTTCTTCAATTTTTTAACATGTATAAATTTATTTTCTATGATACTTATCATTGTTCTTTTTACATATAATACATGAGCACTATTTTTGTGAACCATTATTTTGTTTTAACATATTTGCCGTTATTCATTATTTATTTTACATGCATATAATTTTGTCAAACAATATTATGAAGCGAACCCGCCCATCGGGCGGGTCATGAAGCTAGTTTATATATATATATATATATATATATATATATATATATATATATATATATATATATATATATATATATATATATATTTGTATCTTGCTTAAAATGTTATTATGAAAAGTTGGATTTTGTCTCCATACTTTATTGAAAATTTGGTTACCAATTTTATTTTTACCTTTTTGTTATCTTATTAAATTCCCAAATATTTTTTCATATCAAAGAATATATATTTGGATAAGAGAAAAGTTCATTTAAGGACTAAATTTTTGTTGCATACTGAGGGACAAATCTCCAGCATCCATCTAGTTTGAACTAACGGTGGGGATTAACCTAGGATATAATATGAAAACCTAAGTCCATGTCTTTTTTCCCTTTTTCTTTGTCTTTTTGTCTTTTTTATTTATTAACTTCTTTTTTAACTTTTTTTTTTTATTCACCTTTTTTTTAAATCAAGTTTTTTTTTAAATCAAGTATATTTTTTTTTTTTTTTTTTTTTTTTTGTCTTTGTTTTCAATTCACGTTCTTTTTTTTTTTTTTTTTTTTTTTTTTTTTTTTTTTTTTTTTTTTTTAATTTTGTCTTTGTTTTTAATTCACGTTTTTTTTAAATAAAGTTTTTTTTTCTTTCTTTTTTTCTTCTTTTTAATTCACTTTTTTTTTAATTATAAATTCATCTTTTTTCACTTTATTATGTTTTCATACGTTTTCGACCGTTTTCTTACGTTTTCGTCTATTTTCATACGTTTTCGTCCGTTTTTTCTCCGTTTTCATATGTTTATATACGTTTTCAGACGTTTTTATCCGTTTTCGTCCGTTTTCAGATGTTTTTGTCCGTTTTCATATGTTTTAGTCCGTTTTTATCCATTTTGTCCGTTTTCAGACGTTTTCGGCTGTTTTTTATACGTTTACAGATGTTTTTGTCCGTTTTCATACGTTTTCGTCTGTTTTTTTTTATGTTTTCGTCTTTTTTTTTTTACTTTTTCGTCTGTTTTCAGATGTTTTCGTCCGTTTTTACGTTTTCGTCCATTTTTTATACGTTTTCGTCCATTTTCATACATTTTCGTCCGTTTTTTATATATATTTTTTCCGTTTTCAGACGTTTTCGTCCATTTTCAGATGTGTTTTTACGCTTTCATACGTATTCGTTTGTTTTCTTATGTTTTCGTCCGTTTTCATACATTTCTGAATATCACAATTGATATTCTTAATATCACAAGTGATTTTCTGTGATATTCAAAATATCACTTGTGATATTAAGAATATCAATTGTGATATTCTGAAATGGACGAAAACATATGAATGCGGACGAAAACGTAAGAAAGTGAAAAAAAACGTGAATTAAAAAAATGTGAAAATCACTTGTGATATTCAGAATATCACTTGTAATATTCTGAATATCACAAGTGATTTTCATGTTACAAAACATTAGTTGAAAATCACTTGTGATATTCAGGATATCACTTGTGATATTCAGAGTATCGTCACTTGTGATATTCTGAGTATCATCAATTGTGATATTCTGAGTATCATCACTTGTGATATTCTGATTATCACAGAATATCACTTGTGATATTCAGAAACGCGAATTAAAAAAACGTGAAAATCACTTGTGATATTCCGAGTATCATCACTTGTGATATTCTGAGTATCACAAAATATCACTTGTGATATTCAGAAACGTATGAAAACGTCTGAAAATGGCTGAAAACATTTAAAAACGGACGAAAACAAATGAAAATGGACGAAAACGTAAGAAAACGGACGAATATGTAGGAAAACGGACGAAAACGTGAATTAAAAAATGTAAGAAAACGGACGAATATGTAGGAAAACGGACGAAAACGTAAGAAAACGGACGAAATATTCAGAAACGTGAATTAGAAAAACGTGAAAATCACTTGTGATATTCAGAATATCACTTGTGATATTCAGAATATGAATTGTGATAATACAGAATATATCAATTGTGATATTCTGAGTATCATCACTTGTGATATCCTGAGTATCATAGAATATCACTTGTGATATTCACAAATGTAAGAAAACGTCTGAAAATGGCTGAAAACATTTAAAAATGGACGAAAACATATGAAAAATGGACGAAAACGTAAGAAAATGGATGAATATGTAGGAAAACAGACGAAAACGTATGAAAACGGACAAAAACATAAGAAAACGGACAAAAACATATGAAAACGGACAAAAACAGATGAAATCGTATGAAAACGGACGAAAACGTATAAAAACGGACGGAAACATATAAAAACAGACAAAATTTTATAAAATCGGACGAAAACGTATGAAAACGGACGAAAACGTAAGAATACGAACGAAAACAGATGAAAACATATAAAAATGGACGAAAACGTATAAAAACTGACGAAAACGGACAAAAATGTATGAAAATGGATGAATATGTAGGAAAACGGACGACGACGTCTGAAAACGGACAAAGATGTATAAAAATGGACGAAAACGTATGAAAACGGACGAAAACGTAAGAAAACGGACGAAAACGTATGAAAACGGACAAAAGAAGATGAAAACGTACGAAAATGGACAAAAACGTATAAAAACGGACGGAAACGTATAAAAACGAACAAAAATGTATGAAAACGGACGAAAACGTCTGAAAACGGACGAAAACAGATGAAAACGTATAAAAACGAACGAAAACGTATAAAAACTGACGAAAACGGACGAATATGTATGAAAACGTACGAAAAAGAAAAAAAAAACGTTAAAAAAAAAAAAAAAAAAGATTCAAAAAAAACGTGAACTAAAAAAAAGACAAAAAAAAAAGATTTAAAAATAACGTGAATTAAAAAAAAGAAAAAAATAAAAAAAAAAAAATTTTAAAAAAACGTGAATTAAAAATGACAAAAAATAAAAAAAATAAAATAATTAAGAAAGACAAAAAGACAAAGTAAAAGGAAAAAAAAAAGATATGGACTTAGGTTTCTATATTAAATCTTAGGTTAATCCTCATTATATCAAACTAGATGAATGGTGAGAATTTATTCCTTGGTATGTAAACAAAGTTTGGTCCTCAAATTATCTTAAATCTTTGGATAAAAGTAAATAAAATTTTGTAAAATGTGGTTTCTTTTGAAGTTTCAGTAGATGCATATGTACCTATGTGACCCCTACTCCACCCACCTAGTAGGCTAGTAGCATGTGTATTACGTACTATCTATGTGACCCCTACTTCATCCCACCTCATCTAATTTTATCTCTAAGATAAGTGAAATCTTAGAAACATCCAATCAAAACACTCCACGTCAACTTTTATTTGATTTTTACAAAGTGGAGAATCTAGTGAAAGGGTAAGTAAAAAGAAAAGGCAAAAAGGTAAGTAAAAAGAAAAGGTAAAACGGGTGACAGTTTTCTTCACCTAAGTGAAATGATGAAAAATGTAGTCCAATTTTATTTTTATATTATCTATTTCATTTTATTTATTTATTAAGTAGTTAACGTGGCTTGTGGGTATATGTGATACGTTAATAAGTGAGGAGGGTTAATGAAGTAGAAAATATGTTAATTTTAAGTAATAATGTTAATCATAATGTTAATTCCGTACCCGCTCGAGTTTTGTATGATTCGGGTGCTAGTGTGTCCTTCGTATCGTATAAGCCGATAGTAAAGTTGTTGTTGTATCCAATGTGTATCGAGACGTAGAGATAGAAATCAATGATAATGCCTTTGAGATTGATTTAATTCCCATTATGCTCGGGGAATTTGATATTGTCATAGGCATGGATTGGCTTGACAAATATAATGCGGCCATCCTATGTAGCCAAAAGATCATCCGGGTTGTAAATCCTAGCGGTCGTGAAATGATTATTTATGGCGATAAAAGGAAGGGTGAATTAAAGTTATGCTCCGTGATGAAGGCTAGGAGATATTTATCACGTGGTTTTTATGCCTTCATGGCTCACGTGATAGATACGAGCTTTGAAAAGAAAAGCATCGACGATGTTCCGATTGTAAATGAATTTTGTGACGTCTTTCCGGAAGACTTGCCGGGTATTCCACCCGAAAGGCAAGTTGAATTCCGTATTGATGTTGTTCCGGGTGCTACACCTATTACAAAAACTCCTTATTGTCTAGCTCCGTCCGAAATGAAAGAGCTAATGAGTCAACTTCAAGAATTGCTTGACAAAGGCTTTATCCGTCCTAGTAGTTCGCCATGGGGAGCTCCAATCTTGTTCGTTAAGAAGAAAGATGGTAGTATGCGGATGTTCATTGACTACCGCGAATTGAATAAAGTCACGGTGAAAAACATGTATCCGTTACCAAGAATCGATGATCTCTTTGATCAACTTCAAGGTGCGAGGTGGTTTTCGAAGATCGATCTTCGTTCGGGTTATCATCAATTGAAGGTTCGAGAAGAAGACATTCCTAAGACGGCCTTTAGGACCCGATATGGGCATTATGAGTTTACGGTTATGCCCTTTGGTCTCACAAACGCGCCTGCGGTTTTCATGGATCTTATGAACCGCGTATGTAGACCAATGTTGGATTGATCTGTCATAGTGTTCATTGATGATATTCTTATCTACTCAAAGAGTAAGGAGGAACATGCCGCGCATTTACGGGAGATTCTGGAGATATTAAGGAAAGAAAGATTATACGCCAAGTTCTCAAAATGTGAATTTTGGTTACAAGAAGTCCAATTCCTCGGTCATGTTATTAATTCCGACGGTATTAAAGTTGATCCTTCAAAGGTAGAAGCCATAATGAAATGGCAAGCGCCAAAGAATGTCGGTGAGATTCGAAGTTTTCTTAGACTCGCGGGATACTACTGTAGGTTTATACAAGACTTCTCTAAAATCGCGTCGTCGCTAACAAAACTCACTAGGAAGAACGCTATTTTTGAGTGGGGTGAAGAACAGGACGAAGCCTTTCTCACCTTACGAAGAAAGTTATGTGAAGCACCAATTCTTGTGTTGCCGGAAGGAACTGATGATATGGTGGTTTACAGTGACGCGTCTTATTCCGGTCTCGGATGTGTTCTTATACAAAGGGGTAAAGTAATTGCTTACGCCTCGAGACAACTAAAGAAGCATGAAGAAAATTATGCAACTCATGATCTTGAGTTCGCGGATGTGGTTTTTGCATTAAAACTTTGGAGGCATTATTTGTATGGTGTCAAGTTTGTAATTTACACCGATCATAGAAGCCTTCAATACTTCCTTGAAAAGAAAGATCTGAACATAAAACAACGAAGATGGTTGGACTTGTTAAAGGACTATGATTGCGAAATTCGCTACCACCCTGGTAAAGCGATTGTTGTGGCGGATGCTTTGAGTCGCAAGGATCGAAACGAAGTTACTAAGATTCATTCGTTGCGGATGATTGTTACGACCGACCTTTTTAATAAAATCAAGTTAGCTCAGGAGGAGGCATTGAAAGAAGAAAATAGAGAAAGTGAACGTATTACCTCTCACATTCCGCATCTTGAAGAAGATAGTCGAGGGATTAAGACACGGTATGGAAGGGTTTACGTTCCGCATCTTGAAGAAGATAGTCGAGGGATCATGACTACTTGAATAAGATGGCAATGAAAATATGGACGTTTTGTAGGTGCTTACAGCCCAGTACTTTGTGTCGTTCTTTTGCCTGATGGGCCCACTTTCTACTTTAAAAAATACTACACAATGTTCGGCGGCATAATTCTGTTCTAACTATCTGTAGTTTTGAAACTTGGAATGCAGGTGGGTACACTGAGTTACATTTCTCTTGAGGCATTCATGGTCAATGAAACAGATGAAGATGAAAACATAATGTGGTCGTCCATCAGAAATATGGCCACTTGGTTGTATATTTTACCAGATGGTATATTGGGCTTACTTTTCACACAATACCAGTCGATATTCATGAGAAGTTTGATTACCCGAGGTACCATAGCCACAAGCAATTAGCGGGTAGAGCTATTAGCCAATCCATCATTTTCTACAACTATGTGAACCGAGCTATTAGCCAAGAAGATTACAGAATTGGGCTATTCTTGTGTTTACACCATTGTTTAACAGAATCTATGCTAATCCCTTCAATTAAATTTGGGCATTTACTCTTTCAACAACAACATAAATAAGAATACTGATGAAGATATATGTCATGACCCGCACCAAAAAGAAATACCAGGAGCTATTGCTATCAACACAGGTAGTCTACTTGAGGTTCATATTCAGCGCTATAAGGTATTCGATAGAGATTAAATTACATATGCATAAAACTAAGTTTTTTTGTAATCAAATCAACAATGAAGACTACTTATGTCGACATTATAGCACTAACAACCAAACACCCCTATATAACTGTTATGAAACAGTAAGGGAAGGTTATGAGTATTCTGATTTAAATCCATACGTTGGGCATCCTGATGCTATGAGTTGAGGTCAGAACTCAATTCCGTAAAGGGCTTTTATGTGATGATCATTGAGGCTCCTAAAGCAACTACACATGGAATCTATTGCTTCATCCACGGTACTAAAATTTAAGGTATTATAGCAGATTTTTTAACATGATCAATTTGAGAGATATTAACTTATTAGTCAGTATAGGTGGGCCAAAACTGACTGTGATCATACATAAACCTTTATTTCCCAATCTTTAAACAGGTATGAACGCATGTATTCTAAAATTTCAGTTAATATTTTACATGGTTTATTAGAGTGTTCATAGATGGTGGTTGAAGTAAAAGTTCAGAAACGAGCCCCGTCAAGCAAAAGAACCAGAGCCAACACAAAGACCCAAAGAGCAGTAAATGCAAATGCAACAAACACTAATTAACAGCTATGGGCGCTGGCGACTGACAAAAACTGTAAAATGCGTTGGGGATACTATAGTGTTTTATCAATGATCACAAAATATGTAACTGAATGGGCTTGGCTGCAGCCAAGGTTTTTTTTGGCGTGTGGGGTTTGTATAAAGTTGTCATAATCAGATAATTAGCTGTTTAAGCATATTCAATTAGAGCTTTTGAGGTCTAACTATGTTTGTTATGCACAGGTATGTCGCTCACTGTGGTGGTGAACGTGAAATTCAAAGAACTATGTTGGAATTGCTGAACCAGTTCGATGGGTTTGCTTCAAGAGGTGATGTAAAGGTGATATTGGCTACAAAGACCCGGTCGTATTGATAGGAAGATTGAGTTTCCACTTTCTGAAATTAAAATATTTTTAATCATTTTCTTTTTTTTTATCTGTTTTTTTTAAATCTGAAGTATAAAACGCTAACTTCTTTTCTGTTATCATAGGTATTTGAGATGCATGGGAAGATGGTTGGTAGCAAACCTCTCTGCGTCGCACTTGCACATCGCAAGGAAGACAAGGAGGGAAAGGTTACAAGTATGTTCCCAGTGTATTCTTATGTTAACAGTATGGGAAAGGTCAAGATAAATGTCATATGACCATGAAAAAGAACTAACAATGCAAAAGGTTGAGACACTACAATAAAGAAGCACAGAGGATACTTAATATCACGACCTAAAATTTGCTGGACTGTTCAGGGTGTGTATGCATCTACTGGAGAAGAAATAGTTCATAAGACAAGGTGATAAGATGTGTTGTAGGTTGTTGGTTATGGTCATACAATATAGGGCAATGAAGGTCAGATACAAATGATGTGGAGGAAGAGAGAACATGAAGAGCCGCCACTGGATGAAAGACACCGGATACAAATGGTTACTTTGTTTTGCTGAATCGTTCTTTCTTCTTTTTTTAGTTGTTGTTGCAGGGTCCCTACAGCAAGGCTGGCAACTACGCAAGTAGCTATTCAAAAACGCATAAATAGAAATAAATAGCTATATTTTAATTAGATAAGCACTATCGAGTAAGCAATCTAAACACCCCTTTAAAGTCACTTTTATATGGTTTTTGCATTTTGTACAATAGATATTATAGTGATTAATATACATTGTGATGAACATCTGATTTTATAAGTTGATTCAACTCTCCATATAAATCCCTATTGGTGTGTGATAGATGTAGGTTGATGTCGTAATTGCTTAAAAGTGAAAATTTATAACTCTCGAGAGAAACAAATGAAAGATATTTCTTCTGGAGTTATGCTTATTGCTTAATGACATGGTATAATAATTTATTTTCCCATATAATCAAAATGAGACAAATGTTATCAGCTACATTGTTTGAAATTGGTTTTCTCAATAATAATAAGAAAACATCAACAGACAAATATATATCTTGCTATTCGTAAAGTAATACATTGAAATAATAATCACAAGTTAACTAACTGACATGATTGGCGAGAGTTGGAGGTTGGGTAAAAATGGGTCATTTATTAACCTATGCTCCACATTCTTTGCACCTATTAGTAAAGTTGTTTTTTTTTTGTCACCAAGGATCCATTTCACAAAAGTAATACGGTCATCTTACACATGTGAATGACAATGAGGAAAGATGGTGGATGACTAAGATGACAAGGGACCGTGTTAGCACTTACCACGAGTTGTAGTGTTTCCTATGCAATTCATTATAGGAAAATAAGCATAGACAAAATCTAAATCATGATCACATTGTATGCCTATTTAAAAAGCAAAAATAAACACACTTGAACATCATTGAAAGTTTATAACTCAACTATGTGCTTTTTCTTATCTTACCAAGTTTTCCCTTTCTTTAAGAATTCACTTCATACTATTTTTTATATTCATTCATGTCGTCAAAGTGATCTTTCTTTGTTTTGAATAGAGGCTCGGGTCATCCCACTAAAAAAAACACGGGTCAGACGGGTCACCTTAAGATGGGCCAGTGAAGTTAAAAGGCACGTGTCAGACGAGTTTTTTGTATCAGGTGATGCATTTCATTCTATGGTTTTTGTACTCGGTTTAAGTTTGTTTTTTGCCATCTGTGGTATGCTTTTTTTCACGGCCATGAAATCGGCGTCCTTAAAAATAATTTTACGTTAACTAACACCATCAAAATTATAATTACGAATAGAGGCTCGGGTCATCCCACTAAAAAAACACGGGTCAGACGGGTCACCTTAAAATGGGCCAGTGAAGTTAAAAGGCACGGGTCAGACGAGTTTTTTGTATCAGGTAATACAAGCATGCATACTACTAGCAATTATGCGTACTTCTAGTAGATATAATCATCTGAAGAGGACGGAATATTGGTGACAACACCTCGATCCAGTACAGAATAAGGATAAGGGATATGCATGCAAACAGTTAATTGCAAGATTACTAAACAAGATAGATTCATACCAAACCGATTACAAACAGACGTAGTACAGTCTATGACTTAAAGGTTACATAACTACAAAACCACAACTAATTAAAAAGGAAAAGGACAAGCCCCCAGCCTACAAGCTGTAAGACGAGGAACCATATACAGCACGCTGGAAACTCATTAAAGCACACTCGAAACTAGCTAAATCCGACTCGTAACTTGAATCCGACTTGTTACTTGATGCCGACACTCGTCGCTTTGCACGGAAACGACATAGGGCTTTTCATTTTGGAGAAAGCTCTAAATGGATCGGTTTTCTTCTGATGAATAAATGAATAATAGATAAGAAGAAAAGAAAAGCAAGCAATAATACATTAATTATTATTCAAACCCAATTAATACAAAGTTGTCATGTGGTGTATTGATAGATGTCGATATAAAATTTATGGTTACTTTGTAATCTTTTATATATATTATTAAATAAAAAATGACATGTACCTTTTAAAAAAGTGACAGGATGTATTCTCCGGTAGTTGATTGAAAAGCAGAAAGATCACCACCAATGATGTGATTCCATGACTTGTAATATTCCAACGCATCTTGTTCTTCATCTTCCATCCTTCCATCTTCATCTTCATACACAAACCCCACCCCACATTCATATGCGCAACCTTCCTCAACGTCTTCTCTTTCCAAGATAATAATAATATTATCACCAGCTTCCATTTCATTCATCCCAAACATCCAGTGGCTTAAATATGTTAACCGCCCTCCTTCTACATTGATGTCCTCAATACAATGCTTGTATACCCAGGTGCGGTTTTTTGTTTTATTACTAATTTCTATCGCTGGCAATCTAAAATATGGATGAGTTGGGGAGTTTTCTCCATACCACTTACTTCTCTGCACGTAGCAAAAATTTAGACCTTTGAGCTGCTTGTTAGGAGATGAAGGGATTGTAAAGGATACTGGTGTCTGGCTTCTTTTAAACCTAATCCAATCTGGCATTGCTTGCCCTCCATAAATTGTGCTGAATACTCCAAATTCATAATACATCTGCTCCATCAAATTACAATCAATTAGTAGCCTTATTAATTAATTAAATCACCACAAACAAACAAACATATATAGTTAATTAACTAGATAATATATACCTGGATTTGATATTGCTCTTTTCCTCTATTGGTATAAGAAATTGCAACGTGGCTTTTATTAAGGAAGTCTGATAAGTTAGTCCAGCCCAAACTACATAATACCTTTTCCTCAACACCTTTCAGTGGTTGGATTTTCACCTTCCCTTCTATTTCACATGACCAAGGTTGGAATGAATTTGAAAATAGAGTTACATTGATTGGAGACATATCTGGATCAAATGAAGTTCTCTGTAACAAAGGGTTATCTGTAGGACTTTTCCTTTTGGAGAAAGCTCTAAACGGAACGGTGTTTTCTGATGAATAATAGATAAGATGAAAAGAAAAGCAAGCAATAATACATTAATATTATTCACATCCAATTAATTAATGAAGCAAAAACATTCTTATCTAATTGATCATAGATCAATTGGTACCACCACCATGTGACCACATGGGCGCACAGATGAAGGCTGCAGGTTACAGGTTCAAAACTTGTCAAAGGCAAGTGGATAAACTATATCTTGTGATCCATGTGTGAGGATGGTGAGTCACTGGACATGAGTTCTATGCGGTGTGCACTCTGGATACCAAAACGGTACATGAGACCAGAGGGTTCTCACCCATTTACCCTTTTTCAGAAACATTGTTATCTAAGTGACCGAGAAATGGTTGATGGATTAAAGCAACTTGAAGTTGATAGAAGTTGAAGAATGAATTGCCAATACTAGAAGTCAAGGGTTATAGGTGAAAAATAGAAAATATATTTAGAGATAATGGCATCGAGTGTAACCAACTATGACCAAATCCAAATGTCTATTGGTGTGTAAGAGAGGGTGGGGCGTTTTGCGCCATGTGGTAGTGTGGGCCATGCTGGGGCTTGGTAGAAAAAGTGGTGTAGTGGTAGTAGGGGCGTTTTTTGGGGCATGTTGGGGCTTGAACTGATATTTTTTTCGAAGCAAACAAAGGGGCAAGGGCGTTATCTTCTCCACGCCTGGAAATTTTTTTGGAGAACCACGCCCAGTGATTATGGTGGTTGGGGCGTTTTGGGGCGCGGTTGGACAAAAAAACCAGGCTTCCACGCCTCATTACATATAGTCTGACCAAATGTCTATGTTGGTGCATGACCTTTGAAACTGTTCAATCAATGTAAGAAACTAAATATTTTGTTCAAAAAATATAACGTGTGACTGGTTATAATATTAGCCGGTTATCACTTCATTTTTATTAAATTACTCTAGTTACCTACGTGGACTCGTCTATGCTTATGTGACTAATCACGTGGCTAAATAAATAAAATACACAAAAAGTATTTCTTTATATATACAAGTAATACATGAATGATGAATATGTATACTATATGTATAAATCAAAATCTTATCTCCAGACTCCAATTCTCCATAACCCATCAACACTATCAATTAGTTTTAATGTTTGATTAACAGATTCTTCTTTTTGTGTATTAGTTTATGTTTACACTCAGTTTTTTTTTTACCCATTGTGACAAAACTGATTATCACTTGGTAAAATAATTTAATTTAAGAGACTTCTATTTGCATCTCACAGGACTGTTTCAATTTCAACGTAATACCATAAAAAAAGATTTGTTGGAAACTGAAAAGCGTAACCGAAAACTAGAAATTTGTTGGAAAAGTGTCACCGGAATATGGCAAAGAATCACTGGAAACTGGAAAGAGTCATCGGAATGAGAGTACGAATTAAGAAAAAATAAAATAAAATAGTCACATAGAAGACTAATCGGTTTGGTTTTGTAACGGTTCGATTCCCATTTAGTCATTGGAAACTGCTAGTGAAAACAAGAAACCAAAAACACACCATAAGCAAATTTAACAACTTGATACTTTAGGGCGAATAGGGTTAGCAGATTTAGTTTAACTCATAATTTGACATTTGCTCGTTGGAAAAAATCGTTGCCGGAGATGGTGCCGAAAATTAGCCGGAGAAGATCACCGGATTTTAAAGTCGTCGGAGGTCTATAAATGTAACAAACTATGCATAAATGGTTATATTGTGTATCCAACGTGGCATGACGTGGCACAGGTTACAACATGGCAGTTACCCGGTAAATTACATTAATTGAACAAAATATTTAGTTACTTACATTGATTGAACAGTTTCTTAGGTCAGGCACCAACATAGACATTTGGTCATAGTGGGTTACACTCTGATGCCATTATTTCAATATATATAATCATATCTCTGATTCTCTGTATGTTGATAAATTCTGGTCATAATCATTTTGACCAGAAATTCTTCTTCAGAATAATAAATCTTTCAGTTTTACTTTGTAATCTTTTATATATTATTAAATAAAAAATGACATGTACCTTTATATTGGTGGGTGCTTCTTCCAACGAACCACAGATGGCAATTCTCGCTTCGTCGTGTAAATTCACTGTGACTTAGTATGTATTCTCCGGTAGTTAATTGAAAAGAAGAAAGATCACCACCAATTATGTGATTCCATGACTTGTAATATTCCAACGCATCTTCTTCCATACTTCCATGATCATACACAAGATTCACCCCACAATTTGTAAGGCAACGTGCCCACCACGTGTCTCTAACGGTAATAATAATTTTATCACCAGCTTCCATTTCATTCATCCCAAACATCCAGTGGCTTATAAATGTTAACCACTCTCCACCTACATTGACATCATTAATACAATGCTCGTATACCCAGGTGAGGTTTTTTGTTTTATTACTTATACTGATCACTGGCAACTTAAAGAATAGATTACGTCGAAATCCAAATGCCTTGATGTACCATGAGGAGTCTTTTCCATAGTCCTCCTTCCTCAACACGTAGCAAAAATTCAGACCTCTGAGCTGCTTTTTAGGAGATGAAGGGATTGTAAATGATATTGGTGCCTTCTGGCTGCTTATAGTACTTTTAATCCAATCTGGCATCACTTTCCCTCCATAAAATGTGCTAAATATTCCAAATTCATAATACATCTGCTCCATCAAATTACAATCAATTAGCCAAAATATTAATCAGCACTGTTGGAATTAATCTTGATGGGTTTGGGTCGGTCACGGGTATCAACATATTGGTCACTAGATTAAAACCCGTGCGATGCACGACTCGGTTATTTATAAACAAAATTTGTTATGTTTGTAACATGACCTTCATTGTTGGAAATAAAAACATACACTTTAAATAAAAACATGCCCCTTAAATTTCACAATGACAGAACATAACTTTCTTGATCATTGTCAACAAAAATCAAAATTTAAAAGTTAATAATCTTCATATGAAGACATAAGGATTTATAAAAAAATATATAGAAACTAATTGTATATGTTTAATCTCTTGATTTAAAAATTAAAAAGCCGAATATTTGGTATATATTTTTATACCAATAAAATGTAATTTATAAATAAAGTTTTAGACTAATATTGATTTCGTAAAATCTTTCACAAAATACAGATTGGGTTTTACAAATAAAGAGTTAACTTTACAAGTTAAATACCAATTTGAAAGAAAGAAAAACTTTAGTAGATCATATTAACAACTTAACAAATCTTGAGATTGATTCTAAAATATAACCTCAAATCTAAAATCTAAATTATCAATATCATCAATGAACCAAATATAACCTCAATTTAATGTGTTGATTATTATTAATTGATCGTACACCTTAATGTTTTCAAAACTGGACCGGACATCGAACCAGTCAAAGGAGGGGTACGGTTCAAGGTTCAACCGGGCCGTAAAACCGGCCTCTTTTTATATATTTAAAAAATGGGTTTTGCTAATGACAGACCTATGTGTTGTTATTAGCCTGCATAAAAGGTTGTATTTTTTTATCATAAAATTCAGATGGGTAAATTTTTTATATGAAAGGTATAATTTTTTTATGCTTGTTATTAACCACCACGGCACCACTATAGTAGTTGTTAGCAAAATTCTTAAAAAATATATGAAAGTGGAAACAAATATCTCATATAATATTTAATGTTACTATCATGGTTAATTAATTAACTAACTTTTTTTTCCGATGGAATTTAGTAAATAAATGGACTAAAAAACGTTCTTACTTTTCATATTTTAATCAAATAATTGGTTATACTAAGATTATTGAAGAAAATGTAATTATTTTCTTTAGATCGTAAGTTAGGTACATTTAGATCGAAAGGTAGGTATTGTATATATTATTATTAATATTATTATTTATTGTTTGTAATATTGAAGTGAAGTTGTATATGGTATATCATCTACGGTTGTAGATTTTAAACACAAATGAACTACCAGTTTATTGGTACAACATCTCCTCCGTGAAACCATTTTCGAACCACGCTTAACAATGTTTTGCTTTTTTTTTAAGTAAAGGCAACCTACATACACATCGTTGTAATAATAATTATTTGAAAAAACTGAAAAGTGACACGTAATCAAAAAGCTGACATGGCATGCAATAAACGAAGACACATATGAAGGTTAATTCAAATCATAGGCTAAATCAATTGTATGTACAGGAGAGCACATCGTTGGTTGATTTGGTCAAGATTGACCGGGCTTATTGGAGTATCATGGAGGAGAACGTGGACTTAGTTCTATACATGTGTTTGTTTGTTTCTATTATAAATAGTATGGTAGAGTTCTTTTGTACCCACTTTTCAGTTTACATAGAAGTAGTAAGTTTTGAAAGAATATAGCAAGTTTTCTCCTGTTTTCTTACTGCATATATTCTGTGGTGAGTGTGTGCCATAGAGGGGCCTAAAACCAACAAGCACAGACAAAGAAATATAGTTAATTAACTAGAGAATACCTGGATTATATGAGATTCCTCTGGTCTTATGCAGTAATTATAAGTTACAACTTCCCGTCTTTTATCAATGAAGTCTAAGTTAGACCAGCCCAAACTACATAATACCTTTTTCTCAACACCTTCCAGTGGTTGGATTTTCACCATCCCTTGTATTTCATTTGACCAATGTCGCAATGACTTAAAAGATGATTCTATACTGACTGGAGACATATCCGGATGAAATGAAATTCTATGTAGCAAAGGCCTAGCTGCAAAAGAATTGTACGTCTGAAAATTCAACCGTCTTAGCGTACATGGAGGATGCTCGATTGACATCAGAGAATAACAGTTGTACATGCTAAGTTCCTCAAGACTACAAAGGCTTCTTACACAATTAGGCATAGAATCGATAGGATTACCATCTAACCATAAATACTTTAACCCTGATAGGCAACTCAAGTCCATCGGAAAGGATTCGTTGGACAAATTATTATTTGTCAGAGATAATTTTCCTAACGAGCTCGGGAATGAAATCGCAGAGGGGACCATTTGTCGCAGAATAGACTCACAGGTATTGCAACCATCTAGCAATAGCTTGCAATCCTTCTTCAACTTGTGTATTGCTGTTGGAAGCTTTTCTAGCTTTACGCAGTAACTCAGATCGATGTGGACAAGTTCAACACATTCCCCAAGTGATTCACAAACCTCAATCAAACGTTTGCAATTACTAGCTATTAACCTCTCAAGTGTAGGGAGTTGGTAAAAGCCGCCGAGTTTTTGAAGTTGTTCACAGAAACTCAGATCAAGAATCTTCAATGATCCAAAGACTCTTTTGTCTTTTGAACACGATCCAATCACCTGCTCAAGTGAAGGTGTGAGTTAAGATACTTAGAATTCCATTTACTAAGGGGACAAGGGCATGTGAAAGCTCTGTGTTTTATAATATAGTAAATGAAATGAAATGATTTCGTACGTACCTTTTGTGGGTCACTCCAACACATACCAAATGATTCGATGCTGCTATATGACAGGTCGAGACCAACTAGGTTATCCAATGCCAAGTCTGAAGGAATAGACTTTAGAGGGAATCCATGCATACACAACCATCTTAATTCCTCTGGAAACTTCTTATAAGTCCCTTTGATTTGCACATAATTGAGTTGCAGTAGCTTTATAATCTCCATCTTACTCAATACATCTGTTTTCACCTCAAATGATCCACGTAACTTCTCTTTCTTGAGGAATCTCGTGTCAAGGGTGAGGCCAAGAATATTATCCATATCCTAAGAAGAAAGGGAACATAAACCAAAACAAAAAACAGAAATCGGATTATTGATATAGACAATATGGAATAACTTGGGTAATGCACAAGAGTACTGAGAACAAAGTAATGCAAAAGTATACACAGCCCTACCTTTTTATTTTTTTTCAACACTTCATATGACTCGTCGTGATTCCATAATCGACTACGCTTCCATGGCTTCTTTGGTGATTCTTTACGTACTTCATCTCTTCCCATTTCTTGTAGCAATTGATGCATCCTGAACTCATTATACCATCCGATACTAAGAAGGCATCTGTCAACAAGATTCCTAATCCCGAATCTTGTTTTAATATTACATGCCTTCAATATTGTTCCAGCATAATCACTGTCTTCTCCAACAAAAAAGCAAGCGATATGCTTAAACAATTCCTTATCATTTTCGGATAAAGAATTGAAGCTCATTTGCAAGACATTCTCTATGGAGCGATCACTCTTTAGCATTTCTATGTAATCCTCCCATTCATCTACATCTCGATTATATAGAGCCTTGCCCAATACTTTAAGAGCCAATGGATGCCCTTCACAATACTTTGAGACCTTTATTGACACCTCTTCATAGCCTTCCTTGGGAGTGTTGCAAGAGAATGCATTACTGCATAAAAGTTCTAGCGATGCATCTTCTGATAAGCCTTCAAGTAACAATTTCCTATGCTTGGGTTTAACTTTTGATTTGAATAGTGCACACCTCTCTGTCAATGATGCGTCCTTGGTTGTTATTATGATTTTGCTACCCGGATGAAAACCTTTGTTTCCAAGTAACGCATCCAACTGGTCGAGACTATCAATATCATCAAGAACTAAAAACACCTTCACACGGGCTAATGTTTTCTCAATCTTAGAGGTGTATACCCAAGTATCATGAACTAGTCGCTGCTTCTTTTTTGAGATGTCATTATAAAGTTGCTTTTGTACATCAAGCAATCCATTATGATTTTTAGTACATGTTGAATTGATACCTTCAATAAAACTGCTCTTGTCAAATGTACGAGAGTGCAAGTGGAAGACATATTTGGCCAAAGATGTCTTCCCAATCCCACCCATGCCTAAGACTGTGAGAATGTCAGCAGTATGACTGGAGGAACCATATGTCAACCATGACGTGATTTCCCGAATCTGATGGTCCCTCCCGATAGGCCGGAGTGGCAAAGTATCACTTAAGGGTACGCCTAATCTTTGATGGATTTCACTAACAATTTCTTCAATAAACTCTGCCTCTTTCCTGAAAAATAATTTTCAATGAGAAAAACAAAACTTAAGGTGTAGCAGGATTGGGATGATATGAATAATCTTTTTAATCGTGATTTGAAACAAAGTTTAAAGTTATTTCAAAAATATAACACACATATGAGAAAGTTTAAAGTTATTTCGGTACATGTTCCCTGTGTATGTGTATGTGTATGTGATAACAAAACGAAAATTTGCCCCAATAACAAACGGTAATAAAAAATTAAATCAAATGATACTATTTGACCGATAATAACAAAACTGAAGATAACAACCTTTCTCGACAGTTAGGCGGCCAAATCTAATTTGTATTATAGGTATCACCCGTTATCGTAGGTAATCTACTATAGGTATGTATGCCTTCCATGCTACCTTTCTTATTTGCTCATATGACTTGCTGGGTGGGGGATAAGGAGATTGCATGCTTGACTTTATGCACGTACTTTATGCCCTTTGTTCAGATAAGTTCATATCTATTACGTTCTGTTAGATATGTCTTTATGCCCTTTGTTTCTGTTTCTATAATCTATCTTAAATGTAGCCAATCGATACTCGGCCGTCAGGTATGATTCCTTACCTCTTATACTTTACTATTCTTCCCCCCTTCGGCCGGAGGTCCTTATGAAAGCAGTCTCTTTACCTTTGGGTAGAGGCAAGACTGTCTACATCTTACCTCCCCCATACCCCGCTTCGTCCAATTGGCAACAGATACTGACAGAAGAGGTCGAGGCTGAACTGAAAGAGGCAGCTATAGTTTATAATCCGGGTCACCTCTTCCAATTTTAGACCGCTCACAGCTGGATGCACCGTGCTCAGATGGTCACGTCCAATATGCAAGTGGGTAATGAAGTGAAATTCATGCATTTCCATGGTTGGTGTAAAATGATAAATCTTAAAGCATACAAATTTAGCTAATAACATGTATATTCATAAATAGGGGAAGATCACTTTGGATCCTCTACCTGCAAAATGTTAACAATATCCAAAACATTACCAGATGCATTCTCTTCTATTTACTTTATGGCTATACTTCTGTTAACAATAAAGCTTTGCTACTGTCATGTTTGTTTCTGTAAGATAAAAGACCAATTTTTTTTAATCGGAACCACACTTTTGTGTTTACATGTGTTTTCCGTATTATGCATTTTGATGACCTGGCTTTGTATCTGTATGTCAGTTTGGATAAGATACAGGTTGCTTTGTTTGAGAGAGTCGTTTGTGGGGGATCAAAAACGAACATCCTTCAGTACTCGACGGTACTATTTTGGAACGACACTTTTGAAGGTATTTATTCTTGATTCATAGTCATAGAAAATGTTAATACCTTTTAGTATGTGACTACCTCATCATCAGGTCGTTTTGACTTGTGAGGTCAGTCATAGGAACAGTAAAGGAAATTGAGCTATTATCTTTTGCAAGAATTATTAATTATTAAATTTGCATATTAACATTATTTTACTAAATAGTGTAATAGGGCTTTTATGCTCATTTAGTAATGGACAGGTCCGGTGGGTTGATTAAGCAGTCAAAACGGGTAATCTTTGGTCTGTGCTGAGCAGGTCTGGCATCCGAATCACTTTGTAGATAACTTTATAATATTTAAAAATCCAGTTTAGCCTGACTTTTGATCTATCCTACTGGGTTTTAACCAATTCTTTCGCTTTGATCCATGCAATCTGATAGTTTCCATTGCTAATGGAAATAGTCGGGTTAAACAAGCTAGCTGAACTTTTTGAAGTTGAAAGAATTGGGATTTGTCATCAGCCTGGTTCCGATAGTTTGCTTACTTTGTGTACGTTTAGGAAGTTGAAAGAGAACTTCTTTAGCGGTTCGTTGGAGAAATATGCTGATGTTTTATATGGTTTGGGTGTTGAGAATTGACAGCCCCTTGAAGTTGTTCAAAGAAAATAAGAAAAATATATACATGTGAAAAAAAAGTTGGTACTTTATGTTAAGTTACAGCTTGTGTTGTAATGGCACCACAACTTGTACACTTTTTGAGCATAAAGAAAAGGTTAATTTATGATTATTTGCAGTTTTGTCCCATGATTTCTTGGTGTTTGGTTTCTTTTTAGTTTTCTTAATGTCTGGAACAGATTTTCTGCTTCGTTTCTTGATCTTGAAAGATTTGTTCTATACGTAGTCAAGGTAACCAGACCGTTGTCTCCATTCAACTATTCAAGTGTTTGAATGTGAAAGGAGTCTTACAAAAGATTGTAGGCTGCTTCGAAAGTTTAATCTTTCTGGCATTCCTCCGGCCCTAAGGTTTGTTGACGGATTGATTATTGACATCGAGTAAGATAAAATGCATGTGATTTTGTGGACTGATGTGTCTTTGGTTATTGAAACAGGGGAACCCCACAAATTAAAGTGACATTGGAGAATGCCAATGGTATCTTGAATGTGAAGGCTAAGGACAAGGGAACTGGAAAGGCAGAAAAGATCACCATCACCAATGAGAAGGGGCGATTGAGCGGATATCTCTCATTAGGCTGATCAAACACTAATAGCCTTTTTGTAACAATACACAAATGTGTAATGGTGGTCAATGTAACCATACTACCCTTCTATATATATGATGGTTACCAAATTGTATTCGTAAGCTTACGATTTACCTAAAATTTAACTAAATCATTGAGGTTTAAATAAGACGTATTGTATAAATTTTCTATTTTCGACCGTGTTTGCACACGGGTTGTACATCTAGTATATTATGGCAAAGAACAAGAAGAAAACTAAAGAGGAAATTTGTCCAAGTGGGACTAGAAGCGAGGGCCGGTCAGCTTGTATATGATATGATATGATATGCAACTTGATGACCAACTAACGAAAGAAAAAGAAAAGGTCTAGAAAGTGATTACCTGCCCTTGACGTCTTTCCCTTTTAAATCAGCAACCTCTGTGAGTGCTTTATTCCATTGATCCATCTTTTGACCCCATCTTACTCTTTTCTCTGTGTTTGTTTCGGCCTCCATCTTCCGTCTGTGCTCTGCCATGGCATCTCCAAAGCTGTTTTGTTGCTTCCTTACATCGGTTGGCTCAACATGATAGAAAATGGGGATAACAATATGGTTAGAGACCCGACGTTGGTCAAGGATGAGTACTAGTTCATCAAGACACCATGTGGAAGTAGCGTAATTCTTGGACAGCACTATTACAGAAACCTTTGATGATCTAATGGCATCCTCCAGTCCAGGTTTCAGGTCTTCTCCGGTTTCAATCTCTTCATCATCCAAAAAGGTAGTTATGTCAGCATCCACCAGGGCATTGTAGAGGTGATCGGTAAAATTATTACGAGTGTCGGCTCCTCTGAAACTTAAAAATACATCATATCGTTTATTATTATTATTATTATTATTATTATTATGATCATGACAACTGGATGAACATCCTTCTTCAGCTTCACTGATTATAACCATTATTATGAGTGATTTGATTATGATATGAGTTTGGCTACCATTTTAATTTTTTTGAACAGCATAAGAGGGTGAAGAGGTCTTAGTCAACCATTAAGTTTTCATGGGACCCACGGCCTGAAAGGTTGTCGATTTTGCTTCGAAATTTCTTACCAATGAGATTGTAATTTCAACCTGCTTTTAACAAGTGAAAGGATATGTTATTATAACTTTTTTATTTTATCTTTTTGAAAAAGTAACTTTTATTCATACTCCTAGTACCCTTACGTATCACCATCTTTTACCAATAAGATTCAGCCAACTCATACCCATAAAATCTCATACCTCCCAACCTAAATCACTGGCGGTCATAAATTCTCATACCTCCCAATTTTTTTTTTAATTATTAAACTAAAATCAATTTAATTAAAAACACAAATATTTTATTAAAAACATAACATTTCACTACAAACTAAAAAAGGAAAATACATTGCAACATTATTTTTAAAAATAAATAAAAAAAAAACTACATAACACTAAATTAAGTCGTCAATCAGTTGTGGTTGAGCCGTTGAGTATATAGGGCCATGTACTACCCGTGGATGAATCGGGTAGCGGAGGTGGGATGATGAGTTCGTCGGAAGATGAAGACATTATTTTTTTTTTGTGGAGAGTATACGAAAATGGGTGTGTTTTGATTGAATTGGAAGTGAAAATGTATTTGAAATGGAAGTGAAAATGGGTATATATAAGTAAATATGGGTAGGTTTGATTTTTTTTTTGGTCACCAACGTCCATATACACGCTCCTAACGGCTCTTTTTTGCTTCAAATTGATTTTGTGGTCAGCGGGTAAAATTACCGTGTTTCACAAAATTTTGTGATAAAATCACCACCGGCGGCGGTGTTACCGCCGGTGTGATTCATACCGCTGAAGCAAACCGAGGGTGCTCCGACCCCCTAACAACTTACATATAATGATTACAATTATTTGAATTTACACCAATCGGACCAACTAATGCTAGTATTCTTCTTTATATTCTTATACCAAAGAAAAGCCAAAGATTTGATATTTTGCAAAACCATCTCGACGTTGATGCTAGCATTCGAGAAACATCGATCATTCCTAGCTTTCTAAATACACCAACAAGCCACCATTATAATACCTTTGAGAGGTTTTCTTTTTCCTTTCATATCCTCACATTGTCATGGATCTCCACCAAATCTTTTACCGTGAACACAAAGAACGGGCAAGCATTACACCATATGCAAATGTATTGCCAGACCAAATTCGCCACCCAACAAGCACAAAACAAGTGATCCACCGTTTCTAGACATTCCCTGCACAACACACAATACCCATTTCCAAAATTACAGTTACGGGACATAAGAGTATCAAGAGTAGGGATATGATCCATAACTAACCTTCACATAAAGATGTTGATTTTTTTTTTTGAACCCATTTAGATAAGAGTGTCAAAAAAAATCGTACCCAAATAACCCAACCCGACCCGAATGGGTTTGGGTCATATAGGCCACCTTATTATGTGGGTTATTTGGGTTAACCCGAACCCAAATCTTTTATATGATTTGGTATATGGGTTAAACATAAAAAGATTTGGGTTACCCGAATAAGCGTTTTATTATTATTATTATTATTATTATTATTATTATTATTATTATTATTATTATTATTATTATTATTATTATTATTATTATTTGATATTTTATTAGAGCGGGGGGTGCAGCTCGTCTTCGGGCTCGTTGTGGCTGAGCTGGACCTCGTCGTCCCTCGCCGCTGCACCATCTCCCTTCGTTGTCCTTCGCCATTTTCCTCTAGCTCGTCTGCACAACGAGCTAAGTTGTCTGACAATTTTTTTTTTTCTCGTTTTCTTGCTTTTTTTTTTTCTTTTTTTTGTAACTTTTTTTTTTTTTTAATATGTGTATATGTAAATGTATATAAAACAAAGTTTTATAAAAACTTAGATTTCATTAAACATCAATACGAAATACATAAACAACAACAAACGATTAACACAAACAACAGCGAACGATTAACGTAAACAACAAACGATTAACACAAACAACATACGATTAACATAAACAACGAACGATTAATGAAAAGTATCATCTGACTCTGGGTAACCATCATCAGATGATTCGGAATGTGTGAAAAAACCACACTCCCACCTTTCTCTGCGTTTTTCAGCCTCTTTTGCTTCTCGCTCCAAACGAGCCCTTTCCTCTTCTCTTTCTTTATATTCCATTTCCAGCAAGACCTGCATGTCTGCTTCCTCCCACCTAAGTTGTTCCTCACTTAACCCAAACGGATTTGGGTCTTGGTTTGGAACCGGTGGATTTGGGTCTTGGTTTGGAACCGGTGCATTGTTCACCGGTTCATGTGGTTGGCTGAAAACGGGAAAGATTTGTCCAGGTGGAGTATGGACTTCTTCAGTTTGTCGAGGTGGGCTAGGAAATTGTTGCCCAAAATCTTTTTTGCGAGGCGAGGATGAAAATTCTTGCCCGAAATCTTTTTTGTTGGAAGACATTTTGAGTTACAGAAGTGAGGGTAGTTTAGCTTTGAATATGAAAATTGTGGGTGACAATGCAAATCAGAATGATTGGTATTTATAGGGGACAATCCACACGTTTTTGAATATTTTTACTTTGAATTTTAAATTTGAAACTCTAACAAAAAGATCCCGCCCTTGTTTTTTGAATATCCACACATTTTTAATATTTTATTCTTAAATTTGAATTTAAAAAATATCCCGCCCATGATTTCAACTTAAATTTCAAAAAGTTCCCGCCCATATTTTCTAGTGCAATTTCATATGGTTATAAATACCATACCATTATAGGGGACAGTCCACACTTGTAATATTCTCCAACACAATTGAAATGGCTAATCGTTTGTCTAAAGAGGACCAAAAGTTGCTAGCAGAAATTTAGGTTGCGGTTTCCCAAAGTCAAAGCTTCGACAGTGAGAAATCATTTTGGAACCAGATTATAGACATGTTCAACAATATGTCTAACGGTGAGATCCGTACCAGAAACTCACTCAGTGGCATATGGGCAAGAATTAGCAGTGAATGTCAGAAATTCAATGTTATTTTCTTAGATTTGTAGCGTACACGTGGGGACAATGACGGTGAGCTTCCAACACTGCAAAGACAATGTTTCAAGAACGATTTGGGGGAAGAAGCTTTCAATACGTTCACGTGTGGGAGGTTGTGAGAAATGTTTAACAGTGTTGTATGATTTGTTATCTTTATCGTTTTTAATATGTTGTATCGTTTTAATATGTTGTATCTGTATCGCTTTTAGTATGTTGTACTGTTATTTTGAATTTGAATAAAACTCGTACGGTTACTTTTCGTTTGAATATGATTTTTTAAATACTCTCCAACGGCTACTTTAACAGATACATTCAAATATAAATACCACACACTTGTAATATTTGTCACAACACTTCATTTTCTCGCAACTCTTCAGTTTCACAACACTTCATTTTCTCATACGCAAGTATCACTATAGCTAACGAACCAGCAGATGTGCATAGGGCTATCCTCAACCGTTTACGAACTGAACAAGAAAAAGAACTCAGAATTATTAACAGTTTGTTTGGCGAGATAACTCGTATTATGCTACAAATGCATAATCGTGCTCCAGAGATCGAAAGGTTGCGTGAGTTGCCTCAATGTCCTATTTAAAGAAATGTATGTCGTATTTATATTTTTATCCGCAAAACATGTAATAATTATTATAACTTTACGTTGTGTTATAAATCTCTTGTCGTGTTCTTTTTATATGTAGACTGCATATATATAATGATCGTTAGGTTAATAAACATGTCGAGTTATAAAAGTATGTGTCGAGGAGAGGGAAGGGCTGTGGCCCACGCAACATAGTGAAACAGGCTCAATTCCTTTGGGCTTTAAGTTGCATCATGGCCAGCGGCCTGTTGGAGTAATATCAGCCCAAATTTCCCAGGTGGGCTTCGGCCCACACACAAGTGTGCCAAAATCTAGTTTTTGAATTTACAGTCCACTTATTTGACTTTTCCTTTCTTGTTTTGCTCCTACGCTGGAAATACTTCCGGTGGACAAAGAAAATGGCTTTTAATTTGTGAAATAGTCCATTCAATGTTGCCCTTTTTTTTTTCTTTTCTCTCACTGGGAATAAAACGCATTACACAGGGAGTATTTTGACTCATATTGAAGAGTCCCTTTGTGTTCATTTTGTTTTTCTCTTTTCCCTTTTATGTAGACATCAGTGAACAACAACAAAAAATAAAATAATAATAATAATAATAATAATAACGAGACTGGCGGCGGTCCGGCGCGTTGCTGCCGGGCGTCATTTTATCGCGACGACTATCAGAATAAACATAAAAATGCTGAATTTTCTAACATAAATAGGAGGTAGACGCCTAAAACCACAAAACATCAAACTGATTTGATGCAAATGATTCACGCTGCTTGAATTCGAAACTAAGAAAACAAAGATTTTTTTCATTTATAAAAAGCATTGAAGTTTATGAAAAAAATAGAAGTTATATGAATAATGTTCACAATAGCGTGTATTGATCATGAACTGGGAAACATACGGAAACATCCCAGCAAAGACAATTAAATACGATAGTGTAATAACGTTTTTACAAAACATAACGGATAAACTACATCAGAAAATCTACCTGACTGACAGCTATCACCACTGGTTTCTCCGCTGGCATGTATGTTTCCATTTTGTAATCTTTTGCCATTTCATTCCATAGTGTAAATCTCACACTCTTTCCACTGAAAAGGAAATGTATTTTGATCAACTATCCAATAAGAGTGGGACATATATTTAGCAGTAGAGTATACTAACTCTAGATTCTGGATTTTGATGTCCCTTGTTGTTACTCGTTTTGTGGTTGCATCTCCTGGTACCCTTTCGCTGTTAACTCTTTCGATACATCCTATATAATCTGGCAAGAAAGTGAACAGTTTTTTAGGTTTGTTTGTTGGAACCACTGCTGCATTTCCACAATATGGTAACGGGTTATGGCATGAAGAAAAGAAAGCAAATGTGCTACGAAATACCTGTCAGTATGTGGCTTTATATCTCCAACGCTAATAACGTCTGGTTGCATGACAATTTGTTGACCTGCAGTTTTTGACAAACCATTTGAACAGCTAGTAGCTGGCATTAGTCTGCAAACTCACAAATGGGTCATTTCCGGAAATTAGTAATGGTGCGTGGTTATGAGTAGAGCAGTTAGTGTGTAGTAATGGTCTCTATAAGGTACCTAAAGCATCGTGTACACAAAAGTAACAGTGTGTGGTATGTGACGTTATGCACCGTAATTCTGTTGACCATAAAATACAGATAATAGGGTTTCACGGTTCAAAGCAAGTAGTAAAAAGAAGTCGTCAGCATGACAGACAATTTGTTGTGACACGTTCTTAAACAATGAATGGGCATATATATTAACAATAGTAATATGACTTAAAAAAACCAACATTGCAATTATATTCACCTCCCCTGTCCGATTTCAGTAAACTCAAAAGTAATTAGCAATACTTCCCAAACAACAAACCATGCGGGTTCAACATTATGTTACGCGATTTATAGACAGCAGGGTTTTCCACTAAAGCAACCTGCATTCAGTTTATAAAAGTTTTGAGAAGTAAACTAAAAAGTATCTACAGTTGTGACCACACCCTTTAAAAAGAAAAAAGCAAAATATTATTACCTTCTCAATTCATATTCCCGCATCACCCTTTAAACCACAGTTGTGACCACACCCTTTAAAACAAATAGTTCCTTTTCTTTTCTGTAAATAATAATAAAATATTATAAATTTAATGATCATCGTTTAAAAAAAGTAACAAACTGATCATATTAGAAAAGAAATAATGCATCCACAGACCTGCTGTAGCTATCCCGCCAAGATACGTGCACGCTAATACTCGCTTACGAAAGAGGTATTATGCAGGGATTTCATCATTTCCTCAAAAAGGCAAAAGACAGATCATATTAAAGTGGAAACAAAGTCCATGCGTCTCCTGATTTCTTACCGTTAACAGTGGTTCCACAGGGTCATTAGCGTTAACATTTTTTTTTTTTTTTTGATATGGAAAAGGAGTTTGGAATTTCAAATAAGGCTCAGACCTGCAACTTTTTAAGCGACCAGGATCACACGCCATGGTTGCATCCACGGTCTTGCCGTGGCTACCCCGCCAAGACACGTGCACGCTAATACTCGCTTACGAAAGAGGTATTACGCAGGGATTTCATCATTGCCTCAAAAAGTCAAAACACAGATCATATTATATATTATATACTATAACATTCATTGAGACTTTGGAGGCCATTTTTTTTGGGCCAACCCGAACTTAGCCAGTCCATAATTGGAAAACAGGTTATATCCAACCTCCGTCCCTATTCACTATCCCTCACATGCAATGCTGATGGAAAAGGAGTTTGGAATTTCAAATAAGGCTCAGGCCTGCAACTCTTTAAGCGACCAGGATCACACGCCATGGCTGCATCCACGGACTTGCCGTGGCTACCCCGCCAAGGCCTGAATCCATAATTGACAGAAAAGATAATAATGTAAAAGGACACACATGAAGATATTACACAGTTATAGTACATCAGAATATAAGTTAGAACTCACGAAGTTGGTCAAATCTTGGTCGGTGAATTCCATATCCGCGGACAGGGTGTCATTTAAAGATCCTCATCTGAAAGTAGGCATATCCAATATATCATCTTTATATAAAAGAATGTTTTGTAAAGCAATAAGGCATAAGATGTAATACCAGACAGCTGAATTTCAACATCTTCAATAACAACTTCATTCTTAAGAGCGCTACTGAATACATCACTATCTCAACCAAGTTGAGGCAGCTTATCTGTTGCAAACACCATAAGAATTTTAGAAAGATAAATCTCATATGTAATGAGCTTATAATATCATCTACACAAAGTTAGGCACCTCCAAATCCGTTGTTCTCTAGCAAGAAAACAGCATGAGGCCTATTAAAGGGGTTAGCTATAAGCACGTCATTCAACTGCAAGATCAATAAGGAATTATGTTACATTGAAGACAGGAACTTAAGAGGAAACATAAAACTAATTTAAAGTCGGTGAAAACAAAGTTACCACAATATTTATTTCGTCAATACTTTTATCAAACACGTTGCCAGCACTAATTCCACGTAGTTCATCCAACCAATTACAAAATGGAGTTGTCACTGTTGTTAAATACTTGTTAGTTTAGTTAAATTAAATGAACCCTTGTAAAACATATAAGCCAAAAGGAGCTACGTCTAAAACAAACGACACCCTGGTGATTCTTACGCCTATCGAGACAACAACAGATCCAAAAGCAAAACCAATGACCCCATGGCCTCGACCCCCAAAATAAAATCCAAACCGAATGCAGCCCTACTCGACTGGAAATAAACGTCACTTAACCAAGCAAATAAGCAAAAATGTGAATAAGACACAAAACTAACTTCTAGCAAACTCTTCTCTATTCGGATCTTACACAAATCCGACACAACCACACGCAAACAGTTCCTAACACCTGAATCAATGTAACCAATACGACCAAAATTAACCACATGCCACAGCTCAAAACCCTACGTGGGTCCTTGTCGAGCTAAAAGTATCACTGGTCTTGCGACTGATCCGAGACATAACCTTAATCACAACATCTAAAAAAATATTTACAAATCAGCCTCAACAAAAAGACAAATAAATCAGCCAACAAACAAAAATCTACACATGAATCTATCAATCAACAAATCAGCAAGATCAACAAATACATGTACCATATCAGTTTAAAAATTTATATAAAATTTCTGATTTATAAACAGATCTAATTAAATAATTACATACCTTGGATTCCGGCACCCAAAATTAACCGAACATGAGTTGCATAACCGGCTACCAAAAACCCCAAAACTGGAACCCTAACTCTCGTAGTAAAACAACCACAGGCAATAACGAAAACCCAAAAATCAGGGTTTTCAACTAATAATTTAATTAACAACAATTCTCACCACCGGAAGCGTGAATCAGCAGCCAATCGGCCACTAAACCTTGTATAAATCAAAAGCCCCAAACTTGCACACATCGATCCAAAACCTACGAAAGGAGATGGATGGAGAGAGTTCTGGAGAGCGATGAAACCTTATCGTATATCATCGCTTTCACAATGGGCCGATTGGATCAGGCCGAAAAAAAATGCGGGAAGCCCACACGACGTACTGTTCATTGAACGGCGTCGTTTCACATGGCGTTTAATATATAATAATAATAATAATAGTAATAATAATTTTGGAGTTTAAGAACATACACATATGTTCTACTGCTTGCATTTCAAATAGATTTTTGGCAAGTGACAAGGCTAGAAACAAAGTTTTGACTAATGGGTTAAGTCACCAAAGTGAGCGAGACTTGGTCTCGAGTTCGTTGTGGGACTTAAACACCCAAAAATGATGATGAACAAGGGCTAGAATGTCGACTCACCAAGTGTTAACCAACACTTTTTGGAGTTAGTTCTCGACTGGAATATTAGTCCTAGGCCACGACATAGTATTTCCAACTTAGAATACTAACTAATGGTTGATCCAACGTAGGACTTAAGAACACAACATGAATAAGATTTTGTTGGAGTTCATTCAAGGTACTTGAATGGCTTTGATAAGTCTCGAGTTGAGTACTACTCGACTCGACTTCAACACCATCACAAACGCAACCATAAGCATAAGTAACTATAGCGGTAAGGACCAAGACCTATGGACTTCTCTATACTCGATCACAAATTTATTTTGAAGATTGATATTTCTTTTTAGACATAACCACAAACACCTTACGTGCACATTTCAAATAACTCAAACCAACCAAAGTCTAGCCTTGACCCTAGCTATTCGACATCACTTAACCATAACAATCTAACTCGAACAACAAGGCGGGACATGGATACTTGGCACAGCCAACTTAAACGACACAACTTCAAGATTATGAGCCAATAACAAGTTTCAAATTAATGTTCTTATGATTCTTACTAGTTCCCAAAGTTCTTTTTAAACCACACCACGACCAACAATGATCGACATATGTACTGAAAAAAAAGACAACTAATCGATAGTAACATAATCATTACACAAGATTTTCAAGAACAAAATAACAAGGTTGGGTTTTAAGCCTTACAAAGGATTGAAGATAGATTGATTTCAAGAGTCACCACAGGAAACCCGCTCGATTCCAAGCTAGCCACACTCTTCTTTCTCCCCTTGATTCACTCGACTGAGATATTGTTTGAGGTGAAATTTGTGATCTTGGTGTGATATAGCCTCTCCTGGAACCGAGTTTCTTAAAGGGTAACTCCTCGATCTCAAAAATATTCGACCTCCTTGGGTCTCGATGTGGCTCTGGAAAGACAAGATAAACGTTACAGTGAACCTAGTGATGGTGATGGAAGATGAGATTCGGCAGAAGAATCTTACAATTGCGTGTGGTGAAGATGAAGAACAGAGAAAAAGAAGACCATGTGATGAGTGAGAAAGGGACTGGTAGATCACGTGTTTACTGAAAAAAAAAGGAGTGTTTATTTAGGGCACTCGGTAAGGTAACCATGGCAAGCACGTTAAGGCCTAACGCACCCTTGACTTTGCCTGCGTTACCTTACCACCACCAAAAGGCAAGCAGCGCGTTAAGGTGCAATGGCAAGCACTTAACGTGCGTTAAGACAAGGAATTTGCAAAAAAAAAATGGAACAACGGCTAGTTTTTGAAATGAATAAAAAAAAAAAATCATTTTGCCCCCTATATTTGTAACCGTTTGTAACGGCTATGTAGCTAAAAAAAAAAAAAAAAAACTTTTTCAAACCTATTTTCTTACCACTATAAATACCCACTTCATACACATTTTATTTTCACACTTACACAACTCAAATTCAACCAAAACTTTCATTTTCACAATGAATCCGAATCAAAATAATGAAGAACAAAGGAGTTTCTCCGATATTGATGATGAACTCGACACGGAGTTTATGATATCCGCGTTCGAATTTCATCAACAGTTGGTACAACAAGAAGCAGCAGCAGGAGAATTAACTCGACAACGCATCACGCGTTCACGTGTCCATCGTGAGTTCGAGGTTGCCGAGGAACGTTTGCGTCGCGACTACTTTTATCAAGGGTGTAAGTATACGGACCGGCAATTTCGAAGAAGGTTTCGTATGACCCGAAAACTATTTCTAGAAATAGTAGAAGGTATTCAAGATTACTATTCCGATCCACTTCCAGATCATTTCAAATTCATGAAGAAAGGACCCGATTGTACAGGTCGACAAAGTATTAGTACACTCATGAGGTGTACAGCTGCCATACGCCAATTGGCATACGGCAACGCACCTGATGCTTTTGATGAGTATTTGCAAATGGGTGACCGTACTGGACGTGAGTGTCTTGATAATTTTAACAAGTGCGTTATTGACTTGTTTATGCCGGAGTTTCTAAGGAAACCGACATGGTCCGACGTTCAGGCTATTTATGAGAAACATGAGCGTCAACATGGTTTTCCGGGCATGCTTGGTAGCATTGATTGCATGCATTGGGAGTGGAAAAATTGTCCGGTTGCGTGGCAAGGGCAATATGGTGGCGGTTTTAAAAAATACCCAACCTTAATGCTTGAAGCTGTTGCTTCGCAAGATTTATGGATTTGGCATGCATTTTTTGGAATGGCGGGGGCGAATAACGATATCAATGTTTTAGATAACTCTCCGTTATTCGACGACATTCTCGCTAACGAAGCCCCAAGAGCACCGTATATGATAAATGGACATCGGTATGAACGGGGTTATTACTTAGCTGATGGAATTTACCCACGGTGGTCAGCTTTCGTCAAGTCTTACTCGGCAACCACTGACGAGAAACATGCTTATTTTAAAAGGAAGCAAGAAAGTGCACGAAAGGATGTCGAACGTGCTTTTGGGGTGCTTCAAGGACGTTGGGGTATACTACAACAACCGGCACGTGCACTGGAAGTTGTCAAGTTACGAAGAATAATGTATACTTGCATAATTTTGCATAACATGATCTTAAAAGATCAAAAGTTTGCACTACGTGAGTATGCGGAAATGTGGGTGGATCCGACACCACGGTTTAGCCGAGATAGGTGGATCGACAGATGTGATTCACACCGTCGCATACATAGAGAACTACACGACGTTGATATGCATAATCAACTCCGACAAGATCTTATGGAGCATGTTTGGGTAAAACGTTTTCAATATGAGAATGAAGAAGATTCCGACAACGATGATTAAATGTTTGTAATATTTATGTTTTAAAATTTTTTATATGTTTCGTAATGTAATATTTATGTTTTAATTTCGTATTGTAATATGTTTAAGAATTTATGTTATGTTTTAAATAAATGAAGTGTTTGTTAAAAATTTGGGTTGAAATTGAAAATATTTGGGGTGGAGGTGAGTTAAGGTGAGTTATGTTACCGGGGTGGAAAGTCAAGAGTTAAGGTTAAAAGGGAAAAGCTGATGTGGCGCTGATGTGGCAGTGAGTTAAGACTTAACTGAGAGTTACCTTACCGCCTGCCCTAAGGGAGGATATTTGTTTTAAGTCTTATAATGTCTTGTGTATACCCCGTGTTCCGTTTAGTCGGGGTTAAATTGTGGTAACTTGGTTTCACATAAACGTGAAAAATGAAATTCTGTAGTCATTTCTATAAAAGTGACATCAAGTAAAAATTATTGATCTCCGAAAATGAATTAAAATTTGAACCATTACTAATGTGGTGACGGTTCGCGTGTGGTATCGTTTTTCAGGAAAAATGAGATAACCTCTTTGTTTTAAATCAGTAATCGTCAAAAATATTTAATTTGCATTATTTGTCAAAAATAAATAGTAGTATGATTAACATAATGGCCTGAAAAAAAATCTCTGTTGCTACATAGGCCAAAAGGAAACATTTTATTTCGAAATCTTTACAAATAGTAACATGATATTGTTACACATATCGATTGTAGGCCTGGAAAACTACAACTTTCGTGTTTTAAATTTGACATCATAAGCTCTTGAACACACTAAAAACCATTCATTTCTATTCGACAGTACCTAGTTCTAAGTTTCAAATTCCAGAAAATTAAGTATTAACTAAATTCCGGCTTGGGTTAAACTAAAGCCCATTGAGCTTTTGCATTAGGACAACCCACTAGGCCCATATGAAATATTTTTAGAATCATAAAAATAACCCAAGTCCAAGCCCAAGCCCAAGCCCAAAACTATTTTCATGCCCTCGCCTCTAAATTTCTTAACGGGCCTTTGTTTTGATTCGTTAAGGCCCAATAATTCAAAAATAAGCCATTTGGTCAAATAAGCAGTTGACTTCAGCTTCAATAAGTTTGAACAAGCTGCGGAAATTTTTATATAATTTTTCCCATCATTTTTGTACAAAAAGGACTAAAAATGTAACGCGACAACACTTAGGAGGACTAAAACTGTCAAAGGCTAAAAAATAGAGACTGAAACTGTAAAAACAGAATCATTAAGGTAGAAAATAATATATTATATAGTTCCAAGCTCAGAACGCTATATTGGACAAGTAGTGGACTATAATTGTAAATTATATATAATAAGGACTAACGGTGCAACGCTAACGCCCTTAGAGTAAAAAGTGTAAAAACTGGAAAAGGACAAGGACCAACATATTATATTTGATATTCTTATTTTATTATCCATTTTTCGTCACCCCATCACGTCATTTGCATTTTTATGTATTTCATTTATTTATTTACAACTTTATGTTAACGAGATTTATAAACGGTTTAACTATACGTTTCAAATAATATTTTGGAATGTAAAGACATAAAAACAAGATAATATTATAAATAATATTATTTTTGAACTTGAGGCATTTTAAGCACATCATATTCTCACTCTAACGAATCAAATCATTATTCGTTCTCGTTATCAATTCCACTCTTCATATTTGGCCAGATTCTTAGATTTCCTTATATTCAGGTTTTGTATTGAAGACGTTTCCGCAATCGTTGGTATAATCTTACTTGGTTTCGTAATTTCCATCTTGTCATAAATACTCAAAGGTGAGTCATAGCCCCTACTCTTTTAATACTCGTTTTAATAACTCTTTTGGGGGAGATACATGCTCAAATATATTTTATTACTTCTATGAATAAGTATATTAATAACTTACATGATTCAAATCAATTTCCTAATTAATATTTACCTGATCTGGTTTATTCCATGGGATGTGATATATATATATGTTACTTGCAAATTATTTGCTTAGCTTGAATACTGAACTCAGATGATAACATTTCCAAATTGATTATTGCAACATGATACTTGCTTCACAGTAACATCTTGAATGTTCCCCTCACCTTTATAAGTTATTTCCACATTTCAATGGAAATATTTGCTAGAAAAGAGCATAAGTACTTTAGTTTCATCATTACCTTGATATTGCCTAAGTTACCCTTACCCCCAGAAAGTCCCTTATACATGAGCCATTAATCACATGTTGTGAACGCGAATATAGTGGACAGCTTCGAAACCTGTTTGAGGTTGACCACCTATCCCACTAATTACTTGACGGAATGCCACTGTGGCTAGTCGTATTAGTCGTGATACACTATATTCGAGTAAAAATAGGAATCACCTATTACCCTAGGGCAATTATCTTCCGTCATTGATTTGATATTGATCACCCGCCGTTTTTACGGTGCTGTTAACGTTTTGCGTGTCATGAGACTTGGGGCAATATCCATAAGAAAATATATGTCTTCAACATATATCTAGATACATCTGTATAGGTAATTCACCTCCCCACAACTATAGATCTCAGGCATAATATTATTGTTTTCACCTTATTACATTAACATCATGAGTTTCCATCTCATGCTAGGATTATGATCCAGTACTTGAAATTGACTGAATACATATATGGGTTACTTGTGGTTATACTCAACATCACTCATTACTTGTTTCATCACTGTTAACATTTATTACGGTTATTACTTCGTTCTTGAAATCATTGAAATGAAACTGTTCATCAGTACTTGGAACTTATTCCGGATAATCATCTCACCTCAGAAATTACTGAAACTGATTGTTTAATCATACTTGAATTTATTTCAAATAATACTAAATACTCTTAAATTCATTGAAATAAATGGTTTTCCAGTAAACTCTATGAACTCACCAACCTTTGTGTTGACACTTTTAAGCATGTGTATCTCAGGTAATTAACGGAGCAGGACAAGACACGGAGCGGGCATTAATACTCTGATAAATTAAAATGGTGTAAAAATCAAATATGTCATTCTTTCAAGCCTTCATGCTTTGCATGGGATTTTTAAATCAAATGTTTCATCTTTGTATCAAAAGTATTTACTTGAATGACAAATAACTTTCAAAACGCCTCTTTCGAGCCGTTTTCTGTAATTATGACTTCGATCCTCACCGTAACACCCTAATTACTTTTCCGCTGCCATATCATAAATTAGGGGGTGTTACAGATTAGTATCAGAGACAATGGTTATAGAGAACCAAATGTTTTCAAACATTAAACTATAACTAAACTTTCAAATAAATGATTTTACACCATACCATTTTACGCCCTCCATGTCTGCAGACTGCCGTGCTCAATACATTACTTATTAAGATTATTTTGCACTAATCTTTACATGCTTGATATTTACTCTTCACACGTTACACTCTTTATTATTTCATGCTTACTAATACACCTTTAACATATAAATTACTTATAATTCCTATTTTCTGGTTATTACAGTACCATGTCTTCCATACCAGTTAGCATTACCAAAACTGCCCCTCGTACTACTTGTACATCACCTACCTATCAGATTACCCCGAATACTGAAGATCCTTATGTACAAATGTCACAACCCCAGCCTGATATAGAACTCACTCAGAGACCACTCCCATCATCACCTATTTGCTCACCTCTACGTCAGAGACTCAGGAGAGCTACTGAATCTTATGAAGACTTGATTGGTGGTCAGGCAACGATCAAAGTTGGACAGAGTTCACACCAAGGAATGACTTGGAAGGATGTTGAGCCAAATTCTCCTGTACCTAACACTCCAGATTCCTCAATGCCAGACATCCCTGACAATATATCTTCACCAAATTCCCCTGACTACAATATAAGCACTCATGATTCAATATGGACTCGTCTTTACCAACAAGCCGGCATACTAAAAGCTCACACTGAACAGTTTAAAGGGTTACAACCATTACGTTTTGAATGGTACGACCGTAACCTTGACACTTTGTTCAAAAGGTCAGATGCTGAGAGACGAACAATGTTTGACTTGGGAATGAATGTTGGTAAAATGAAGGACAATTACGACCAGGAAATTAGACACTTGGATTCCAGAACCCGATGTTTGGGTAGAGGCCACACCCTGACACATATTAGAGTTGAAGATGTGGAGAGAACACTATGGTTGGCTAGAGACACGGCCAGAAACCAGAATCAAAAGATTACAGCATTAGAAACCATGTTGGCTAATCAGATGAACATGTGCCAAGAACGCTTCTCAAACTTGGAAGCTGCACAACTGGAACTTGAAGCAGAAGTTAGACGTTTACGTCAGAGACGTAACTAGTCTTAAATTTACATGTATTGTTGTTGTACCTACTAAACCAAATAGTTTTTTGTTAGTATTTCATGTAATTTCCAATAATTCTGAAACTTTCAGAACTTGTAACCGGTGATTAATGTATAATAACCTCCTTTCTATTGTATCTCTCTGTTATGAATGAATCCCTTCTTTCGTACCATTCGTACATATAATGAGTTCTTAAACATACCATAACCCAACTACAACTAAGAAAGATTCTAAAACAAAGTTTCGGAAGAGAACTTGATGAATAAAGAGAAAGTTGTTGAACTTCAGCTTTTGTAGATGAATCAGTGGTTCCTTAGCAATCCCATACCAAGAGTTAATTATTTATCTACGATAATAACCAGACATATCGTAATTTTATGATCCTCAGTTGGTTTTGATTGTAACCACATTGTTAGCATTAATTATGCAAATACCTTATTATTTGAATTATTCTAACATTATGTAAATTCTAAAGCCGTATTCCTTGTGATATTTGTAGAAGATGGCCAACATGAGCAGTACACATACCCCTTCAGCACCTATAACAACCATGACTCCTGAAATCATCGAGAAGTTGGTAAACTATATCGTTGCAGTGGTACTTGAAGTGACTACAGTAGTTCACCCGAGTAACAACGATGTGGAAAACTAGAAGGGGGTTGAATAGTTTTACGTCTTTTTAATTTATTATAAAAGTTTTGGTTTCTTGAATGGATTTTCAAATTGAGCTTTATGTGAAGTCGACCTCTAATTAATACTAGCAATTATATAAGCCTATGTGTATGAAAGTAATGACGATGCAAGTAAAGAAATAAATAAGGTATGGAAAGATCTAACCGAGACACGAGAGATTTATAGTGGTTCGGCTACAAGGACACCTTCCTTGCCCTACTCCACTCCCCGAGCACCGAGCTCGAGAGTTTTCTTCACAACTTCAATAAGCTCCCTTATGGCAGAGAAAACCGTACACAACTTTGGCTTACACGGGTTTAACGACACAAAGCTAAATGTCGAGTTCTAATCGTAGCTAGAACCAATCTCACAACTTCACAACACAACTTCTTCACAACTTATTCACGACTACTTCACAACGGCTTCACGACTGCTTCACGACTTCTTCACGACTTTAACACGACCGCTACACAATCCTCTATGCTGCGGCTTCACGACTTCAACACTATATCTTCACGACTAAGACTTCACGACTTCAACACGACCGCTACACAACCTCTATGCTACGGCTTCACGACTTCAACACTAGGACTTCACGACTAGGACTTCACGGCTTCAACACGAACGCTACACAACCTCTATGCTACGGCTTCACGACTTCAACACTAGGACTTCACGACTAGGACTTCACGGCTTCAATACGACCGCTACACAACTTCTATGCTACGGCTTCACGACTTCTACACAACGACTTCACGTCTTCAAAGCTACGGCTTCACAACTTCTACACAACGGGTTCACGACTTCTACTCCGCGGCTTCACAACTTCTATACCACAACTACTTATACAACTTCTTCACTACTTACATACAACACTAATCTACTATACACACCTTACACACAAATGAATGAATGATTTACAAACTTTGTTAAACTAACAACTTAAGTAACAAGATGATACTAAGTTGTAATACTTCTAATCTTGATTGATTGAAGTATTCTTCTTTTGCACTTGAATGAAGGAAGCTTGGATCACTTGGAAACCAAAGCTTAAGATTATATGATCAAAGGATTTTAGAAAGTATTTACAAGATTTAAAACAGAAAGTTTGGGGTGCAAAAGGTGAGTAAAAATCCAGGAGAAGGCTGGTATTTATAGGAGAAAAACTGGACAGCTGGAGACCTACTGGAGCGTGGCCGGCCCCCTTAAATAGGGGGCGGTCCCCTTAATTATAAGGGGGCCGCCTAGTAAAATTAAGGGGGCCGCCCAAGGTGTCCGTTGCCCAGATTTATCCTTTTGTGGGGAAGGTTTTTCTGGAACATTTTAACTGATTTTGGTTAAAATTTTGAATTCATATTTTTATAAAAGATTAAACATTTTTATTTAATACCAAAAATGTTTTTCAAAAATATATAAAATGTTTTTGATGTTTTATAAAAAATCTAGTTATTAAGAAAATGTTTCTTTGATCATATAATGCATTAAGCATTAGTTCATTCATACCTTAAGTGATTTGAGTTGTAGAAATAGATATTTACAACTAAATACTTGTTTACGTCATAATTTTCCGATTAATAATTTTACATTTTGTGATTATCAAAACGTAGAGATATCGAAAAATATTAATAACGTGTTTAGGCATTATTTATATCAACAATCTCCCCCTTTTTGATGATTACAAAATCTAAACTCATTAAATCTAAAAGTTAGTTTTTAGACAAGTATTTAGTGAGTTTACATCTATTTCTCCCCCTTTTTGTAGAATCAAAAAGGTTTACCGACAAGTTTTAAGTAAAAAAGTGTCGTATGAGAACTCCCCCTTGATGTGTACTCCCCCTCGTTTGGGGGCACCAAGAAAACGAGCTATGGAACGCTTGCACGAAAAATGTTAGAAGCACAAGTATATGTAACAACAATAAGCAAGCAAAAAGAGCATTCATTTAATAGAAGTGTTGTGTATAAATACACAACCAAGTAGATTACAACATAAGGCATGCAAACATTGAAACAAAACAACTAATGATACTACATAATCATCTTAGGAGTACATGATCTTCCATTGGGCTTGCACACAAAAATGTTTTGAAAATTATTTTTAAGCATTGCATATGCTTAATTGGGTGAAAATGGAGGTGGTGGTGGTGTAGTGGGTGAAGGAGGTGGAGGAGTTGGTGGTGTTGGGTTGGTAATCATGTGTTCAAGTGATGAAAACATGTAGTGTATCTCATCTCTAAGACCAAATATTATAGTCCGGTTATGGATGCAACAAAGACAATTGTCACCATGGGCTTCAAGCAATGCCCAAGGTATAGGAAAGAATGGTTGTGGGGTTGGTGATGGTGAGAAGTGAGCATCAAGAGGTGTGATGGGTGATAAGGAAATGGCAAGTTGGGTGTATGAAGGTTCTTGAGTGGATGGTGGTGATGATGCTCTTGGTGATGATGTTAGGTGAGTGTGGATGTAGTCATTGATGGATGAAGTGGATGGAATGGAGGAAGATGAAGCTCCATGGGTAGAGGGTGTTTTTAATGGTGCATTAGGTGCACTTGGGGATGAACTTTTAGGTGGTGGTGATGGAGTTTTGGTGTCATCTTGGGTTAAGTCTATGAAAGGTTGTTTTGGTGGTATGATGACAAGTCTTTGCTTCCTTGGAGTCTTTGAGATGGAGGATTTTGGTGATAGCATGGTGGTTTTGGATGGTGAAGGATGATGGAATGAGAGGTGATTTTATGGAGGGAATTTATAATATGAAAGTGTGGTTGGTTTAGGTTAAATGTTGAGGTTTTGTAGCAAGATTCCAATACCAGTTCGTCCATAAGGAGAAATGGTAGCTGGGGCTAGGTAAAAGTGATCACAAGATGCAAAAGAAAACAGTGAATTAATCTTTCCAGATGGCCGGTCCCCTTAATTTCTGGCCGGCCCCCTTAAAATTAAGGGGACCGCCTAGGGAATTAGGGGGGCCGCCCATCTGCTGTTTTCCCAGGCGACCAGATTTGAAAAATTTCCAGAAAAGGGTCATTGTTAGGGTGTATTTGCAGCAAGCTTTATTTAGATCATGTACATGAAGAATGATTATATAGTAGCAATAACATATTAAGAAGAATAATGTTTATAAGTAAACTACTAAGATCATATTGTAAGCATGTCATAAGCATATATCTTAATTAAACAAAGAATGAGACAACACATTCATAGCAAACATATGTAAGAAAGAAAGACACAAACATTCATTAATTTAAAATGATTATGTGACAAACATAATCATTGTTACAACATACATAGTGCTTAAAGCATACATTAGTTAGAGAATTCTAATTTGCCTAAGAAATCCATTTGACTTGCTTGATGATGGAGGTGGTTTTTGAAATGAAAACAAGTGAGAGGGTGAGTAAATGGGATTAGTGAAGGTATATGTTTGGGTATGTGGAGGTTGAAGATGGTGGTGGTGGAGACATTTGAGGTGGAGAGCTTGGAGTGGACCATGATGGATGAAGGTTTTGATGTTGTTCAATTGGGGATATTGGATTGGATCTAGTGAGAAGATACTCAATCCAAGTAAAGTGCTCATTTAGAGCAATGGTTTGTTGTTGAAGAAAGATGCAACAAGGACAATTGTTGACATGTTTCTCAACTTGGTTTTGGTTGTGGGGTGATGTGGGAGAGCTAGATGGAGGTTGATCAAGGTTTCTTTGGGCTAGGTGTAGGGCAAGAAGAGCACTAAGCTCATGAGCTTCCTTGAGTTCCTCGATGAACTTCAAGTGTTCGGATGAAGGTGTTGATGGTAAAGTGTTGTTGTTATGAGGGATGGATGTTTGCACATGCAACATAGGGGTAGCATGTGAGTTGGTAGGAGGTGGTGGTGACACTCTTGGTGGTGGAGATGTTTGTGAACTTGGGTAATCATGAGTGGATGAAGATGGTGATGTGGATGAAGTGGATGTTCCAAGAGTGGTGAGTGTTTTTGATGATGAATTGGTGGGTTGAGTGTGGATGAGATTTGGATTGAGGTTTTGGGATTGATCATAGGGAGATGAAGGGTTAGGAATGGATGATTGGTTATGTGTTTGAACAACATCATTAGTTGGGTTATGGCAAGTTTCAAGCTTCCTTCTCCAAATTGGTCTCACCGAGATTTTGGCAACTCTTGAGGGTTTTGATTTTGGGTAGTTGGAGGATGACATGTTTGAGTGGATGATGTGAATGGGCATTTATGATGAGGAGGTGCATTTATAGTGAAGGAATGATGTGGTTTAGGAAGGTAAATTTTGGTGGGTGGTTTATGACAAAATGTGTTTGTGAATTTTGGGAAGTATGGAATAAAATGGGTTGGAAATTGAAAAAGGAAATAGTAAGCCGGATCTCCAGATGGCCGGTCCCCTTAAATAGGGGCCGGTCCCCTTAATAATTAAGGGGGCCGCCTAGGTATTTAAGGGGGCCGCCCATCTGCTGACTTCCAGATTTCTGAAAATGGGTTTTTGGCAGAAATTTGTAGAAAAGGTTGTGTTTTTGAGTTTTGTTTCAAGCAAGTCCAACTTCTTTTTGAGGCAATTTAAAATTTAATAACTCATGTATGCTAAGCATATTCAATTTAGCAATTTTAATTATCATGCAACCTACTCATTTATCAATAAGCATATATGTATACATGAACAAGAAAACAACATATAATTACCAAGTAATTCATACTACCATTATTATGACGATTAATTAGTTAGTTAATTAATCCTAATAAGTGTCTATGTGATGGGAAATTTGTGATAGCATGGATTTCTAGACTTGGATCAAGCATGATTTGAGTAAGTGTTTTTGGGCATTAATCAACAATGTTTTGAGGAAAAAAAAATTATTTGAGTGTGAAAATTATTTCAACAAGGTAGATTTGAATTTGTTTCAAAGAAGTTGTTACACTTTTTGGCTTTGATAAAAACATGTTTAATAGAGAAGTGACATAATCTTTTTGAAAAAAAAAATCATTTTCCAAAATATGAAGATTTGCATTTATAAAAGAAGTTGTTAAAAAAAATTCATGCTTGATTGATTAAGGCTATTGTCTCATGCTATCCTTTTCAACAAATTATGCGATTTAAACGATAGTGATGACTAAATATTGTATGTTCGATAAAGAACACTTTATTTAATGCCTAGGAGGGTTAACTTAAGGTTTTCTAGTTAATTAACAAGTAATGTAACTAGTAGTGTGAGAGCAAAGCAACCTATCAAACTAAGCATATCTTAAGGCAGTGATTATCATAACTATATGCAAGGAGTAACTACTCAGGAAAGTTTAAAAGGAAGACTTATCTCAGGTCCAGTTTTTCTTCATGATATGAGGTAGTGAATAATAGATGAGTACCACTTCGTTCCATCCTCATTTTTGTAGATTAATAAATCTTCATGCGCGTGTTTTGAATATGAGTAGGTTAACGCAAGATTGAGTTTCATTCCATTTTGCGTTCATTACCTAATCAAATAAAACAGCTTGGTACCCAGATTCTCATGGGTCCGAGATGGTTAGTTGGGGACATCCATTGCATTTATATGCACATGGAGAAAATGTCACCAAGAAGTACAAGAATTCCTTGATAGTTTGTTTTGATGTACAAACAATGGATTTCTTGACTTATATAAATTATAATCACAGTAAATAGCCATATATCTAAATTTCTCTACTAGGTTTTTTAATTATAATTTGTTTTGATTTACTTGTTGAAGAGTTATCCGAATTAAATCCTAAACCGGTTTTATCATTGAATGGCTTTTGACAACTTAGTAAGAATTTAAGAGATTTGGAGCTTTCTTCAAATTTAGCTAATATTTTTGCTCTTTCATTTAATCTTTTAATTTCAAGTTTATAATCTTGACATATTTTGCATTCTAGATCAATTTCAATATTACTTTCAAGTCTAGACATTTTATCTTCTAAAATTATTTCTTTTTCAAGATTACCTTCAAAAGTTTTTGATGATTTATGTTTAGAAATAGTTTTTAGATCTATGTTGCAAAAATGTTTAAACTCATTTTCTAGTTTTGAAAATTCTAAAATGAATGAATCATAGCAAAAATGTTTGGTTTTGGATTGTACCTTATTTGGAGCTTTATCTAGTTTGCATTTGTCACATACCGATTGACGATCTTCTCCTTCGTCTGTGTCACTCCATGATATTGGGTTGAGTTCACTTTGGGGTTGATTCATGTAGTCTTCGTCGTTAATACCTTCATTAACAACATTTGAACTAGTAGCACATGTATCTATTTTATCTAAATGTTTATCTATTAAATTTTCTAAAATGACTAATTCATGTACAAGATCAAAATCCTCATCTTTGGCTTGACATTTTTCTTGATGAAAGTTTAAGAGATTTTTCCAAATATCATTTGCCGTTTTACAGAAAGATATTCTTTCATATTCAACTTTCGGCAAGGTTTTGTAAATAATTATTTTAGCTTCATTATTTTTGTTATTCTTTATTTTTAAATAATCATTTTGAGTTTCAAAATCCGTTTTTGTTTGACTTTCAAAATTCGTTTTTGTTGGTTGAAAATCACCAATCGAAATGACATGCCAAAGATCTAGATCAATTGATTTCACATAATTTTCAAATTTATTTTTCCATTCAAGAAAAGTATAGTTTTCAAATAGTGGTGGTGTTTGCAAAAATTCCCCTTCTAAATATTTTTCGGATTCCATAGATCGATTCAAGTTTTAAAATACAGTATATTTTAAAGATCTTGATTGACGTGGCTCCTGATACCAATTGTGGAAAACTAGAAGGGGGGTTGAATAGTTTTACGTCTTTTTAATTTATTATAAAAGTTTTGGTTTCTTGAATGGATTTTCAAATTGATCTTTATGTGAAGTCGACCTCTAATTAATACTAGCAATTATATAAGCCTATGTGTATGAAAGTAATGACGATGCAAGTAAAGAAATAAATAAGGTATGGAAAGATCTAACCGAGACACGAGAGATTTATAGTGGTTCGGCTACAAGGACACCTTCCTTGCCCTACTCCACTCCCCGAGCACCGAGCTCGAGAGTTTTCTTCACAACTTCAATAAGCTCCCTTATGGCGGAGAAAACCGTACACAACTTTGGCTTACACGGGTTTAACGACACAAAGCTAAATGTCGAGTTCTAATCGTAGCTAGAACCAATCTCACAACTTTACAACACAACTTCTTCACAACTTATTCACGACTACTTCACAACGGCTTCACGACTTCTTCACGACTTTAACACGACCGCTACACAATCCTCTATGCTGCGGCTTCACGACTTCAATACTATATCTTCACGACTAAGACTTCACGACTTCAACACGACCGCTACACAACCTCTATGCTACGGCTTCACGACTTCAACACTAGGACTTCACGACTAGGACTTCACGGCTTCAACACGACCGCTACACAACCTCTATGCTACGGCTTCACGACTTCAACACTAGGACTTCACGACTAGGACTTCACGGCTTCAATACGACCGCTACACAACTTCTATGCTATGGCTTCACGACTTCTACACAATGACTTCACGTCTTCAAAACTACGGCTTCACAACTTCTACACAACGGGTTCACGACTTCTACTCCGCGGCTTCACAACTTCTACACTATGTCTTCACAACTTCTATACCACAACTACTTATACAACTTCTTCACTACTTACATACAACACTAATCTACTATACACACCTTACACACAAATGAATGAATGATTTACAAACTTTGTTAAACTAACAACTTAAGTAACAAGATGATACTAAGTTGTAATACTTCTAATCTTGATTGATAGAAGTATTCTTCTTTTGCACTTGAATGAAGGAAGCTTGGATCACTTGGAAACCAAAGCTTAAGATTATATGATCAAAGGATTTTAGAAAGTATTTACAAGATTTAAAACAGAAAGTTTGGGGTGCAAAAGGTGAGTAAAAATCCAGGAGAAGGCTGGTATTTATAGGAGAAAAACTGGACAGCTGGAGACCTACTGGAGCGTGGCCGGCCCCCTTAAATAGGGGGGCGGTCCCCTTAATTTTAAGGGGGCCGCCCAAGGTGTCCGTTGCCCAGATTTGTCCTTTTGTGGGGAAGGTTTTTCTGGAACATTTTAACTGATTTTGGTTAAAAATTTGAATTCATATTTTTATAAAAGATTAAACATTTTTATTTAATACCAAAAATGTTTTTCAAAAATATATAAAATGTTTTTGATGTTTTATAAAAAATCTAGTTATTAAGAAAATGTTCCTTTGATCATATAATGCATTAAGCATTAGTTCATTCATACCTTAAGTGATTTGAGTTGTAGAAATAGATATTTACAACTAAATACTTGTTTACGTCATAATTTTCCGATTAATGATTTTACATTTTGTGATTATCAAAACGTAGAGATATCGAAAAATATTAATAACGTGTTTAGGCATTATTTATATCAACAATCTCCCCCTTTTTGATGATTACAAAATCTAAACTCATTAAATCTAAAAGTTAGTTTTTAGACAAGTATTTAGTGAGTTTACATCTATTTCTCCCCCTTTTTGTAGAATCAAAAAGGTTTACCGACAAGTTTTAAGTAAAAAAGTGTCGTATGAGAACTCCCCCTTGATGTGTACTCCCCCTCGTTTGGGGGCACCAAGAAAACGAGCTATGGAACGCTTGCACGAAAAATGTTAGAAGCACAAGTATATGTAACAACAATAAGCAAGCAAAAAGAGCATTCATTTAATAGAAGTGTTGTGTATAAATACACAACCAAGTAGATTACAACATAAGGCATGCAAACATTGAAACAAAACAACTAATGATACTACATAATCATCTTAGGAGTACATGATCTTCCATTGGGCTTGCACACAAAAATGTTTTGAAAATTATTTTTAAGCATTGCATATGCTTAATTGGGTGAAAATGGAGGTGGTGGTGGTGTAGTGGGTGAAGGAGGTGGAGGAGTTGGTGGTGTTGGGTTGGTAATCATGTGTTCAAGTGATGAAAACATGTAGTGTATCTCATCTCTAAGACCAAATATTATAGTCCGGTTATGGATGCAACAAAGACAATTGTCACCATGGGCTTCAAGCAATGCCCAAGGTATAGGAAAGAATGGTTGTGGTGGTTGGGATGGTGAGAAGTGAGCATCAAGAGGTGTGATGGGTGATAAGGAAATGGCAAGTTGGGTGTATGAAGGTTCTTGAGTGGATGGTGGTGATGATGCTCTTGGTGATGATGTTAGGTGAGTGTGGATGTAGTCATTGATGGATGAAGTGGATGGAATGGAGGAAGATGAAGCTCCATGGGTAGAGGGTGTTTTTGATGGTGCATTTGGTGCACTTGGGGATGAACTTTGAGGTGGTGGTGATGGAGTTTTGGTGTCATCTTGGGTTAAGTCTATGAAAGGTTGTTTTGGTGGTATGATGACAAGTCTTTGCTTCCTTGGAGTCTTAGAGATGGAGGATTTTGGTGATAGCATGGTGGTTTTGGATGGTGAAGGATGATGGAATGAGAGGTGATTTTATGGAGGGAATTTATAGTATGAAAATGTGGTTGGTTTAGGTTGATTTTTGAGGTTTTGTAGTAAGATTCCAATACCAGTTCGTCCATAAGGAGAAATGGTAGCTGGGGCTAGGTAAAAGTGGTCACAAGATGCAAAAGAAAACAGTGAATTTATCTTTCCAGATGGCCGGTCCCCTTAATTGCTGGCCGGCCCCCTTAAAATTAAGGGGACCGCCTAGGGAATTAAGGGGGCCGCCCATCTGCTGTTTTCCCAGGCGACCAAATTTGAAAAATTTCCAGAAAAGGGTCATTGTTAGGGTGTATTTGCAGCAAGCTTTATTTAGATCATGTACATGAAGAATGATTATATAGTAGCAATAACATATTAAGAAGAATAATGTTTATAAGTAAACTACTAAGATCATATTGTAAGCATGTCATAAGCATATATCTTAATTAAACAAAGAATGAGACAACACATTCATAGCAAACATATGTAAGAAAGAAAGACACAAACATTCATTAATTTAAAATGATTATGTGACAAACATAATCATTGTTACAACATACATAGTGCTTAAAGCATACATTAGTTAGAGAATTCTAATTTGCCTAAGAAATCCATTTGACTTGCTTGATGATGGAGGTGGTTTTTGAAATGAAAACAAGTGAGAGGGTGAGTAAATGGGATTAGTGAAGGTATATGTTTGGGTATGTGGAGGTTGAAGATGGTGGTGGTGGAGACATTTGAGGTGGAGAGCTTGGAGTGGACCATGATGGATGAAGGTTTTGATGTTGTTCAATTGGGGATATTGGATTGGATCTAGTGAGAAGATACTCAATCCAAGTAAAGTGCTCATTTAGAGCAATGGTTTGTTGTTGAAGAAAGATGCAACAAGGACAATTGTTGACATGTTTCTCAACTTGGTTTTGGTTGTGGGGTGATGTGGGAGAGCTAGATGGAGGTTGATCAAGGTTTCTTTGGGCTAGGTGTAGGGCAAGAAGAGCACTAAGCTCATGAGCTTCCTTGAGTTCCTCGATGAACTTCAAGTGTTCGGATGAAGGTGTTGATGGTAAAGTGTTGTTGTTATGAGGGATGGATGTTTGCACATGCAACATAGGGGTAGCATGTGAGTTGGTAGGAGGTGGTGGTGACACTCTTGGTGGTGGAGATGTTTGTGAACTTGGGTAATCATGAGTGGATGAAGATGGTGATGTGGATGAAGTGGATGTTCCAAGAGTGGTGAGTGTTTTTGATGATGAATTGGTGGGTTGAGTGTGGATGAGATTTGGATTGAGGTTTTGGGATTGATCATAGGGAGATGAAGGGTTAGGAATGGATGATTGGTTATGTGTTTGAACAACATCATTAGTTGGGTTATGGCAAGTTTCAAGCTTCCTTCTCCAAATTGGTCTCACCGAGATTTTGGCAACTCTTGAGGGTTTTGATTTTGGGTAGTTGGAGGATGACATGTTTGAGTGGATGATGTGAATGGGCATTTATGATGAGGAGGTGCATTTATAGTGAAGGAATGATGTGGTTTAGGAAGGTAAATTTTGGTGGGTGGTTTATGACAAAATGTGTTTGTGAATTTTGGGAAGTATGGAATAAAATGGGTTGGAAATTGAAAAAGGAAACAGTAAGCCGGATCTCCAGATGGCCGGTCCCCTTAAATAGGGGCCGGTCCCCTTTATCAAGTACCAAGAAGCATATATGTATATATGAACAAGAAAACAACATATAATTACCAAGTAATTCATACTACCATTATTATGACGATTAATTAGCTAGTTAATTAATCCTAATAAGTGTCTATGTGATGGGAAATTTGTGATAGCATGGATTTCTAGACTTGGATCAAGCAAGATTTGAGTAAATGTTGAATAAGTGTTTAAACTCATTTTCTAGTTTTGAAAATTCTAAAATGAATGGATCATAGCAAAAATGTTTGGTTTTGGATTGTACCTTATTTGGAGCTTTATCTAGTTTGCATTCGTCACATACCGATTGATGATCTTCTCCTTCGTCTGTGTCACTCCATGATATTGGGTTGGGTTCACTTTGGGGTTGATTCATGTAGTCTTCGTCGTTAATACCTTCATTAACAACATTTGAACTAGTAGCACATGTATCTATTTTATCTAAATGTTTATCTATTAAATTTTCTAAAATGACTAATTCATGTACAAGATCAAAATCCTCATCTTTGGCTTGACATTTTTCTTGATGAAAGTTTAAGAGATTTTTCCAAATATCATTTGCCGTTTTACAGAAAGATATTCTTTCATATTCAACTTTCGGCAAGGTTTTGTAAATAATTATTTTAGCTTCATTATTTTTGTTATTCTTTATTTTTAAATAATCATTTTGAGTTTCAAAATCCGTTTTTGTTTGACTTTCAAAATTCGTTTTTGTTGGTTGAAAATCACCAATCGAAATGACATGCCAAAGATCTAGATCAATTGATTTCACATAATTTTCAAATTTATTTTTCCATTCAAGAAAAGTATAGTTTTCAAATAGTGGTGGTTTTAGCAACGATTCCCCTTCTAGATATTTTTCGAATTCCATAGATCGATTCAAGTTTTAAAATACAGTATATTTTAAAGATCTTGATTGACGTGGCTCCTGATACCAATTGTGGAAAACTAGAAGGGGGGGTTGAATAGTTTTACGTCTTTTTAATTTATTATAAAAGTTTTGGTTTCTTGAATGGATTTTCAAATTGATCTTTATGTGAAGTCGACCTCTAATTAATACTAGCAATTATATAAGCCTATGTCGATGCAAGTAAAGAAATAAATAAGGTATGGAAAGATCTAACCGAGACACGAGAGATTTATAGTGGTTCGGCTACAAGGACACCTTCCTTGCCCTACTCCACTCCCCGAGCACCGAGCTCGAGAGTTTTCTTCACAACTTCAATAAGCTCCCTTATGGCGGAGAAAACCTTACACAACTTTGGCTTACACGGGTTTAACGACACAAAGCTAAATGTCGAGTTCTAATCGTATCTAGAACCAATCTCACAACTTTACAACACAACTTCTTCACAACTACTTCACAACGGCTTCACGACTTCTTCACGACTTTAACACGACCGCTACACAACCTCTATGCTGCGGCTTCACGACTTCAACACTATATCTTCACAACTAAGACTTCAAGACTTCAACACGACCGCTACACAACCTCTATGCTACGGCTTCACGACTTCAACACTAGGACTTCACGGCTTCAACACGACCGCTACACAACCTCTATGCTACGGCTTCACGACTTCAACACTAGGACTTCACGACTAGGACTTCACGGCTTCAATACGACCGCTACACAACTTCTATGCTACGGCTTCACGACTTCTACACAACGACTTCACGTCTTCAAAGCTACGGCTTCACAACTTCTACACAACGGGTTCACGACTTCTACTCCGCGGCTTCACAACTTCTATACCACAACTACTTATACAACTTCTTCACTACTTACATACAACACTAATCTACTATACACACCTTACACACAAATGAATGAATGATTTACAAACTTTGTTAAACTAACAACTTAAGTAACAAGATGATACTAAGTTGTAATACTTCTAATCTTGATTGATAGAAGTATTCTTCTTTTGCACTTGAATGAAGGAAGCTTGGATCACTTGGAAACCAAAGCTTAAGATTATATGATCAAAGGATTTTAGAAAGTATTTACAAGATTTAAAACAGAAAGTTTGGGGTGCAAAAGGTGAGTAAAAATCCAGGAGAAGGCTGGTATTTATAGGAGAAAAACTGGACAGCTGGAGACCTACTGGAGCGTGGCCGGCCCCCTTAAATAGGGGGGCGGTCCCCTTAATTGTAAGGGGGCCGCCTAGTAAAATTAAGGGGGCCGCCCAAGGTGTCCGTTGCCCAGATTTGTCCTTTTGTGGGGAGGGTTTTTCTGGAACATTTTAACTGATTTTGGTTAAAATTTTGAATTCATATTTTTATAAAAGATTAAACATTTTTATTTAATACCAAAAATGTTTTTCAAAAATATATAAAATGTTTTTGATGTTTTATAAAAAATCTAGTTATTAAGAAAATGTTCCTTTGATCATATAATGCATTAAGCATTAGTTCATTTATACCTTAAGTGATTTGAGTTGTAGAAATAGATATTTACAACTAAATACTTGTTTACGTCATAATTTTCCGATTAATGATTTTACATTTTGTGATTATCAAAACGTAGAGATATCGAAAAATATTAATAACGTGTTTAGGCATTATTTATATCAACAGTAGTTCACCCGAGTAACAACGATTTGGAAAGAGAAGAAAAGGAGACAGTTGTGTCTTGTAAGCGTAACCATGAACGTTTCATAAGATGTAGGCCAGTTCACCTAAAGAGTCCAAGGAGGGTCACTAAACCTATTCACACATGTGCCCAAAGAATTAGACAATATATGGCACTTAAGAAAAATAACCAAAAGCGAAAACTCGGGGAGAGAAGAACTTTTATCCTCAACGAATGCGTGTTCCACAATGATGTCTGCATCCGCAATCACCTACAGGACTGCATTGACTATCTTCGCCAGCAAAGGTTCAGACCAGAAGTTGAAATAAACTACGTCATCACCCTGCTAATAGAGACAAATACCATGGAAAGCAACCTCTGTGCCAAAATGTAAGATGCATCACATAGGACATTGCATTGCTAAATGCGGGAAATGCCGAAAAACAGGTCAAAAGACAAGAGATTGCAAGGCCATGGACAAAAGAGAACAGTCAACGTCCATAAAATGCCAAGGATGTGGTGGAAAAGGGCATTACGTGAGTCATTGCCTAAACTACAACATCAATTGGAAAGCAAAGACTTGTGCAAGAGAATGAGAACTTGTTAAAGATCCCAATAACATCGAAGAAAGACACCTACGTTTAAGCAGATGAATAAATTCCTGTTGTAAATAAATAAACTGTAGTTTCAAACATCCTAAGTTGTATTTCTTCCTTGTACTCTACCTTAGGTGCGATGGATGTAACCTAAGTGTAACAACTATCTTTCTACCGTATGAAAACTCTACCTTGTAATATTTCCATAATAATTATAATCTACGTCAATTTCAATTTCTATTACCATATAACAATACACTGTTAATACTCTAGCAATTTCTGACTCATCCTACAAATATGAACATAAATTTGCAACTTTTTTTTTAAAAAAAAAGAAGAAAAGAAAATTATGTTGTCATTTTATAAAAGCAACACATTGAACACCATCTAGAACTTTTTAAAGAAATGATGAGTGTCTAAATACTCATCATTTTTACATAATCTGAACTGCCAAAACATCCAAAAACACTCAGAAATGCATCAAAATACTGAAATTATCCCAGAATTGTGTTTTATATGTTTCAGATGCAAAATGTTTAAAAACAAGTGAAAAACGAACAAAGTTTGCATAATTGGCAGTTTCAGTCCCTCAACTTTTAAAAGTTGTCAAATCTAGTCCCTGATCACTAAAAACTTGTACAAATATCATTTTAGGTCCTTGGGGATTCATAAGTTGTTAAAAAAGTCCTTTGAAGTTAAAAATTGCATATTTACAACTTTGGTCCCTCAACTTTGAAAAATGTCAAATTTAGTCCTCGGGTATTTAAAATATGGAAATTATCAAATATAACCCTTGTACTATTCTTATATGGCATAATTGGTCCTTGTGTTAACTTTGGAAATTTGGCAGGTTCAACCCTTCAAGAAATCAGAATATTACACTTTTGGTCCTTGTGATATTTTAGCTACAAACCAAACCGGATCCAATAAATAAATAAAACCCAACATCCTAATTATCTAAACCCAGCCCAACAAGCCCAACTCCCTTAAAACCCAACCCGACCCAACCTGGTATTTAAAACCAGGTTTGACTTCGGTCAAACTTGTCTTCAACCTCACAAACGCGCCAAACCACCTAGCCCATGGTATCTCTGCTATACCACCCCCCATCAAATCCCACTCACCTAACAATACAAGAAACATTAAATGCTTCTTCTCCACCTCCCTGATTTGCATTTAATGCTAAAACCTGCTCAATCCACTAACCCAATTTTCCCGCCAAAATGCCAAGTGGACTGCTGGGATCAATAGAAGGCAATTCAAGGGTTGGGATGTGTTCAGAGATATCAAATTAGGGTTTCCCAATTGTATTCAGTATAAATAGAACAATGTAGTAGGAAATAAAGTAGTAGCTAAATTAGTTTAAATCGCATTTTACTTATTCTAGTTGTAATCTTGTAATCTCTCATTTCCAGTTGTAATCCAAGTTTATTTAAGTTATAAGAATCTTGTTTCAAGTCATCTTGTGTTTGAATTCAATATTGTTCAAGTTTGTATGTTTCTGCTAAAAAGTTAAGTTCGAATCATCACTTAAAAGCTCTCACAAGCTCCCACACCCTTATAATAAGGTTATATAAGCTTAATATAGCTTACTATAAACTTATTTAGTATACCTCAGTTCTAAAACTCAAAATACAAGAAAGGTCAACCATGGTCAACATAAGCTCTTAAAAGCTTCCATGAGTTGTATAAGCTGATCAAGAAAGCTTTTTGTGGTTTTCTAGCTTGCTTTTAACAAGCTAGATAGTTCTGTCCTATGCATGCTATCCCTATAGCCACTCTTTCATTTGTAAGTTTTTGATCAAGTTTAGCATTTCACTGCATCAGTTGCTTATTGCTTGAATCTTGATCTTATTATGTTTCTGTGGTGATTGTTAAGTGATATTAAGGTTAAAATCATTTGCTTGTTCTTTGATAATCATAGTTGCTAAAAATTCCATTTTGACAGTCATTATAACATTTGGTCCATTTCTGTGTTTCATGCTTGTATTGTTGGTTATTTATGTTCATTTGATCATAGGACATGATAATAGAAAGGTTGAAATCAGTGTTTTGATCTAAATCCACTAGTTGCTTTGAAATCCTTACTTAACTGTCCTGATCAGGGGTGTTTGGATTTGCAAGCTTGTTTGTGTTCTTGTTGTTGTTTGTTGTTAATATTGGTCAAAACATGTCACACTAGGTTCATATAGGTCAGTCAAAACATAAAAACCAGACCTTATTTGGTTAAAAGTCAAAATAGCTTTTCAACCCTCTCATTTTGTTGTCTGATATGGATTTAGGATCCATGATCATGCTTTAGTGTTAGGAAGTTGTTAAACTTGCTTAATCTAATCTTATTACACCTTAATCCATCATAATCAATCAATAAATCAAGATCAAAGTTCATAAAAGTCAGCTCTAGTGTTTTTCTGCAAAAGTCAAAAACTCAGTGTATGCTGAGTGTTGAGACTGCTGATCTTGCCCCAAATTGGACCTCAATTGGTTAGTTTCTGATGGGGCTTTTGTGTTTTTAAGATAGTTCATAGTTCAGGCTAGCTTTTGCCCCCTTAATATTGCATCTCAGTAGCTTATTTCCTAGCTTAATTCACTCTGCAAGTTTGCCTTTTTCTGCTATTTCTGTCTTAAGCTTTGCAACAGATTTGGGGTTGATTGTGCTTATTTGTTGGATTATCTGTTGGATTTAAGTTGATTTGTGCTTATTTAAGTTGTTTAAGCTTATTCTGAGCATTTGGTGAAGTTTCTAATCTTTTAGCTTATTTTTGGCTTATTTGCCAACTGCTTATCTGCCCATTTCTGCTTATTTGGCTTATTAAACTTTTCATTTTATTTTTCATAGCTTTCTAATAATATTTTAGATTTACTCAGAAAATTTCATAATTTTCTGAATAGTTTTAATATTTTTAATCTTTTTAATTAGTTTATAATAGTAATTAAATCATAATAAATAGAATAATAATCAGAAAAATATAATTCTAATTTTCATAATTTTCTTTTGTCATTTTTAATCTAGGAAAAATATAAAAATATTTTTAGTCCTTAAGAAAATCAAAAATAGAAATATAGTGATAGCTTCTATTTAATAGAATTTATCTTTTTAAATTTTAATTAAGTAATTTTCATTTTTATAATTTTCTTAGTTTCTATTTACTTAGTAATATTTTTAGAAAAAGTTTTAGATTTTTCTTTGTCCATTTAGTATTTTTTTATAATTTAAATTAGTTTAATTAATAATTAAATAATAAATAATTAATAATAATTAAATAAAAAGTATAAAAAAATATAATTTAAGTTTTTAAATAAGTTTTAAGTTATTTTACATTTTTATGTTTTAAATTTCATAAATTTTATAAATTTTAGTTTTTGTCCCATTTTAACTTTCCCGTTACGCGTTTTAGTTTATTAATTCGCGTTTAATTTTCCTGTGTATATCTGTTTTTAATTTGTTATTTAGAATTGTTAAATAAAGCAAAAATCAAAAGCAATCTAAATCATCTGTCACTATAATCCTAGCTTTTCACAGTTTTCCATTCACATCTCGTTGGGAAACGATCCGGGTGATCACTTGCCTGGTTTCACATACTACACACGAGCATTCGTTCTGAGACCGTTTGTCTTTTATCATTTATTACGGTTGACCATTCACAAGTGGTTGACTTGTGTGATAGAGAAATAAAAGATAGCCGGTTTGGAAAGGATCAAGAAACATAAATACCACTGTGACTGAGCTATGCATCACATCATTTAGTCCTCAATTATACATAGCCTGATCAACTATGTCTAATTTAGGAAGAATCATGTCATAAATGGAACAGTTATCTTTTCAGATTTTCTAATAACAATCTTCATTCAAAAAGTAAAATATTGAGGTAAAATAAACTGCTTATAAAACATCACTTTTGATCAACCACAATAGATATCTACCACATACTACCCATCACCTTTATGATAGGGAACCAAACAGCAGTACAAATATTAAAACCCTAGAAATTCACAAAGACTTATGGAAAATGCAAATAGCATAAATTTTATTAACCACGGAAATTCATACATAGTGATATAATTAGCATCGGAAATGCTAATAGTACAATAAATAAAATAAAAGGCATGGAATCTTCAATAGATTGTCCAGCCATAGCAACAAAGACTACCATCAACCCAGCCATAGCAAGAGCTACCACATGATGGATCCTCTTAATTGTTCTGTATCATAAATACAAACAAAATAATTAAAAACCATAACGAGACTAGTTCACAAACATAAAGACAAATAAGTTTTATTTCACATTTATTTAGGATTACATAGAAACATAACAAAGATACATTTTAATACAACCCTAGCTCGAGATATTACCCCCAAAACTTATCCACGATAATAGCTACGATCGTGAGGGGCACGACAAACCATAAAGGAGCAACCAAAACTCCGAAGTCTTCCTCCGGAGCATAAGCCGAATAAACGACGACAACAACGATGTACGCAATCGCTAACATAATGATGGGGTGCGGCATGTTTGAGATGTAGAATGAGAGGAAAATGATTGGTGGAAGAATAGGAAATTAAATGGGGTATTTATAGGCTAAATATAGCCGTTAGAATCGAAAAATAGCCATTAGAATTTAACTATTCACGGCCGTTAAATAGGTACTGTTCATTTGCCGTTATCTTACTATTCCTGACCGTTATTTTCAATATTCACAGCCCCTGGATTTATTAGTTGCGATATTTAAATTTATCTCGTCTAGTACAAATAAATCTAACTAGGTTTCATTTCCTTGATATTCAAATAATTGTACAAGTATTAATTATATTATTGCACTAATTTTATTGTATAACGCCTTTTTTGCTCCTAATGTGAACATTTCTAAACATTTATGTGTTAAAGTTGATAAATGTGATTGTAATCTATAAACGTTGAATAACTATTATTTTGTTAATTGATTATGTATGGATATTTGAATACAATTATTCTAACGGGATAATTTTTATATGACTATTATCTATTAAATGTCATTTAATTTTACTAAAATGACATTTTATGTTCTAGAACATGTTATTGTTTAAAAGGTTAAACTCGATTAAATGTCTAAAATGGTTAACCGTGACCCGAACCGCGAGTAACCGCTCATTTCGGGTACCCACTTGTCCGGTTACCCGCCTAGTACGGTTCGGTTTCAGATAGTAAAATTAATTACCCGCCCCGCGATGGATAATTTAAATCTTCCAACTAACCGAACCGAACCGCCCCGCGAACACCCCTAACAAGCACATACAAAGAAATATAGTTAATTAACTAGAGAATACCTGGATTATATGAGATTCCTCTGGGCTTCTATAGTAATGATAAGTTACAACTTCCCGTCTTTTATCAATGAAGTCTAAGTTAGACCAGCCCAAACTACATAATTCCTTTTTCTCAACACCTTCCAGTGGCTGGATTTTCACCATCCCTTGTATTTCATATGACCAAGGTCGCAATGAATTATCAGATGCTTCTATACTGACTGGAGACATATCCGGATGAAATGAGTTTACTGTTGCTCTTCTTCAACATTGCATTGATCATGCCTTGCTGCCCATTGATCATAGTATCAAAACCAAATGGAATCCTTTAGTTCCTAAAAAAGTGAATAAATTCATTTGGAGATTAAGGAGAAATTGTCTCCCAACTGGTCTTAACCTCTTCTCTAAAGGAGTCGATATCACTACGGCAAGATGTTTCATTTGCCAAAGGGGGGTGGAAGATGTCGATCATTTAACTCAAGCATGTAATGTTACTTCAAGTGTGCGCAAGCTGTTAAGAGATTGGACTCAATTAGATATCCCTGTCTCAACTTGTGAGGACACATTGAACTGGTGCGCTTCGTTACATTGCTCCAAGAAGACTCGCAACAGAGTGGAAGCTATGTTGTATGTTTGGTGGTGGTACATGTGGAAGGTAAGGAACAATAGTCTTCATAATAACTCTCATGAAACCCAACTAGAGATCTTCAATGCTATCATTTCTTTGACTTATCACTGGGTTCATCATCGTGACAGAAAAGACAACCTCAACTGGGACGAGTGGAACGAGTCACCGTTTAATCTTGTATAAGGTTTTTTTGTGTTTTTTGGCAGTCGTGTGGTATATGTTTGCTGTAGTTTGTTTTGTCGCGTGGTTCCTTTTGGTTTTGTAGGGCATTTTTCCTCGAAACTTGTTTGGGATCGCATCAAAAACATCTTTGAAGTGAAAACCGGTGGCGCGGCCTTCATTGATGGGGTTTTTTCTTGTGTCCGGCTCGTAAGTGGCACAAGTTTTTTTCAACCCTTTTGCGATCCTAGCAGTCAAAGTTTCGGGTAGGGCCTAGATGTGTAATTGTATATTCTAGATTGTAATTATTTTTTTTTTTGTACCTTGGTCACTAGTAGGGTTGTCAGTAGGGTCGGGTTGACCCGACCCGAACCCGATAAGCCTTATCGGGTCGGGTTAAATCGGGTTGGAAAAGCTTATTGGGTTAGTTTCACCCGAACCTGATAACCCGACATTGTTATCGGGTCGGGTTAGGGTTAGAAAATATTTGTTGTCGGGTTATCGGGTCAACCCGACAATCATTATTTAGTTCTATTGTTTTTACTGATAACTTAGAAAGCTCAATACCACTATCTGAAATTTGCATGTACTATAATTTGTTATTTTTCTCTCGTTATATGCTGCAACACATCAGGAAATTCAACGTAAATATTCACCTCTTGAGCTAACTGCATATGAATTTTGTCTAATCTATATTTAAATGAAAGGCCCAAGTTAAATGCTCTTTTAGTATTTTTCGACTGATTCATCATGCTCTTTTAGTATTTTGCTACTGATGCATCATGCATAGCTTGTTAGTTGTTTTATTTTCCAAGTATTATAAGCTCTTTTAGTATTTTCCTACTGATGCATCATGCATGGTCTTAGTATTTGGTTTGTTACTTATGCATGGTCTTACTCTTAGAATTTGGGGTACTGATATGGATCAATGCAAGTTGTGTAGGTAGTATCTTTGTTTTGTTACTTAATTACATGGTCTTGGTATTTGCCTACTTTATTACTAGTACATGGTCTGCAAGTTGCTACTGATCCAATTTGCCTACTCCTACTGATCCAAATATTATATATATGTACTTAGTTTTATTTTTCAAATATATTGAAAGCATATTTTGTGGTCTATGTTTCAAATATGCACGTCTACAATAACCATATGACTTACAGCAGCCATATGACAACCTAACTGCAGTCTGCTGTAAATCTGTGGTTCTATAAAATCGCGAAAAGCCTAATGTAAATCTGCAACAAACAAATGCAACAAATAAATTATGTGATTTAACTGCAGTCTGCTGTTTATGACATTTACTACTCTTACTTAGTCGGGTAACCCGGTAACCCAAATCACCCGACCCGACATAACCCGACCCGATTACCACCCGAACCCGATAACCCGATTCTTTAACGGGTCGGGTTGCAGGTGAGTTTTTAAAAAATCAAAACCCGACTCACCTGATCCGATAACACCCCTAGTCACTAGCACATTGCTAATTGGCCTTCTTTAATATAAAACTTCTGCTGTTCAAAAAAAAAAAAAAGAAAAAAAAAGGTATAATAGTCTTTTAATAATTAAAAAGTTTTATCATTTTAATTTTATAAATCAAACAATCCTACTTAAATTCATTATTTATTCCATTTCATAAACACAAATCCAAAACATCTTCAAAAACACACACACAAACCCTAAACCAAACCACCACCTTCGCCGGAAAATCCCACACCGCCGTCGCCGGAATATCCGCCACCGCCGCCGTCGTCTGATTTTAGGAAACCAGAAGCCGCCGCCATCGTGTTTGCTTCATCTGAGCCGTCATCGGCTTTCTTTTCCGGTAACTACCCGACTTTTCATCACGTCGTATCCGGCGGTTCTTTCCGGCATCCAGGTTTCTGTAATCTTCAGACTTGCCGTCCAACAATATTAATTATTTATCCCAAAGAACACTTGCAACTAGGAGAACATAATGGAAGTAATCCAACGGTGGAGAATGAAGAAAAAACAAGACCATGACTAAGATACGAGAAAAAGGATGAATCACCGCTGTTTGTTATTGTTTGTTGATTCCATCACTTTTTCTTAGCCCCACTTGACACTTCCACCATTCTTTCTTATTATTATTTTATTATAATATTAGCCCTTTTTATAGATCCACATCCTGATCTTTTTTTTTAAACATTTGATGAATATGGGATCTTTTTTTTTTTGGCTATTAATTTTTTTTTTTTTTTTTTTTTTTTTTTTTTTTTTTTTTTTTTATGGCTGTTAATTTTTTATTTATTATTATTATTTTTTAAGATTATTTGTAATTTTTTTAAGCATAGTGTTGTAGGTGCAGATCTTGAATTGTAGATGATGAGATTTGAATATTGTTGTAGGTGGACACATGTGATCTTGAATTGTAGATTAAGTTTGTCTACTGTTGTAAATAATGGTGACGATGGTAGGTGGTGCACACATGTGATCATGAGATGCTGTGAATAATTCTGATGGTGATGGTAGTAATTGATGCTTTTGTTGTAAAATATTATTTTTTAATAGAGTAAATTACATTTTTGGTCCTTGTGGTTTACCGGGTATTTCACTTTCAGTCCAATTTTTAAAAAAATCTCGGATCCACTACAATATTGACTCACCCGTTACGGGTTTGGTCCAATTTTGGTTGACCGGATGTTTGACTAGTTAAAAAAATGTGATATGACTAGAATACCCTCGAATTTACACCCAGAAATTGCACCATTCGTCCCTGAGCTAACGGCCGTTAGTTCTGTTAGTTATCATGTGACAACGTTAGTCCATTTAGACAACGATTATTTGCAACGTTAGTCCTTTATACATTTTTGTCCGTTTTTCTTACGTTTTCATACGGTTTCGCCCGTTTTTATACGTTTTCGTCCGTTTTTAGTCGTTTTCATCCGTTTTTCTTACGTTTTCATACGGTTTTGTCCATTTTTATACGTTTTCGTCCATTTTTAGTCGTTTTCATCCATTTTTCTTACGTTTTTATACGGTTTTGTCCGTTTTTATACGTTTTCGTCCGTTTTTCTTACGTTTCATACGTTTTTGTACGTTTTCATACGTTTTTATCCGTTTTCGTTCGTTTTTTTTCGTTTTTGTCCGTTTTTCTTACGGTTTTGTCCGTTTTTATTCGTTTTCGTCCGTTTTTCTTAACTACGAAAAAAAAATTAAAAAATAAAAAAATAAAATAAAAACAAATTAAAAAATTAAAAAAAATTAAAAACTTTAAAAAAATAAAAAAATAAAAAAAATACTTTTTTGTTTTAATTTTTTTTCCCGAATTTAAAAAAAAAAAATTCCGAAAATAATTTTTTTTTCCGAAAATATTTTTGAAAATTTTTGCGAAAAATTTATTTTTGAAAATATTAAAAAATTATATAAAAAAAAAATATTTTGCGAAAAAAAAGTTATAAAAAAAATTTGAATTTTTTTTTCAATTTTTTAAAAATATTTTCAAAAAAAAAAAAAATTCGGAAAAAAAAATATTTTCGGAATTTTTTTTTTTTAAAATTCGGAATTTTTTTTTTAAAAATATTTTTTTATTTTTTAATTTTTTTAATTTTTTTTAATTTATTAATTTATTAATTTTTTTTTCGTAGTTAAGAAAAACGGACGAAAACGAATAAAAACGGACAAAAACGAACGAAAACGGATAAAAACGTATGAAAACGTACAAAAACGTATGAAACGTAAGAAAAACGGACGAAAACGTATAAAAACGGACAAAACCGTATGAAAACGTAAGAAAAACGGATGAAAACGACTAAAACAGACGAAAACGTATAAAAACGGGCAAAACCGTATGAAAACGTAAGAAAAACGGATGAAAACGACTAAAAACGGACGAAAACGTATAAAAACGGGCAAAACCGTATGAAAACGTAAGAAAAACGGATGAAAACGACTAAAAACGGACGAAATCGTATAAAAACGGGCAAAACCGTATGAAAACGTAAGAAAAACGGACAAAAATGTATAAAGGACTAACGTTGCAAATAATCGTTGCCTAAATGGACTAACGTTGTCACATGATAACTAACATAACTGACGGCCGTTAGCTCAGGGACGAATGGTGCAATTTTTGGGTGTAAATTCGAGGGTATTCTAGTCATATCACATTTTTTTAACTAGTCAAACATCCGGTCAACCAAAATTGGACCAAACCCGTAGCGGGTCAGTCAATATTGTAGTGGATCCGAGATTTTTTTAAAAAATGGACTGAAAGTGAAATATCCGGTAAACCACAAGGACCAAAAATGTAATTTACTCTTTTTATTAGATGAGCATATGTGATTTTCCTGCGATATTTGTGTGTTGTTAATAAGATGAGCATATGTAATTTTCCGATGATATTTGTATGTTAATAAGATGAGCATATTTGATTTTCCGTCGAAATTGGATCATTTGTGATTTCATATGTGATTGGATCACATATGATTTTCCGGCGAGATTGGATCATATGTGATTTCCGACGAGAATAGATTATATGTGATCCCCAAAAATTAAGAAAATTTTAAAAAATGTTATATTTATTAAATTTTATAAAATAAAATCAGAAAAATGATTTTACTATTCTACCATTGGTCAAAAGGGTTCATAAAGGTTCCTGACCTTTTTGAGGTTCCTAAAGTAACTTTCCCATATATATATATATATATATATATATATATATATATATATATATATATATATATATATATATATATATATATATATATATATATATATATATATATATCTTAACACTATATAAAAAAAGGTTGGGTTTTGGCAAGTACCCTCCCAAAATTCTATAAAACTGCCACGTGACATTTAATTTGATCTAGCGGTCCATAATGATTTAACACCCTAAAACATACTAGTAGCTCTCCCACCTCAAAACAATTTTTCCCCAAATTAGTTATACCTAAACAATTTCATAACCGAAATCAATCAACCCTAAATCAATTCATACCCAATATCCTTTATCATCATCAATTCATCCCCGAAATAAATCATAACCGAAGCATTTTACCCTAAATCAGTTCAATACCAATCACATGAAATGTCGAATAAATCAATAAGTGTGATTTTCTATTATCATAAACCAAGAATTAGATAATATATGTCACTGATTATCAAGCATCAATTATTAAACAGGTATGTTATTTATTTATATGTATAAGATGAAGATCATGTAGAAGTTATATTATTTGGATATGTTTTTTAGTGTTGTTTGTTAATGATGTGATATTAATAAAAATTATGCTATTGTATATGTTGTTAATATTTGAAATTTATAATAAAAATTATGCTATTGTATATGTTGTTAATGATGAAGATCATGTAGACGTTATATTATTTGTTAATGACGTGATATTAATAAAAATTATTCTATTGTATATGGTTTTTAGTGTTGTTTGTTAATGAAAATCAGTTTACCCTAAATCAATTCATCCCCAATATAGTTATCATGATCCGAAACCAGAATCCTACACCACTACCGCCGACAATACAAGCGCCAGAACCGAAACCACCACAAGGTTTGTTTTAATTTCTATCAACACCCTAATCTCATTTAGATAATTTTTTTATTCATGCATTTATTTGTTGTACCCTAATCCTCTTTAAATATTTTCATACATCAGCAAGAAGTAGCAGATCTCTCGCCGCCGTGATGGAGTATACCGCTGCCTAGGTATTGATTCCTTGATTTTTTTAAATCAATTTATGCTATGTTAGCATGTGCTAATTTAATTTTACCTAATTGTGAATTTTAGGAGTTTTGATTGGATGTGTTTTGACATAGTTATGATCGAAGATTGATTGGAGTGTTTGGGATTAGTTTTTGAAATTGATTATAGATGAAAATCAATTAAAATAGGATAATGAGTCTATGGAAATTAAGAAGGATCGAAGATCCTGATAAGAGCATGAAGAGGAGCAATCACAAGCAGTTAAAAGTAGAACATGAATTGTGTTTAATGGTATCATAATATATCAATGGGGTAATTCTACAAATAGTCCGGTCTAGTAAAGTGTTGGGCTTTTTTGGCCCCAAAAAAGTCGCTTTCCCAAAATAGCCCAACACTTTAAGCGACTAAATCTGGGTGTGACATGTGGTGGAAAAAAGTCGCTTAAGCGACTTTTTGTAAATTAAGCGACTTTCGGTTAAGCCCAGCAGTAGAAACAGATGCACTAGCAGTAGATTGAAAAAAAAGTTGCTTAAGCGCCTTTTTTTGAATTAAGCGACTTTTTTCCGCCACATGTCACTTCCAGATTCAGTCGCTTAAAGTGTTGGGCTATTTTGGGAAAGCGACTTTTTTGGGGCAAAAAAAGCCCAACACTTTACTAGACCGGGCTATGTCTATATTTAGCCCTATATCAATTATATTCTAGGTTATATTGATAAGATATTGTTTCACTTGCAGCTCATAACATTCTATAACCGTGGGGGTAAAAGTGGTGCAAACCGATACGCTGGACGTAGTAGCTCAACCCATTACAATTCTATAGGTATACAAGTGGCACGACATCAAAAAATCTTGTTGACATAAATAAATGCCTAAAAACATTATCAATATTTATTCATATCTCTATGTTTTGATGATCACAAAATGTAAACTCATTAAAACATAAACTTATAAATTAAACAAGTACTTAGTTGTAAATATTCACTTCTACAAATTAATCACTTAAGGTATGAATAAACAAGTGCTTAATGCATTATATGATCAAAGGAACATTTTCTTAATAACTAGATTTTTTTTAAAACATCAAAAACATTTTATATATTTTTGAAAAACATTTTTGGTATTAAATAAAAATGTCTAATCTTTTATAAAAATATGAATTCAAATTTTTAACCAAAATCAGTTAAAATGTTCCAGAAAAACCTTCCCCACAAAAGGACAAAATTGGCCAACGTTCAGTAGGGGCGGCCCCCTTAATTTTACTAGGCGGCCCCCTTAATAATTAAGGGGACCGCCCCCGCTCCAGTAGGCTCCAGCTGTCCAGATTTTTCCCTATAAATACAAGCCTTCTCCTGGATTTTTTCTCAACCCTTTTGCACTAAAACTTTCTGTTGTAGATCTCATTTCATATCTTAAATAAACCTTTGATCATGTAATCTTAAGCATTGGTTTCCAAGTGATCCAAGCTTCCACCATCCAAGTGCAAAAGAAGAATACTTCTATCAATCAAGATTAGAAGTATTACAACTTAGTATCATTTTGTTACTTAAGTTGTGTGTTTAACAAAGTTTGTAAATCATTCATTCATTTGTATGTAAGGTGTGTGTTGTAGATTAGTGTTGTGTGTAAGTAGTGAAGATGTTGTATAAGTAGTTGTGGTATAGAAGTTGTGAGGTCAATGTGTAGAAGTCGTGAAGCCGTGGTGTAGAAGTTGTGAAGCCGTAGCTTAGAAGACATGAAGTCCTTGTGTAGAAGTCGTGAAGCCGTGGTGTAGAAGTTATGAAGCCGTAGCTTAGAAGACATGAAGTCCTTGTGTTGAAGTCATGAAGCCGTAGCATAGAAGCTGTGAAGCGGTCGTGTTAAAGTTGTGAAGTCCTAGTCGTGAAGTCCTAGTGTTGAAGTCGTGAAGCCGTAGCATAGAAGTTGTGTAGCGGTTGTGTTGAAGCCGTGAAGTCCTAGTGTTGAAGTCGTGAAGCCGTAGCATAGAGGTTGTGTAGCGGACATGTTGAAGTCGTGAAGTCTTAGTCATGAAGACATAGTGTTGAAGTCGTGAAGCCGCATCATAGAGGTTGTGTAGCGGTCGTGTTGAAGTCGTGAAGAAGTCGTGAAGCCGTTGTGAAGTAGTCGTGAATAAGTTGTGAAGAAGTTGTGTTGTGAAGTTGTGAGATTGGTTCTAGCTACGATTAGAACTCGACATTTAGCTTTGTGTCGTTAAACCCGTGTAAGCCAAAGTTGTGTACGGTTTTCTCCGCCATAAGGGAGCTTATTGAAGTTGTGAAGAAAACTCTCAAGCAAGGTGTGCTCGGGGAGTGGAGTAGGGCAAGGAAGGTGTCCTTGTAGCCGAACCACTATAAATCTCTCGTGTCTCGGTTAGATCTTTCCATACCTTATTTATTTCTTTACTTGCATCGTCATTACTTTCATACACATAGGCTTATATAATTGCTAGTATTAATTAGAGGTCGACTTCACATAAAGATCAAATTGAAAATCCATTCAAGAAACCAAAACTTTTACAATCAATTTAAAAGAATACATATATAACTAATAATAAGATTTAAGTTTTATTTTTCATAACAAACTAGAGTCTAAAGTTTTTTAAAAGTATAAAACAAAGTTTTTATAATAAATTAAAAAGACGTAAAACTATTCAACCCCCCCCCCCTTCTAGTTTTCCACAATTGGTATCAGAGCCAGGTTAATCAAGATCTTTAAAATATACTGTATTTTAAAACTTGAATCGATCTATGGAATTCGAAAAATATCTAGAAGGGGAATCTTTGCTAAAACTACCATTATTTGAAAACTATACTTTTCTTGAATGGAAAAATAAATTTGAAACTTATGTGAAATCAATTGATCTAGATCTTTGGCATGTCATTTCGATTGGTGATTTTGAAAGTCAAACAAAAACAGATTTTGAAAGTCAAACAAAAACGGATTTTGAAAGACAAACAAAAACGGATTTTGAAAGTCAAATTGATTATTTGAAAACAAAGAATGAAATAAATAATAAAGCTAAAATAATTATTTATAAAACCTTGCCGAAAGTTGAATATGAAAGAATATTCTTCTGTAAAACGGCAAATGATATTGTACATGAATTAGTTATCTTAGAAAATTTAATAGATAAACATTTAGATAAAATAGATACATGTGCTACTAGTTCAAATGTTGTTAATGTAGGTATTAACGACGAAGACTACATGAATCAACTCCAAAGTGAACTCAATCCAAAATCATGGAGTGACACAGACGAAGGAGAAGATCATGATCCGTACAAGACATGTTCGGGTCAAGCCACTTCGGTTTAAATAAGATCATCATCTGAGACATTACGAAGAAAAGCTAGGACGTGAGGTAAGTTCTCTATTTAAAATTTCATAAGTAATTACTTCATGCATATAATCTTATTAATGCCTTAGGATATGCTTAGTCTGATAGGTTGCTTTGCCTTTACACTTTAGTTATATTCGTTCTGTGGCTTAATAAACTAGAAACCCTTTAGTTAGCCCCCCTAAGTGTTAGTGAACCAAGCAATCTTCATATTTGGTACTCTTCGATAGGTAAATTTAGGAACTTAATTTCTTCTAAAAAGAGAATGACTACTGGAGAATCTATTGACTAGAAACTCAATTTGACCTAACGGTTGAATTGCTTCTATGTGAGAAGTTGGGTGTATGTAACCCGTAAAAACAGTCGTGTTTAGCCTGAATTGAGCACCACTAGTAATAGTCTCATACTCATTCTCCAACTTGAATACATTATTCTTCCTAAATATACCTAACGATAGTTTACTGTTATGAACTTTGCTTTTCACTAGAGCTTTTCATTCCTAGATTTATGTCATCTTGCGTATATAAAATTTCTAGATGTTTACTTGCTCCTATGTGATTTGACTGCATGCCTTCGTAATTATTTGTTTAGTTGTTGAATGCATTGTCATTATAATAGCTTTTGTTTTTCTCTAACTACTCTGACATGATGTATTTTTGTATTTAGTCATAATACATGCTTAAATGCTATAGGATATGTAGAAAGAGGTAGCATGTGACAATAGACTTAACCAATGCCCTTGAGCATGGGATCTTTTATAAACCACTATTTTTAAACCTATAATTAATGGGACTTATTTTTAAATTTGCAAAAACTTCACATTTTGGAAAAATGATTTTTCAAAAGATTATGACACATTGCTATTAAACATGTTTCACCATCCTACCTTTCTTTCAAACTTGTGTCCATAATTACGTGTTTATCAAAAACCAAAGATTGGAAAAATATGTTTTCTTTCCTCATAAAAACATTTTGAAACAAAGCCAAAACTATTTCATTAATATACTTTTCACATCCACATAAAACCTACTTTCAAGCATTGTTGAATAATGCTAAAAACATTTCTTTAAATCATACTCGGTGATCTCATATATGTCATATATACTTGTGTATATGACACTTATAAGTGAACTAAATCAATAATGAAAAATCATGGTTTACTTATAAAAGATCTCACTTGGTACAAGTCTAGAAGTCCATGCTATCACAACTCCACATTCCCTTGTACATAGATAATCATTAGGATTATTTAACTAGCTTATTAATCTTCCTAAATATGATACTGTGAATTACTTGGTGCTATGTAGTGTTTTCTTGTCTAACATATATATGTTACATGCTAAATGAGTTGCTTGCATGCTAGATAATAATGTCTAATGAATATGCTTAGCATACATAAGTTATTAAATCCTAAATTGCCTCAAAAGAAGTTGGACTTGCTTGAAACTAAACCCAAAAACACAACCCTTTCAAAATTTTCTGCCAAAAACCCATTTCCAGTAACCTGGAAATCAGCAGATGGGCGGCCCCCTTAATTCATTAGGCGGCCCCCTTAATATTTAAGGGGACCGGCCCCTTAATTAAGGGGACCGGCCATCTGATGGTCGAAGGTGCTGCTCCCTTTTTCTATTTTTAAGCCCATTTTATCCTATACTTCCCAAAATTCACAAACACATTTTGTCACAAACCACCCTCCAAAATTTACCTTCCACAATCACATCATCTGGAGGAGGAAGCTTGACATTTGCCATAACCCAACAAATGATGTTGTTCAAACTCAACCAACACCTAAACCTCATCCTAATGAACCCTTTCACACACATAACCTATCATCCATATGTCCACCTTCATTCACTCATAATTACCCAAGTTCACAAATGTCTCCACCACCAAAAGTGTCACCACCACTTCCACCAAATAACAACCACTCTCCATCATCATCACCTTCCACTCAACACTTGAAGTTCATTGAAGAACTCAAGGAAGCCCATGAGCTTAATGCTCTCCTTGCTTTGCACCTTGCTCAAAGCAACTTAAACCCATCACCATCCATATCACCATCATTACCATCATCACCACATCACTTGAGTCAAATTGAGAAACATGTCAACAATTGTCCTTGTTGCATCTTTCTCCAAAATCAAACCATCATTACCATCATCACCATCCATCTCACCATCATTACCATCATCACCACATCACTCGAGTCAAATTGAGAAACATGTCAACAATAGTCCTTGTTGCATCTTTCTCCAAAATCAAACCATCACCTTAAATGAGCGTCTCACTTGGATTGAGTATCTTCTCACTAGATCTAATCCAACACCACCACTTGAACAACATCAAAACCCTCATTCAACATGGTCAAGTCCAAGCTCTCCACCTCCAATTCCTCCATCAACACTCTCTCCAACATCCATACACCCAAACTTACAACCCCATTAATCCAACATTTTTTACCCCCTCTTTACCATCATCCATCCAAAATAATCCAAGTTTTCATGTCTCAAGCAAGTCCAATGGATCTCTTAGGCAATTTAAAATTTTTCTACTTATTGCATGCTATAAGCAAAATATGTGTTGTATCAATAATTATGTTTTTAACATAATTATTTTCAACTAATGAATGCTTTATGTCTTGTCTTTAATATATGATTGTTATGCTTATTGCTTGTATACTTGATATCATGATATATATACATGCTTGATGATTAATAACATGCTTATTCCATAATATGTTTTAAATGTATGCATGCGTAATTAACATGTTTATGTCACTATTTAATCATTCTTGATGTACATGATTCAAATGGAGCTTGCTGCAAAAACACCCTAAAAATGACCCTTTTCTGGAAAATTTTCAAATTTGGTCGCTTGGGAAAACACCAGATGGGCGGCCCCCTTAATTCCCTAGGCGGTCCCCTTAATTTTAAGGGGGCCGGCCTACAATTAAGGGGATCGGCCATCTGGACAGTAAAATTTACTGTTTTCTTTTGCATCTTGCGACCCCTTTTATCTAGCCCAAACCTTACCTAAATCAACCATCACCTCCATCAAACACCCATTTTCATTCACCATGCTATCACCAAAATCATCTCTAAGACACCAAAACTCCATTACCACCACCTCAATGTTAATCCCCAAGTGCACCAAATGCACCATCAAAAACACCCTTCACTCATGGCACAACATCTTCATCCATACCTTCCCTTTCATCCATCAATAACTACATCAACTCACACCTTTCATCACCACCATCAAGAGCATCAACTCCACCTCCTACTCAAGAACCTCCATTCACCCAACTTGTCATTTCCATATCACCAATAACACCTCTTGATGCTCATTTCTCATCATCACCAATACCACCACACCCACAACCGAACCATCATCTTTGGTCTTAGAGATGAGATACACTACATGTTTTCATCCCTTGAACACATGCTTAACAACCAACCTCCACCACAACCTCCATCATTTTCACCTACTACACTACCACCACCTTCATTCTCACCAAATTAAGCATATGCAATGCTTAATCAAAATAATTTTTCAAACCATTTTGTGTGCAAGCCCCATGGAAGATCATGTACTCCAAGAATGATTATGTAGATTGCATTACTTACTAGCTAATGTAGGATTGAATATAATCTTGGATGGTTGTGTATTGATACACAACATTTTTAATGAATGTCTTTATATGCATGCTTATTTTTGCTATATATATGCTTGTGCTTCTAATATTTTTCTTGCAAGTATTCCATATATCGATTCCTTGGTGCCCCCAAACGAGGGGGAGTACACATCAAGGGGGAGTTTTCGTCCCGACAAATTTCACGTTTGAATTTTGTCGGCTTAACCTTTTTGATTCTACAAAAAGGGGGAGAAGTGAATGTAAACTCACTAAATACTTGTCCAAAAATAAACTTTTTGGTTTAATGAGTTTAGGTTTTGTAATCATCAAAAAGGGGGAGATTGTTGACATAAATAAATGCCTAAAAACATTATCAATATTTATTCATATCTCTATGTTTTGATGATCACAAAATGTAAACTCATTAAAACATAAACTTATAAATAAAACAAGTACTTAGTTGTAAATATTCACTTCTACAAATTAATCACTTAAGGTATGAATAAACAAGTGCTTAATGCATTATATGATCAAAGGAACATTTTCTTAATAACTAGATTTTTTTTAAAACAACAAAAACATTTTATATATTTTTGAAAAACATTTTTGGTATTAAATAAAAATGTCTAATCTTTTATAAAAATATGAATTCAAAATTTTAACCAAAATCAGTTAAAATGTTCCAGAAAAACCTTCCCCACAAAAGGACAAAATTGGCCAACGTTCAGTAGGGGCGGCCCCCTTAATTTTACTAGGCGGCCCCCTTAATAATTAAGGGGACCGCCCCATATTTAAGGGGACCGCCCCCGCTCCAGTAGGCTCCAGCTGTCCAGATTTTTCCCTATAAATACAAGCCTTCTCCTGGATTTTTTCTCAACCCTTTTGCACTAAAACTTTCTGTTGTAGATCTCATTTCATATCTTAAATAAACCTTTGATCATGTAATCTTAAGCATTGATTTCCAAGTGATCCAAGCTTCCACCATCCAAGTGCAAAAGAAGAATACTTCTATCAATCAAGATTAGAAGTATTACAACTTAGTATCATTTTGTTACTTAAGTTGTGTGTTTAACAAAGTTTGTAAATCATTCATTCATTTGTATGTAAGGTGTGTGTTGTAGATTAGTGTTGTGTGTAAGTAGTGAAGATGTTGTATAAGTAGTTGTGGTATAGAAGTTGTGAGGTCAATGTGTAGAAGTCGTGAAGCCGTGGTGTAGAAGTTGTGAAGCCGTAGCTTAGAAGACATGAAGTCCTTGTGTAGAAGTCGTGAAGCCGTGGTGTAGAAGTTGTGAAGCCGTAGCTTAGAAGACATGAAGTCCTTGTGTTGAAGTCATGAAGCCGTAGCATAGAAGCTGTGAAGCGGTCGTGTTAAAGTTGTGAAGTCCTAGTCGTGAAGTCCTAGTGTTGAAGTCATGAAGCCGTAGCATAGAAGTTGTGTAGCGGTTGTGTTGAAGCCATGAAGTCCTAGTCGTGAAGTCCTAGTGTTGAAGTCGTGAAGCCGTAGCATAGAGGTTGTGTAGCGGACATGTTGAAGTCGTGAAGTCTTAGTCATGAAGACATAGTGTTGAAGTCGTGAAGCCGCATCATAGAGGTTGTGTAGCGGTCGTGTTGAAGTCGTGAAGAAGTCGTGAAGAAGTCGTGAAGCAGTCGTGAAGCCGTTGTGAAGTAGTCGTGAATAAGTTGTGAAGAAGTTGTGTTGTGAAGTTGTGAGATTGGTTCTAGCTACGATTAGAACTCGACATTTAGCTTTGTGTCATTAAACCCGTGTAAGCCAAAGTTGTGTACGGTTTTCTCCGCCATAAGGGAGCTTATTGAAGTTGTGAAGAAAACTCTCAAGCAAGGTGTGGTCGGGGAGTGGAGTAGGGCAAGGAAGGTGTCCTTGTAGCCGAACCACTATAAATCTCTCGTGTCTCGGTTAGATCTTTCCATACCTTATTTATTTCTTTACTTGCATCGTCATTACTTTCATACACATAGGCTTATATAATTGCTAGTATTAATTAGAGGTCGACTTCACATAAAGATCAAATTGAAAATCCATTCAAGAAACCAAAACTTTTACAATCAATTTAAAAGAATACATATATAACTAATAATAAGATTTAAGTTTTATTTTTCATAACAAACTAGAGTCTAAAGTTTTTTAAAAGTATAAAACAAAGTATTTATAATAAATTAAAAAGACGTAAAACTATTCAACCCCCCCCCTTCTAGTTTTCCACAAATCTCATTTTGAATTCTGAAAAAGGTTGTATACTGATATCTTAGCTTAACTCTTACACATTGAATTTTATAGAGTTCGGCGCAGTGTACGGAAAGCCTGCATATAAGAGGGGTAAAAGCCTGCATACGGAAAGCCTTCAAAGTGATTCTCATCAGTTATCGGTTCACGTAGCAAGGTATGTTCTTAGTGATACTTAAGGTGATAAAATAGATTGGTTGGTTGGTTGGTCGGTTAACAGTTAATAAATGTACCCCTTAGTTTTCTGTCTACCTGGCCTGTATCATTTTTGGGAAGGAAACAAGCTAATAAGCATATGCTGTTGAATGATAGATTCTTGGAAAAACATAAACTTTTAGTAAAGAGCTTACCCAAACAGCCTCTAAAAGATCAATTGCTAGATTACAATGAGCAAATCACATGATTACCTGAGAGTAGTTATTTAGTTTACATATATCTAATTACACTAAATTTTTTATTAGGATATATGTGCAAGGCTGGAATGAACTGTGCTATATTGCAGCTTATAGCTTATGTATTTTGTGAGTTGAAACTAGGATTGGAATTATGGTTAACGTAAGCGAAAGATTGGGGTGTTTGGCTTGCACCCACAATCATCTATGACGACGAGTTTGATGATAGAGTGGTTGAATGGGTAGGATGCACAATTTTATGGGTAGCAGCCCCATTCCTTGTAATATATACCTTTAAACCAAACATACTTAAGCACTACCAAATCCAATCTCTCAAACCAAACACCATACATGGCTTGCTACAAACACATTCTTTTCGTACTGAATATATATATCTACTATATTGTAAGGGGATTTCTTGATTTCTCTTTGTTAGGATAATGCATTACCTGGTCGAAGTTATGGCATCAACTAGACCACTACTTATATGGAGCATGTATATAGACAAGAAATAGGAAATGAAAAGTTCCTTATTTATTGGAAAATAGAATTTAGCATAAAAGAATTCAAACTAACAGCCTCATATATAAGATAGAATCATAGAATGGCACACCAAGTTTGTGGTTTCTCACTGGACACAGATAAAGGTAATGGATTTTAGCATTCAAGTACACATGCAGTGGAGTTGTTGATGAACTTGGAACTACAAGCGACATCTTTTTAACTTCAGAGCATTAAACGGAAAAATCGTTTATCAAAAAATAGAAAGGAAAAAGCTCGCTAAATAGATTAAATTGGTTTGTCAATTTTATTGCTATAACCATATCCATGATGGGTCATACAAATTCGTGTCTCGATATACAGATATGTCATGCTTTTTATTGTTAATTTATATTGCGCATCACTTGGGATTTTTGGGTAATCTTATATACAATGGTCTAAGCTTTCCCAAATAGCCATATGAAAAACTTTGGATTATTTCGCATTTTCTCTCCCAAGTAAGCATATAAGCCCATAAAATAAGCTTACAAAACACCTTCAAATGGCATTTTAGCTTTACCAAAATTTAAAAACCTATTAACCACCTAAAATAAGCGTAGCCAAAAATCCCTTTAATATACGTTATTCTCATCAGTTTTGTGTGAAACCTGTCACACCACAGTAGAATTCTTTCAGTGATAATAAACAAGCTATTAATTATAAGATTTTAAAACGACTCTTTTGTTTATACGATATTATCATTTGAGGTATTGATCATAGAAAGAATACACACTGTAAATAATTACACGCTCTATCTTCTCAGACTTATAAGCATAAACCTTTTCCAAATTTGGCTCTTCTAATTATGGGCTTTAGTTCCCGCTGTTGATTATTATTTCTACACAAATATAAGTATGCACCTTTTACTATTTTTTATGTTTAATTTTTAGACCCCCACTGTATGATCTGAGCCACATCAATTTCTTATGGAGTTAATGAGTGGCATTTATTTATTTACTATACATGTTTGCATGATCAGGTGACCACATCCTCAAGCACTGACGAGCAGGAAGCAACATGATCGCTTAATCTTCAGAGCTCATGTTAAAAGGAATACACAATGTATCATTGTGCTTAACAGGGGTCATACTTCTCTCCGTGATATCTTTGTATTTTATGCATAAGTATTTGTGAAACATGCATTAAGATCAATAATAGCTGTAATTTATAAGTTGTATATGTTTAGTAACAAATAGGTATTTCATTGCAGGAAACAATGCATTGAAGAACAAGTTTCAAAGATCACGGAAACAATGAAAAGGTATGTTATAAAGTGAAGTTTTATTTAAAGTCTGCCAAACAACTTAATCAAATAATCCCATTTTCAACCATTTTTATTCAATTTGATTTGTATTTTCATGATAATTGAGTTTACAAAAAGTCATAGAACATAAGGAGTATAATTTTATTATTTAACATACACAATCGTTATTGAAAAAACTTATGCAAATAACTCAGAGACATATTAAGGTATGTAATAACTTAACAGTGATTTTTAGTTTTTCAAAGAATCTAAAACCGTATTGAACCATTATTAAAGCCATATAACATAATTTTGAACCGGTTTGTTTGTGTATTATGTATAGATAACATTAACGATACAGTTGATGAAATTCAAAAACCATACGAATTGGCGCCTGATGAGTGGTACTATGGAGTAGAAATGGAGGATCAGAAGCGTTGGGAAGTTGAAGATGAGAATGTAGCAAACAAACAACATCTGATCGAACGATGAGAATCCTTTGTATTTTGGATTGCGAAAATGCACATTTAGGATGGTCTTCCGAGAAATCTCCTAAATTTCACTTTTAAATTTATAGGAACAGTTAACTTTTATTTTGCTATAACGATTTAAGAAATTTAAATATTTTATATTCATCTTATGTTGTGAGATGTTATGTATGATTTTTTTAATTATTCTTCACTTTTTACATTATCTTCAACGTGATCTTATTAAGTTTTTGGTTTTTAATATAATGTCATTTTCCATTATTTCTATCAACCATTTTACTACTTCTATTATATTTTTTAACAATTATTATAGTGTATCATAACTTTGAAATAAAAATGATGATAATGTCGGAAACTTTGAAAATATTGATATAGTGTATTAAAACTTTAAGCTAGCCGGCCAACGGCCGGGCCTTAGGCTAGTTAGGATATATGTTAATCTCATAGTAGTAGCATGCATACTACTAGCAAGTATGCGTACTTCTAGTAGATATAATCATCTGAAGAGGATGGAATATTGGTGACAACACCTCGATAAGGGATATGCATGCAAACAGTTAATTGCAAGATTACTAAACAAGATAGATTCATACCAAACCGATTACAAACAGACGTAGTACAGTTTATGACTTAAAGGTTACATAACTACAAAACCACAACTAATTAAAAAGGAAAAGGACAAGCCCCCAGCCTACAAGCTGTAAGACGAGGAACCATATACAGCACGCTGGAAACTCATTAAAGCACACTCGAAATTAGCTTAATCCGACTTGTTACTTGATGCCGACACTCGTCGCTTTCCACGGAAACTAGGAGACATAGAGCTTTTCATTTTGGAGAAAGCTCTAAATGGATCGGTTTTCTTCTGATGAATAAATGAATAATAGATAAGAAGAAAAGAAAAGCAAGCAATAATACATTAATTATTATTCAAACCCAATTAATACAAAGTTGTCATGTGGTGTATTGATAGATGTCGATATAAAATTTATGGTTACTTTGTAATCTTTTATATATATTATTAAATAAAAAATGACATGTACCTTTTTAAATTCTTCGTGACATAGGATGTATTCTCCGGTAGTTGATTGAAAAGCAGAAAGATCACCACCAATGATGTGATTCCATGACTTGTAATATTCCAACGCATCTTGTTCTTCATCTTCCATCCTTCCATCTTCATCTTCATACACAAACCCCACCCCACATTCATATGCGCAACCTTCCTCAACGTCTTCTCTTTCCAAGGTAATAATAATATTATCACCAGCTTCCATTTCATTCATCCCAAACATCCAGTGGCTTAAATATGTTAACCACCCTCCTTCTACATTGATGTCCTCAATACAATGCTTGTATACCCAGGTGCGGTTTTTTGTTTTATTACTAATTTCTATCGCTGGCAATCTAAAATATGGATGAGTTGGGGAGTTTTCTCCATACTACTTCCTTCTCTGCACGTAGCAAAAATTTAGACCTTTGAGCTGCTTGTTAGGAGATGAAGGGATTGTAAAGGATATTGGTGTCTGGCTTCTTTTAAACCTAATCCAATCTGGCATTGCTTGCCCTCCATAAATTGTGCTGAATACTCCAAATTCATAATACATCTGCTCCATCAAATTACAATCAATTATTAGCCTTATTAATTAATTAAATCACCACAAACAAACAAACATATATAGTTAATTAACTAGATAATATATACCTGGATTTGATATTGCTCTTCTCCTCTATCGGTATAAGAAGTTGCAACGTGGCTTTTATTAAGGAAGTCTGATAAGTTAGTCCAGCCCAAACTACATAATACCTTTTCCTCAACACCTTTCAGTGGTTGGATTTTCACCTTCCCTTCTATTTCACATGACCAAGGTTGGAATGAATTTGAAAATAGAGTTACATTGATTGGAGACATATCTGGATCAAATGAAATTCTCTGTAACAAAGGGTTATCTGTAGGACTTTTCCTTTTGGAGAAAGCTCTAAACGGCATGGTGTTTCCTGATGAATAATAGATAAGATGAAAAGAAAAACAAGCAATAATACATTAATATTATTCACATCCAATTAATTAATGAAGAAAAAAACATTCTTATCTAATTGATCATAGATCAATTGGTACCACCACCATGTGACCACATGGGCGCACAGATGAAGGCTGCAGGTTACAGGTTCAAAACTATGCATAAATGGTTATATTGTGTATCCAACGTGGCTTGACGTGGCAAGTGATGTGGCACAGGTTACAACATGGCAGTTACCCGGTAAATTACATTAATTGAACAAAATATTTAGTTACTTACATTGATTGAACAGTTTCTTAGGTCAGGCACCAACATAGACATTTGGTCATAGTGGGTTACACTCTGATGCCATTATTTCAATATATATAATCATATCTCTGATTCTCTGTATGTTGATAAATTCTGGTCATAATCATTTTGACCAGAAATTCTTCTTCAGAATAATAAATCTTTCAGTTTTACTTTGTAATCTTTTATATATTATTAAATAAAAAATGACATGTACCTTTATATTTGGAGGTGAACCACAGTTGGCAATCCTCGTATCTTCGTCGTGTAAATCCAATGTGACGTAGTATGTATTTGATATGTGTCTAAATACACATATATTTTATATTATTTAAACCCACAAAAACGACCAAAAACACACAAATGACCATATAAATGTTACAAATATCATTGAAATGTGTTTTTATGTGATTCAGGTACAAAAAGATTGAAAACAAGTGAAAAACAATCAAAGTTCACACAATTGTCAATTTCAGTCCCTGAAGTTTCACAAAATGACAAAACTAGTCCCTGAAGGTTTAAAAAGGATGAAAGTTTACACAAAATGGCAACTTTTACCCCTAAAAATCCAAAATTGACATAAAAGGTCCTTGGAGTTTTTAAAATTGGAAATTTACAATTATGGTCCTTGTACTAATGTTAATTGGCAGGTGTGATCCCTTGAATGAAGTTTGGAAGTTTGTCACATCAGGCCCCTCAAGTTTCAGAAATTACAACTTTAGTCCTTGGACTTATCTATTATACAAACCAACCAAACCTTTTATTACTTCATAAATCCTTAAATCCAAACCCAGCCCAACCAAAATTTACCCAAGCCCAAAACCAAAACCCTTTGACCCGGCCTTTTCTTTTTAGTTAAATAAAACCGGGTTGACCACAGTCAAACCCACCCTTATCTTCTCCTTCCTCTCTCACCCCGCCAAAACCAGAAACCACCCTCCACCTAGCCGGTTTTTTCACCACCTCATCACCAACTCTCCCTACCCTGTCTCCTCCACCTCCACAACAAACCAAGCATCATTAATTGCTTGTAAACCCCAACACTCAACCTAAAAATATCTCCATGACTTTTTGGCGCCAAAACTGAATTCAAAGGCTAGGATGAATTTTAAGCATCCAATGGTTCAGAAATAAAGTGGGATTTGCTCAGAGACTCAAGTGGAACTCAAATGACTATAAAAATGAGAGGAGAGGCAAAGAGAAGACTACTTTGGAATAGCCTTAGTCACGTAGTGTAATTTAATTTTAAATGCTTTCTTTAATTAAATGTCTTTTACAGTTTAAATGTTGTACTCATCTTCAAATTAGTGTAATGAAACTTTATTTCCAGTTTAATTTCAAGTTATCTTTAAATTTCATGTTTTGCTTAATTACCTTTAATTTTCAAGTTATTTCAATTTAATGTTAACTAGTTGTTTAGTGGACTTTATAAGCTTATATAAGCTCCTGACAAAAGCTTTAAAGCTTGTAGGAACCTTAAAACAACCTTAGACTTTAAAATTCAGAAAATACCTAAAAAAAAAAAAAAAAAAAACCTAAAAAAGAAGAGAAAATCAATGAAAAATCAAAACTCATGTGATCATGAAGAAGATGATGAAGCAGGTGTGGATTTGGAGTGCAATGGGTATTAGGAGCTTGTTGGGAAGCTAATAGGTGTAACCTTGTCCATTGGTTCCATAATCTCAGTCCTATTTCCATCTTGTAAGCCCATTTTTACCCTTTCTACCATTTTTTGCATTTTGTTGTTTCAGTCTTGTATATGCTGTGATCTTTGCATTTTCATGTTTATTTGTTGATATTGAGTGTTATTAGAGCTTCATATAGGTTGTTTGTTCATAAGATTCAATTGTGCTAAGAATTGAAATTTCACTCAGTTGAATTGCAAATGTGACAAGTTTGTGTTTTCTTGCTTGTGTTCTTGAAGTTTTATGCTCAATTGGACTTAATATGTGATAATATAGAGTTTAGGATCAGGTTTGTAGACAAATTCATTGAAAACCTTGAAATTCATGTGACAAGTGGAAATTGAGGGACTGTTTGGATTTGCTATGATTTAGGACCATGAGGTTGTTTGTGTTGTTTATTTCTGTGTATACATGTCCCATTAGGCCATTTGAGGGATTGACACCCCTTTAAGCTCAGTGGTACTGTGTATATGGTCAAATCCAACTTCAAAACTTCCTCAGTGCCCACTGTGACTATTTTAGGTTTCAATAAATGGAGTTGCTGTCAAATATGTGTTTAAGGGTGTGTGTATTATTGTTCTTGTTTGATGTATGATGCATATGGCCTGAACAACTCAGTCAAACTATCAATTCCATGTTTCATCAAGTAGATAGTCAAAGTAGCTTTTTAACTTTCTTATTTTGTTGTCTGTTAAGATTTTGATGTCCAAATTCATCATATTAGTGTAAAAGTTGTTTATATTGCTTAATCTAGTATCATTGCAGCTTAATATAACATGTTTAATCTGTAGATTAAGATTAAAGTTCATGTTAGTCAACTAAGTAGTGTAACTTAAAAAGTCAAGTTTTCTGCAAATATGCCCTGTGCAGGCAGTTTTCCCAGTTTTTCATTTGCTTGCACAATCTTCATTAGTTAGCGTTAGCTTGTAATTATTGTTGTTCTTAGTAGCCCTTCTGGCCATTATGTTATGTGTTAGCTTTACTTTACATTTAGTAGCTTGTAGATAGCTTAATCACCCTCCTTATTTAATCCCACTTTCTCAGTATTCACTGAGAATCAGTGAACTTAGGCCATATTCAATAGCTCTTTAAAAGCTCATTAATGGTCTAAAGCTTGTGTGGCTTAGCTTTTCTTGAAGCTGACCCACCAAACTTCAAGATCCTGTGCTTAATTGCCACATTGCAGCTTATTCAATAGGGCTGCAATGGGCTTCTTGTTAGTCCCATTTTGGATTGTGTACTGGTTCACCCAGTATGCAGTCAATTGGGAGGACTTTCATAAGCTTCTCACAAGCTCACTAGTGGACCTCACTAGGTGAGCTTGGGCTTTTTGGAAAGTTTACCACCCCAGCTTGCAACCTCCACTCACAATATGGCTTATTGAGCTTGTTGACTGAGTTTAATTTGCCATAATAAAAGGTTGCAGGGGGTGTTTGGATCTGCATATATCTGAGATGGCTTAACAGCTTATTTGAGCTTTTGGGTCAAAACCAGTATATTTGCTTGTTCATACATGTTCATAAACCTTGTTTATATATATTTTCATTTTCATTTCTAGTGTGAAGCTTATAATAGGCTTTTTCAAGCCTCAACTCCATCCAAGATGAGCTGTCAAAAGCTCATCTGTCTAAACCTTAAGCTTGCACCATTTTACACCATTTCAGCACATAATCTTGTTTATACTTGTCCATTGGACTTGTGTGCATGGTTCTTTATCTTCCTTTTCCTTTTTAAAGCTTGTTTCAAGCTTATGAGTTGACTGTTAGCCCAAAAGCTAACTGTTTGATCTCATAAGCCATGAAACAGCTTATTTCTTTGTTTATACACTTTCATTATCTTTAAACATGTATAATATTAGAATCTTAATAGTCCAGAAAACAGAAAAAGCCAAAAAGAACCACATAAAGCTAAGTGATAGCTTCTATTTAGAAGCTTAATTGCTTATTAGCTTATTTTTCTTAAGCACTTGCTGTTTTTATATTTTTCTTAGGTTCCTTTATTTATTTAATAATTATGTAAAAAGTTTCAGATTTTTCTTTATTCATTTAATACTTTTAATAATTCATTAATAGTTTTTAGTAATTAATAATAGTAAATAATTAATAATAAATAGAATAATTGTGTAAAAAAATACATTTTCAGTTTCAAAAATTCTTTTATAATATCTTAGATTTTTCAGATTCATTATTTCATTTATTTAAGTTAATTTTAGATTTTCTTATTATTTAATTCATTTTTTAATACATTTAATTCATTTTTAAGTAATAATAATTAATATAATAGTATAATAAATAATTTTAATTTTCTAATAATTTTCTTATCCTTTTAGGATTCCAAAAATATAATTTTCACATTTGTGGGAGTTATATTTGACCGAATTCACTTTTTATTTTGGTACGGTTACGTAACTGTAACGTAAACGTATATGTTTTAGGTTTTTAAGTTTTCTTAACTTTTATCTAAGTTTGTAAATATAGTTAACTATTTTATTTTTATTTAATTTGCATTTAAGCCGTTAAGGCATGCAAATTCCCTATTTGGGAATGTTTGTTTTATTTCGTTTTGTACGTTTACGTTTATTTGAATCTAAACGTACGTTTGTAAATCCTTTTACATTTTAGGGTTTCTGATTGCACGTTTCTTACTGATATAGCTGTGACAGAGCTATGACTATTCACATTCCTAGTGTTAGTCAATCAGATTCCTGTTTTTATATATTCCATATTATTTCAGCACACACATTCGTTATATTACATTTTACACACCTCGTTGGGACATAATGACCCGGGGATATAATTCTGTACTCCCATGGATTTAAATTGCTTTTTTTCTCCCGGGCTGTCTAGGGCTCTTTTATTACGGTTGACCATTCACAAGTGGTTGGCTTGTGTGATAAAACCTGACCGTTCGGGAGGAATCAGTATTCTCCGGTAGTTAATTGAAAAGAAGAAAGATCACCACCAATTATGTGATTCCATGACTTGTAATATTCCAACGCATCTTCTTCCATACTTCCATGATCATAGACAAGATTCACCCCACAATTTGTAACTAGGCAACGTGCCCACCTGTTTGTAACGGTAATAATAATTTTATTACCAGCTTCCATTTCATTCATCCCAAACATCCAGTGGCTTATAAATGTTAACCACTCTCCACCAACATTGACGTCATCAATACAATGCTTGTATACCCAGGTGAGGTTTTTTGTTTTATTACTTATACTGATCACTGGCAACTCAAAGAATAGATCACGTCGATTTCCAGATTCGTTGATGTCCCATGAGGAGTTTCCTCCACAGTCCTCCTTCCTCAACACGTAGCAAAAATTCAGACCTCTGAGCTGCTTTTTAGGAGATGAAGGGATTGTAAATGATATTGGTGCCTTCTGGCTGCTTATAGTACTTTTAATCCAATCTGGCATCACTTTCCCTCCATAAAATGTGCTAAATATTCCAAATTCATAATACATCTGCTCCATCAAATTACAATCAATTAGCCAAAATACTAATCAGCACTATTTATCTATCAAATATAAATTATTAAAACCTTTCATATCTTCAAGTAAGATATCTTTGTTCTTAAAACCTTCATTCATTCGTCACTTATTTTTTTTAAAATAGACAACAACAATAAAAATTAAACCCAAAACCATGTAGTTTTCTTGCTTTCCACCATTTCACAACAACAATAAAAATGCAAATCCTTATTGCAACCTCCATATTCACACACATAAAAAAATCCCATTAAATATTTTACTACCCACCAAGTGTTTGTAAAAATGTCTCAACCAAAAAAACATAAATAAAACACATCATCACTTATTTTTTTTCACAAACTCATTTCACGTATTTTCATCATTCTATTTTCATGACTACCTCTTCGGACGAGATTTGGCCATGTCCATTCCGGAGATTTCACTGTTGCCCGGATGGTGAAGTGGGCAATAAAGGGATTGCTCGTTTGATTTCTCATCTCAAGAGGCTACACCTTTCGACCGATGAACGTAAATGTGTCTTACGCGAGGCTATTTCTACTGACCATGGTTGGAGTATGCTCGTGTCATAATTACTAATTATATGGCTAGACATATGTGAGCCTATGGGGTCACACACTTATACACAGAGACACCATTTTATAGATTGTATTTATCGTATTTACAATATATAAACGACTACATAACTTGGAATCGATAACGGGCTACTAATAACTAAGCTAGTACTTAGTTTATTGGATTGGACCAATAAATGGGCAAGCCCATTTGAAGCTCCATAAGGCCGGCCATGGTTAAGAGAACAAGAGAGAAAGATCAAGGGGTTAAGTGTAACTTTTTCTTGATTATCTCCTAATTGATTTGTCATTAAGGAGATGGATTATTAAATTAATAACTAACCAACTTTCTCTCCTCTTCCTCTCCTCAATAACCACGAAATAAAACACACCCATATTAGGGTTTGTGGTTTTAGATCTCATCTAACCTTATTCTAATGTAGTTCAAGGCTAGATCGCGTGTTACGGGGGTTTAGACTAGCATCGGGTGGTGATCGATGACGTGTAGTGTGGATCAAGCATAGAGGTGATCTCCTTTGATCACTTGGTTTCATACTTGGTTCGTGTATATTGGTGATGGTGACCATACGATTCTACCGATCACGCTACAAAGGTATAAAACATGTTTGTTTAATTTGTTTTTAATTTAGATTGATCATATGGCTATATGGATCCTTGTATGGTGATGTTTTTCCGCTGCGTTTATAATATTAATTGTTAATTTATATTTTACATCACCTATAGTGGTATCACGAGCCATCATATGTCGTCATATGATCATCTTGTATGCGTAAAAATGGCTAAAAACGTTGTTTTTTAATGGATTTAAAGGTGTTATTTTAAAACAGCCCCTAGGGCTTAAATATTATGAATAAGTCGACCTTAATAAGGTCTTAAGATCTGGACTTTTTGATCCTATAGTCATTTGTTATGCATACATCAATTGTTTACTTGATCGGTACCCGTAAAATGGCCTAAAAACGCGTTTTTTGGAAGATTTTTAACCCGATTTCAAATCAGCCCATGAGGCTTATTTTTCTGTGGTAAAATGGTGTTAAGAAGGTCCTAACATCATTGGGGTTTGAGTCTTTGGCCATTTGTCACGCGTACCATTCGGGGTTTTAATTCTTGTTAATTATTTCTTCGATTCGTTGGCTAACAATTTATTTCTTGTTATTTATTTTGTTATCCATGGCAAATACATGCATGTTTGTCCATGGAGTTAGCCAACACCATGTAATAATATTTATTTGAATGTATTATTATGTGTTCATATGCAAAGCCGATGAAAACCTAGACCACTTGTGCGTTGTGATTGTGATTGTTGGTTGTTTTTTCTTGTTTTGGGGTTTGCCATTGTTTCGGCGCTTTTGTAATGTAATTCATCTTTGGTGTAGCCAATGTTTGGGCATTTTACAGTAGATACAAAGTATATTAGTTGTATTTTACTTTATATGTATTGTAAACAAGAGCTTGGAAGCAAATGGCGAAAGATTGAAGAGTTGTAGACCGAAAGTTGCTGCTGGACACCTGTTGGGAAAACGTGATTTCCCGCTGATTGGCTAGGTATTTTTTTCTAAATTTTTTGGTGCAGGTCCACAAGACATAGGGCTACAACTTTGTCAACTGGACCGAATCATGAGGAGGTGATCTTCCTGGGCATTTGGGCCTTGCAAAACAGTAAAACTGGGCTGACAGAAACTGAAGTTCATGTACATTATGGGCTTTTTACTTGCCCATGATTGTCTTGGGGCAAGTGGGAGCCCTCCGTGTGGTTGTGGTTTATGTCCCTAGTTGACTCTTGGTTCTCGTGATGGCTCACGAGACCAAGCATAGGATTTTCATCGGTTGAGGCTTTGCATATTGTGGTTGTATGTTTGTTTGGTTGTTTCATGTATGTTGTGACTACATGTAAAACGAAAATTGTTTTCTTAAAACTTAAAACGAAACATAAACCATTTTGAACTAAGTCTTATGATTTAGTTTAACTAAGTTTAAATATGATTTGAAACTTAAAATCATTGTTTTTCAAAATAACACTTAAACTAGTTAAGTTGTTTATTTATTTATTTATTGTATTGTCCAAACTTAATAATCCACTTAGGATTTATATTAGTCTTGAAAATGGACAACTTGACACACATAAATTAAAACAATGATTAGACTTAAGTTAAGAAATGTTTTTAACTTGTGCTACGAAGAATGAATGCATGCTTCTTTCGTACACGTTTTTGATTCACATCAAAATATTTTACCCGTCAAAATTTAAGTCGTGCCGTCCAATTTTGAGGACACTTGCAATTACTTTTTGCCTATGCGTGGGACCTAGGTTGAATTGTAACCCAAGGTGACTATTCTCTATGCGTGAGACCTAGATATATTATCACACGTTTTCAAATTGGATGACTTAATCGAGTTAAGTGGTTAGACCTTGACCCGAGGCAAAGATGGGACTAAACATGCCTACATGACACTAGTTGTTTGACACTAGATGCCATTAGTCCCATAAGGATCTAAGAGTTGTACATGTAATACAATTGGTGATCGTCGCCTACCAATTGAATCTACTATTGCTAGCAGATCAACTGATGTGATAGTAGAAGCACAATGTGGATCTTAGCCTTTTCGTAAATTAATTGTTTTATATTATAAACATGGGGTAGTTAATTTATAAAAGGATAATTATCGAAAATACTAAAATTGAACTTTGTAAATTCAATTAATGAATTAATGCAACACAACCGTAAACAAAAGTTTGTTCTTTTCTTGTTAAAAGTACGAACTGAGTCGCTCTTTCCTTGTAAGAAAGAGACTTGTTCCTATCCTTTTTCTTTATGAGGAAAAGCCATAATAGGAATATTTGAATTTTCCTAATTCTAATCAAACTCAAGGAAAACCTACTCTAGAAATCGTGATGTCTTGTAAAAGTCAAAACGGTTAAGTATGGTTACACATCTTATTCCTTCAACGTTGTTTTATAACCCTTGTTTCGGTTTTGAAACATTGAAGAAATATAAGATATTTGGACAACCAAGAACACGTTCACTTGACTTGACCTCTTTGGTCAGACCTTAGGGCCATTTCAACCCATGGCGAATTTTGCTCATTGGTCAGACCTTTGGCGATATTTGCATGTTCTTGCTTGGTCAACCTATTTCGTACTAGCTACCAAACTAAAATGAGTTTAAATAATTAGAAGACGGAAGTATCAATAAACCGCAATATGGTAAAGGAAATTACTAGCATGATTACCTAGCAGTTTGCCTTAACCCAATATGCCTACTAAGGTCCTACATACCCTTGTGGTAAAGTAGACCAATTATGGAGGAAATGCATACCTATTTTCAAGTTAAAATAGCAATGATGGCTAACCCATCATCTATATGTTAGAACTTGATGCACTTTCTTGAATACCTAAGTACATGTTTACTAGTCAAAGTGACTCACATTAGCAATAATGTGTAGATATTCAAAGAAAGATGGAAAGTATCAAATCGCTACTCACTCTCCACTGGTGACGTAACACATTGTAATGTTGTCTAATCCAGTGGGAGCTACGTGATTATATTACTGGTGACGTAACACATGTAATGTTGTCTAATCCAGTGGGAACTGTAAGCTTTATTACTTGCAAGTTGCCCATCTTATTTCCAGATTGTCTTGAAATAATACATTACTTTCCACGTGTTAAGCATCATAGTTTATATAAGAACCATTACATAAGTTTTATATAATAACTTGTCGCGTTCCTGATGTTGCTTCCTGAAATGTTATCTATAAAATTGTTATGCATGATTCATTATTCAAACGATAAAGTTCTACATATCTATATTTTGATTTTTGACTAAAAATCATATGTTATCTTATACATTGTCATATTGCTCATACAAACAAACGAGCGTAGTGTTGTTTGCATGCTCTCACGATGTTGTGCCATGCACAAGTGGGAGAAATCTTAATTGTGTGCAAGGTACAACATATAACAATATGACTAATAGTTTTTCTTGACTGCAAGGTAAGAAACTAAAATTCTACTAGGACTTCTACACATAAAATGTATGTTGCCCTAATTAGAACAAATATCAAGATATCATGAAAAGCTACTTCAACATATTCACTGAATTGTTTAGTAAATATGATTATGTTTTCTTGTAAACTCGTAATCATGAAGTACAAAATTAACTTGAATATACTATTGAGGCCAAGAGTCGGCGCTCGCAATTACTTTAGTTGAATATGTTTAGGTCTCTTGTAAAGACACAAACATCAATTCCGTTAATTCTTGAAAGACTTATAACGTAAAGTAAGACGTTGATTTGTTATGTCTTCTTGTTAGGACATGTACACTTACGACGTATAATATTAAATGTTTATGTTTTCTAGTCAAAACATACACATGAAGTAAAGTATGCAATAGGCTAAAATTACTATTGATACCATCTTGTTTGACTTGGTTGGTAGATATGTAAGCCCAAAAGTATAAGTTCATCTAATGAGTTGTGTGATAGTCTCACAACATCAGTCCTCATGGAATACCACAACTTTATGGTATGTCCATAATGGAAAATCAAACACTATTGATATTGTTTGATCTTTGATAACTTAAACTGTTTTACCTCCAAAAGCTATCAAGGTTAGAAATTGGATGTGCCATGTGTACACTCAATATGATTCCAACCCAGAAGGAATTTAAGACACCATTGTATTATGGCATGGGATGAATCTCATTATGTCTTAATTGAAGTTCTGAATTTGTTAACTACTTAAGAGTAAGTAATTAACAAACTAGAGTCAAGAACTAACGGTGTATTTTGGATGTCCCACTTGAAAACAATTTATTGTTACTCAAGATGCTTAGTATCTAGAGATTAGTCTCTACATACAAAAGCATGTGGGAGTACCTTTAGACCTTGAAGTTGTTCAAGAACTAAATACACAACCTTCTGAGTACACTTGCTAATGTCATACTAAGGTTGAACATGGATATGTTAAACCATAGATTGATATCTCTCATTCATAAATCCACAAGGATACCTCTTGCACCTGAATGATATAGTTTTTATATCAATGCTGAGGGACATAAGTTAGAGGATCATGGTGAACCTACTAACTACTGAGATGCATTATCAGATATTGTATCTGATGAGTAGCTCAAAACTATGAATGTTAAGATGCAGTCCTTGAAAGACAATCACTCGTGGAGTTTGATTGATCTCTTACTAATCAGTTAGACTGTGAGGTTAAGAATGAGTTTCTTGATGAGAAGACTCAAAAGGACAAACTTGTACACACATTTAATGCACGTGTAGTAAATGGAGTTTACTCGTACTCAATAAATTGACTATGATTAAATTTTCCTAGCTACAAACATTAAATGTATAAAGACGATTAATTGTCATACCTGATTTCATGTATATGAAATATGACAATAGGATATCAAAACACTTTTCTTGTTGATTACCTTTGCGAGGACGATGAGTAATCAAAAGGGTTTATGAATCCATGTAATCTTTATTAAGTATACAAGATAAAAGAATCCATGTGTGGATTAGATCATGCATCTAGGAGCAGAGATCTTGTGTTAATCATAAAATCATTAACTTGATTTTGATTAATAAGATTACTCCTAAGTACACTGAGAGCAAGTTGGAGCATTTTATTTATTTTCTTAAATCTCATATGTCATTGACATATTAGAAACAATATTCCACCTAAGCTAGACTTTAATCCTTAGCTTGGAATGAAGTTTCTCTTGAGGGATTTATAAAATAAAACATATAACCTTGTAATATATATGTTTATTAGAATAAACATAAGCAGTTATTAAGTCTAAACACAATATGACACGTTATTGAGGGGAGTCTCAATGATCAATCTTACTTGATGAGATTGAACACATGATTGGAAATCTTAAGTTTGACTGAAGGATTCATCATGTAAGTCATATTAAGTATTGGACTATATATTTATCATTTGCATGAATGCAAGATGAGTTGATAACAACCAATATCTAAGTGAAAGTCGTTAGATAATTGTTAAACGAACATTATATTGGACCTACATAGGACCAAAGATATGTTCAAACGTTTACGGATAATTGAGGAGCTCTGTTTTGTTTGCATACGCTGATGCTTATTTAACTGAGATAATACTCAACCCTAGTCATGGTAGGATGTCAACATGAATGATGACATTGCTGACTAGATGTGCTCGACTGAGAGCATTAATGCGTTATACATTAAAAGAATAAGAATACTTTATAGTTTGAGAAACTATTCAGATGACTATCTAAAGTAGGTGTTTTGCTGGCTTCAAACACCCTATGGAATGTATTGTTGCGATACTCGTCTTGTACTTGAATGTGCACATACAAAGGACAATCATCATTCAAACCTTTCATGAGTTTTGAAACAAGTATTCTCAAAGTTTACTCAGATGACTACTTGTTGTCTTGTACAACATGATTCGATCATGGTGGGAACATCGGATCCCGACCTATGAGTAGTCTTATGCATATCTGTTTTTAGTATTTGGATAATGGAACTGTAAGCAGTCGTATTATACAATGAATTGATATACCGGGTATGATCGTCTTCATTTATACTACTGTGTTCTATATTTGCATGTTTAATCCATGAATAATTTATTTATTCTAAAATTATCCATTGTCGGTTGACGATACGGGAGTATCATCAAATTAAGACAAATGTGAGCGTGTTGGTGATTTATTTGCGACACTCACATGTTGTTCATTGGGATGAACATTGGATTGACCCAACCTACGAGTATTCACTACATGGATCGTCGTCAATAGTGAATCTCGCAAGAGGTTATGTCTCTTATCCTCAGACTTGAGATGCAAGCAGGTCTTGCACGTATGGAATTTCATTCCTTGATATGGTTAAACGCTATCCTGAATAAGGTAGTTATAAAAGCCATTATCAGGAGTGATATGAAGCATGTGAATGACACGTGTAGTCAAAATGGGATTTGTTCCTCCACTTGTTTTGGAGTTAGATACTATTGGGCCCCTTGATGAATTGAACAGATGTTTGTATGGCCGTACCCAAATGAGATTAAGATGAATCTTAATTCACTTGGTAATCTTGTTCAATATCTATATCGAGAAACATAATAGTTGAACTATTAGAATGACATTTGATCCATGTCTAATGTTCAACACGGTATCTGTAACAAAAGGATAGATGACATATAAACCATCTAAAATGAGACGTTTAAGAAACTAACCTCATATATTTCTAGGGGCATTGGCGTGTTGCTAGACGCTAACCATTGCTTGTATAATTACTTGATTATTATGACGTCGCAAGTGGGAGCTGTTGGAGTATGCTCGTGTCATAATTACTAATTATATGGCTAGACATATGTGAGCCTATGGGGTCACACACTTATACACAGAGACACCATTTTATAGATTGTATTTATCGTATTTACAATATATAAACGACTACATAACTTGGGATCGATAACGGGCTACTAATAACTAAGCTAGTACTTAGTTTATTGGATTGGACCAATAAATGGGCAAGCCCATTTGAAGCTCCATAAGGCCGGCCATGGTTAAGAGAACAAGAGAGAAAGATCAAGGGGTTAAGTGTAACTTTTCCTTGATTATCTCCTAATTGATTTGTCATTAAGGAGATGGATTATTAAATTAATAACTAACCAACTTTCTCTCCTCTTCCTCTCCTCAATAACCACGAAATAAAACACACCCATATTAGGGTTTGTGGTTTTAGATCTCATCTAACCTTATTCTAATGTAGTTCAAGGCTAGATCGCGTGTTACGGGGGTTTAGACTAGCATCGGGTGGTGATCGATGACGTGTAGTGTGGATCAAGCATAGAGGTGATCTCCTTTGATCACTTGGTTTCATACTTGGTTCATGTATATTGGTGATGGTGACCATACGATTCTATCGATCACGCTACAAAGGTATAAAACATGTTTGTTTAATTTGTTTTTAATTTAGATTGATCATATGGCTATATGGATCCTTGTATGGTGATGTTTTTCCGCTGCGTTTATAATATTAATTGTTAATTTATATTTTACATCACCTATAGCTATTTCTACGGACCATGGTTTCTATACGGCAGTCGAGGAAACTTTGAAGGTATTTGATCAATGGTTGTGTGGGAAGTGTATGACTTTACATGCTGTAAGTCGTGCTTGTCATCACCCGAATGGTCTTGTTCATTTTGCTGAAGGTTCTGACGACATGAGTGGATATATTGTTGGCATTTCTAATCCGTCTAATAAGGAGTCTGAGACAAAAGTAACTGAGGGGTTGGTTTTGGATGCTGAGCTTCTGGATCGTGTTTTCAAAGTGCCTATCACTACTGTCAAATCTATCCCTCATGGTTGTCGGCTCGCTTTTTCTCAGGCTTTGAAAACAGTTCTTTACAAGGTGGTTGCCCAGCCTGACTCTGTTGATGCATGGGTCAGATTGTTACTTTTTCCACGATGCACGCTTCAAGTGTGTAGGCCCAAGAATAGACAAGAACGTAGGTCCGGGAATAGAAAATCATTGCAACAAAGTTCTATCCTGAAGTCACTGGCTACATGGGGGAAAGATGATGGTATTACAATGTTAGTTAATAGTATGTTAGATGGTTCTGGGCTGGAGTCCTTCGGCCAGGGTGGGGGTGATTTTCTGGAGGAGAGAACAACGGGTAACACCAACATCAGGCAGTGTCTTCGCAAGGTTGCGGATGGGCACTTTACGGCAGCAGTGAAAGTGTTATCCTCCTCCGGTGTAGCTCCATACTGTGATAATACCATTAAAGCCTTGGAGGCTAAGCATCCTTACAAGCCACCCCCATCCATGTCGAGTAACACATTTTCCGAGCCTCCCCTTGTAGCAGAGATTGATAGTGTCTTTGGTTGCATTAAATCGTGTTGGGAATAAAATGATCAAAGTCAAAGAGCCTGCCAAAGATGTTAAAGAGCCTGCTAGTTGATTTTGATGTGTATGAAGATGTTCTACCAGTACCTTCTGGATAGAAGGTACTGCTAGTTGATGAAGAGCCTGCCAAGCTTATGTCAAGTCGATTAGATATTTTGTAATAGATATTTAGTTGAATTATTAGTCTTTGTACATTGTTATACGTTATGTAGAAGTAGATTAGTCTTCTGTGGTGACAGAAGAATATTATCAGAGTTGTACATGGGTAGTTGTATTTAATTGTAGGCGCCAATATAGTCAAAGTATAGTATAATACTCTTCCACTTGACAACATGTAATAAGATATCCTTATCTTATAAAAGGATATCTTAGTCACTTTTTCATGCATGCATCTTACACAACCAATAACCTAAACCGAACTATCTCTCAAGTAACTTAGTTACTTCAAATCACAAATCCTTTTACAATCTTAGATTCAAGATTACTTTGTAATCCCGGTGATATTTAGATCATCCGTATTATTTCATCAATAATATTGAATCGTTTTGTGTTAACCAAAGTTGTGTTCTTTGTTCATTGCATTCTCACACTTACATAAACTCACCACCTTGTGTTCTTTTAAGTGTGTTGTAGTAGATTCCGCATGCTAAACACATTCAATACATAAATATCTCAATCGAATAAAACCGTTCCACAAGTGGTATCAGAGCCAGGTTTGATATTTACAAATTTAAAAGAACAATGGATGTTGAACATATTCAAACAAATGTTGCAGCTAAACTTCCATTACTTAAGCAAAATGAGTTTGAAATGTGGCGACTAAGGGTAGAACAATACTTTCAAGTGCAGGACTATGCACTTTGGGAGATCATTGAACAAGGCAATTCATTTAAACCCCAAATCACCACTACAACAGTAAATGATGCTCTTGTAACAAGAATACAAGACCAACCATCAAATGCAGATGAAAAAGTTCAGAAGAGAAATGATCTAAAGGCAAGGAGTATGTTACTGATGACTATTCCAAATGATCAACTTCTGATCTTTAACAAATACAAAGATGCCAAAACCCTTTTTGAAGCAATTGTGGCTAGGTTTGGTGGTAATGATGCTACCAAGAAAACACAGAAAACACTTCTCAAACAACAATTTGAGAACTTCACAGCCACAACCAATGAGTCTTTGGACAGTATGTTCAACAGACTTCAGAAGCTTGCAAGTCAGTTAGCCATCCATGAAGTGATGATAACTCAAGAAGACCTAAACTCTAAATTTCTTAGGAGTTTACCTTCAGAATGGTCTATGCATGTTATTGTCTGGAAGAACAAGTCAGATATTGACCAGATGAGTCTCAATGATCTCTACAACAATTTTAAAATAGTAGAGCATGAAGTAAAGAAGACTACTAGGTCAAGCTCAGGAAATATGGCTTTTGTTTCATCCCCAAGCATCACAAAGGTTGATAATGAAGAACAAGGTGGCAGAGAAGAAGGTACTGCCAACACAACCTTTGGTACTGCTAGTACTTCTGGTAGTACCAAATCCATTTTAGATGAAACAATTGGGTGTGCTTTTCTCACATCTCAACACAATGGGTCCATACTATCATTTGAAGATATTCAAGAGATTCATCCTGATGATCTTGAAGAGATGGACATAAAGTGGCAACTTTCACTTTTAAGCATTAGAGCTAAGAAGTTGATGATGAGGACTGGCAAGAAGATAATGATAAATGGAAATGAGCCTGCTGGCTATGATAAGTCAAAGGTGGAGTGTTACAACTGCCACATGAAAGGTCACTACTCTAGAGAGTGTAGAAGACCTAAGAAGCAGGATGACAAGGGTAGAGGGTTTGACAACAGAAAGAAAGAAAGCTTTGAGAAGAGAGGAAGCTTTGAAAGCAAGAGTAAGGTTGTTGAAGTTGCTGAGCCAAAAGCAATGGTTGCTATTGATGGCATGGGTTTTGATTGGAGTTTCATGGGTGAAGATGAGTCAACTTCTGATGAATTGGCTTTGATGGCATTCTCCACCCCTGAGGTACAAACTATCAAATGTTCTAGCAACTGTGAATTTCTTAAAGAATTAGAAGTTATAAGAAAATCTTATGATGAGCTAAAAATAGAAGAAAGAAAAACCAATCAAACCTTATTTAACCATCAGTGTGGTATGGCCAAACTAGAAAAACAAATCATTCACTATAGAGAAAATGAACTCACATTTTCTGATACTAAAGCTGCTCTTCATAGACAAATATTCTTGAAAGATTCAGAAATAGAAATGGTAAGGAATGAGTGCACTAAAGTAACTTTGGCTAGAGATAATATTCAACTGACTGTTACTAGATTGGAAATTGCTTCTGAGTGTACTAGGAGCATAGTAGAGAATCAGATGAATAAGAGAATAAAATCAGGGATAGGATACAATGAATGTCCACCTCCTTACAGAGGAATTCCTTGTCCTCCAGGATCAGATCTTGCTGAATCAGGTTTGCATGAAGTCACTAACAAACCATTAGCTAAACCTGTAGTGATAAGTGAACCTTCTAAGAGTGCTAAGAATGCCTCACACTCTAAGGTGCTCACTGAGAAGAGACCAGATGTCCTAATTATTGAAGATTGGGTATCTGATGATGATGAAGATAAGACTATTCCTATCAAAGGAATCAAAGTAGGACCAATCAGTCCTAAGAAAGTAGAAGTTAAAGCTAAGGCTAAAGCTGTTTTGAAAACAGTTGAAAGTTGTAAAAAATGTAATAACAAACCTAGGGGAAGCCAAAGAAATTGGAACAACCTTAAGTCACAACAACTAGGTGATGACTTTGTTATGTTCAATAAGGCTTGTTATTATTGTGGTAGCTTTAATCATCTTCATGCTTATTGTAATAAATGGGTTTCTGGGAGTAAATCAAAGTCTAAAACAAATGTTACTCACCCCAGAAAAAGTTTTGTTAAGTCTAACACCACAAATGTTAAACATACTGTTAGACAAAATAAGCCTGTTATTGCAAAACCAACTGATAAGGGTACAAGAAACACTTTCAAAAGTGTACCAAAAGTTGAGAATAGTCCTATTCAAAAGAAATCTGTGGTCAAAACACAAATTTGGACACCAAAAACCAAAGGTCCTGCTAGACCAAAAGGTCCTGCTAGACCAAATGGTACTGCCAAAATTGGTATTGCCAAAATTGGTACTGATAGACCAAAGACCACACAATGGATTAAAAGGGAAAGTGCTGTTAAGTCCTCAGCATGTTGGATTTGGAAACCAATCCAATCAAAAGGTGCATCAACAATCCTGAAAAGGTTTGACTTCATTGATGCAAGAGGCAAACCCAAGTCTGTCATGGCTTGGGTACCCCAAGGAAACTAATATGTTTATTCATGTGCAGGAACATTCAACTGATATTGGAGATCAAGGATATGTTGATAGTGGATGTTCAAGGCACATGACAGGCAACATGTCATTCCTCTCAGACTTCAAAACATTTGATGGAGGATATGTTACCTTTGGGGGAGGAATAAAAGGAAAGATCACTGGTAAAGGTACTATCAAAACCAGTAAACTAGATTTTGAAAATGTGTATTTTGTGAAAGAACTTCAGTTTAATCTTCTTAGTGTCTCACAAATGTGTGACAAAAAGAACAATGTTCTTTTTACTGACAATGAATGTATGGTTCTTTCTTCTGATTTTAAGATGCCTGATGAGAGTCAGATCCTTCTTAAAATTCCAAAAAGGAACAATATGTATAGTGTCAATTTAAAGAACATTGATCCCAAGGAAGGTTTAACTTGTTTGGTAGCAAAAGCCTCATTGGATGAATCTATGCTTTGGCATAGAAGGCTTGGTCATGTAAACTTTAAAACAATCAACACTATTGCAAAATATGATTTAGTAAGAGGTTTACCCAAAAAGATTTTCCAAAACGACCAAACTTGTGTTGACTGTCTTAAAGGCAAACAACATAGAGCTTCTTGTAAGCCCAAGACCCAAAACTCTATTTCTCAGGCTTTACATATGCTTCATATGGATCTCTTTGGTCCTACTAATGTGTGCAGCTTGAATGGAAAAAGATATTGTCTGGTTGTTACTGATGATTATAGCAGATTTTCATGGGTTTTCTTCTTAAGATCTAAACATGAAACTAGTGAAATACTTAAAACCTATATCACTGAGGTAGAAAACCAATCTGATAAGAAGGTCAAGGTCATCAGGTGTGACAATGGGACAGAGTTCAAGAATAGAGTTATGGATGACTTTTGCAAGGAAAAAGGCATAAAAAGAGAATTTAGTGTAGCTAGAACACCTCAGCAAAATGGAGTAGCAGAAAGGAAGAATAGAACACTTATAGAGGCTGCTAGAACTATTTTAGTAGACTCTAAGTTGCCTATTTCATTTTGGGCTGAAGCAGTTGGTACTGCTTGTTATGTACAAAACAGGGTTCTTGTGACAAAGCCACATAGAAAGACACCTTATGAACTTTTCTTTGGTAGAAAACCATCTTTAAGTTTTATGAGACCTTTTGGTTGTCATGTCACTATTCTCAATACCAAAGATCATTTAGGCAAATTTGATGGAAAAGCAGATGTTGGCTATTTGATAGGGTATTCCTTGCAGAGTAAGGCCTATAGAGTGTTTAACACTTGTACTAGGCTAGTAGAAGAGAATCTTCACATAGAGTTTCAAGAGAAACTAACAAATGTGAAAGGAGTTGGACCAGATTGGATGTTTGATGTTGATAGGCTTTCAGAATCTATGAATTATGTGCCTGTTTCAGGTACAAATACTAATGATGATGCAGGTTTTGAAGACAATGTTGAAACTCCTAAAGATCAAGATTACATCTGGATGCCAATTTGGAAAAGTATGGATCTATCTTCAAGTCAAGAAGGACCTTCAAACACAACAAATGAAGGCAATGAAGATGATCAAGGAACTCAGAATCAAGAGAATAAAGAAAGTGGTGCTAATGACAATGGTACTGCTAGTTCTTCAGATGGTCTTGCTAGTTCAAGTATTGGTACTGCTGAACCATTGAATGTTCAAATAGATGATTCTTTTCAAGAAGAGGTGGGGATTAGCAATCTTCCATCTACATATGAAGTTCCTAAAACACCAAACACTAGAATTCTCAAAGATCACTCAACTGATGATGTGATTGGAAGCATAAATTCTGGTGTTAGAACAAGATCTCAAGTTGGTTTATCTCAAGTCTTATCTTCAGATGAAGAAGGGTTTATCTCCTCTATTTATGAAGAAAAGAATAATGATACTTCCAATATATGCCTGTTTTGATGTTTTCTATCTCAGGCTGAACCCAAAAATATAAACAAAGCTTTAGATGATGCAAGTTGGGTGGAAGCAATGCAAGAAGAGCTTCTCCAATTCAAGATTCAGAAGGTTTGGATATTGGTTGATTTGCCCAAAGGTCATAGGGCAATTGGAACCAAATGGGTGTTCAGAAACAAGAAAGATGAAAGGGGTATAGTGATCAGAAACAAGGCTAGATTGGTAGCACAAGGATATACTCAAGAAGAAGGGGTAGATTATGAAGAAGTGTTTGCTCCAGTTGCAAGACTTGAAGCAATTAGGCTTTTCTTGGCCTATGCTTCATTCATAGGCTTCACTTGTCACAATTCGCATTTTCGAGTCTTTACTATGCACGGGATTGCATCATTTCAATTTACGTATGTTCATTAAACGTTACCACTCAGTCATTACTACTAATATTATACTCAAATACTCCCGATTATGATCCTAAAATACTTTCATGCTATTTTTAATGATATAAAAATTATATTATTAATTTACCCGGTGTTTTGAAACCTTTTGCTATATTTTACGTTAAGAGCTTATAACTCCGTCGTTTTGCGATATTTCATCACGATCACTATTTTTACACCCGATTCTTATCAGTATCCTGATTTCATAATTTTCACGACTTTGTCAAATTTTATTTTTATTCGTCGCGTTTTATTTTCAGTTAACCCGGTACCCGATAACGCCGAAATTGTACACTAAACTAACTAAGACTTATCCTAAAAATGTTTTAAGACAAAAATCTCATCACAAAGCTTCCCAAGGAAGCTTTGCCGCCCCCCTTGCCTTGTTGGCCTAATAAACCAAAAGGCCTTAATGGCTAACTTTACATAAAACTTCATTTATTCATTTAACATGTTTCATAACACACTTAGCTTAGCAAATCAAAGCAAATACTCTCCCTTTCTTCCTCTCCATCCCACGGCACCAACAAGAGACCAAAGGGATTCCATAAATTTTTGAAGATCAAGTTATATTCTTGTCCCTTATACCTTCCTTGTTAGAGTTTTGTAATAAAAACTCCAAGGTTGTGGTCATTTTTCATCCTAGCTCACCAATCATCAAGTAAGCTCAAGAACACTATTTTTGATCTTTACATACTCTCTTTGTTCTTATATTGATGTATTTCCTATTTATTTTAAGAGCTATCCATGCAAAACCTATGTTATGTATACCACTTGTTTTATTTTTCATTAAAACTATCTCAAACCATAGATCTGTATGTTTTACTAACATCCCCGCGAAGCCCACTATTTTTAGTGATGTTTAGGACCCATGACACCCTAAGAAGGTGTATGGTAGGATGTGTGTACTTGTGGAGTTGTGTTGTAGTTGTTTGATCAAGCCGCGAACCAAGAAAACGAGTTTCTAACGTATTTATATACCTGCTGTCCAAAAATACAAAATTTGGAAAAATCAGTAAACATGCCGTTATTTTGGCCTTCATTTTCAGAAAATAATCTCAAAAACGAAAACGTGGTCGCAAGAATCACTAAAAACCGAGTTATAACAAAGGAGATACGATGTTTTAAAGTTAGCAACGCAAAACTATTATTTTCAGAAAATGCGGGCTGTTGGCCGAACTTCAGGGGGCAGAACGAGGCGTTAGCCGTAGTTTAGCTGAGCCGAGCCACTGAGAATATGTTGGTTCATGTTATGATGATCGCGTGGATATAAAGAACGTTAAAAACAGACTTGTAACGACCGAGATATGAATTTCTGAAAATCCGACAAACAAAACTCATTTTGACAGCCTCACTATAATTCCAATATTTTCTAAGTGTAAACAGTTTTGCGAGGCACCATCTTACGAGCTATTTTCCCGTTGATCGAGATGGTTTGAGCCATAAACTCCTTGAGGTGAAACGAAGTATTCCCGGCCTATTTTCCAAATCAATCGACCGCTTGTTGATTGAACTTATATTGAGAAAGTTATGAATTTCCTAGTATCGCCAAAAACCACTATTTCAAGAAAATGTTTCTAAGTATGGGAAATTGTTTTGCAAGGCGCCATATTCAAAGCCGATTATCTTTATGATCGAGACGTGTATGATCAAAACTCAAAATAGACGACATTGAGATGTTGTTGCAAGGATTTCAAAAACGTCAAATTTTATTCCTAACTCTTAACGTACAATATTTTGCGACTAGTTTTGCGGGGCCGTTTGGTCATATTTTCACAAGTTGTAAAAAGGGTTATTTTGCGACGAAACTATTTTATTTGGCAATAAAACATCAAACAAAGATCGTGGAGTGCCGTTTCAACTTAATTACACGAAAAGTAGTTCATAACTTGCCGAGACGTCAAAAATGTAGTTTTCGACGATAAACGTTATTTTCAAAACTAACGAGTGGTATCGTTAACATACGTAATTGCATGAGTAGAATCATTTCATTTGCTTACCTTAGATCATATCATTCACTTTAGGTCGCGGTTAGAGACCAAGCCTCTTTCCAGCATATTCACTACTAGTATTGTTGCTATCGCATCAGGTGAGTTTTCATAGCCCCTCTTTTACTCTTTTACTACTTGTTTTAAACTCTTTGGGGGAGATACATGCTTAAACTATTTGCGTACATACACGATTGTGTTAAACTTATTTGCGTTACTCTTGAAAGCATTTCGCGGACCTAAGTATCAAACACTTGGGGTAGCCGTAGATAAGTCTCCTCGTGAGCAGCATTGATAAGTCTCCTCGTGAGCAGCATTGATAAGTCTCCTCGTGAGCAGCATTGATAAGTCTCCTCGTGAGCAGCATTGATAAGTCTCCTCGTGAGCAGCATTGATAAGTCTCCTCGTGAGCAGCATAAGGTCTTCTAGTGTTATAGAACGCACATCGTATACGTACATGTCTTACTCATACTATGTTAGCATTGGGTTGTAAACACACAGGTTGCAAGTCTCTTATGGGCAGGGCTTGGAACTGAGTGGATTTACGATGCCTATGCTGTGGAAACTTTCTCTAAAGGCTTTTCAACTTATTTATATCAAACTCTATGAACTCACCAACCTCGTGTTGACACTTTAGCATGTATTTTCAGGAACTAAGCTATAGCACGCTACTGGAGGCTTTTGGCAGGGCATGGCATGGTCATAGGAGACTCTGATAAAACATTTGGGACCGCTTAACTTATTTCATGGGCCAACTTCCGCACCACTTTTCATAATGTAAATTTAACACTTTTGACTTATCAAATATATTCTAAATGATTGATGTGAAAACCGTTCTTTACACTTGTGTTGTGATACCAATTGAGTTGCACCCCAGTGGCATGTATGCTTCCGCTGGACCCAATTTTGGGGGTGTGACAGATTGGTATCAGAGCCTAGGCTATAGAGAATTGGGTAATTTTAAAACCTAAACTATAGCTACTTTTACGAAAACTTAACCCTATGACCGCCACGTGCCTGCCTGCCAAGCTGATGCCTCATTTGTGGTTTGTTGCTGACATATTTAATGAGATTTATATCTTATTGCCAGATAGATTATACTCACTTACCCTCGTTGATTACTATAATTGTATTCCACATAAGTATGCTTACATATCATACACGTCACAGCGTTACACCTTTTTCCTTACGTAGTTTCATCATTCGACCTCAAGCCTAATCACCTGCCTTAGTCTTTTGAACCACCCTTTACATGTGAAGGACATAGTATTATTATAACTAAGCTGAGTATTCCAAAATTCATTGAACCTCGGTGGAATATAGACTAGTCATCTATATTCGACCCGGGACAGTGGGACATAGCCTGACTACCTATGTTCGACTCAGAGATGAATTTTGCAATACTGAGAGTAGTTATAATGGAATTATGTCCGGATTGATTTGATCGGTGTAAGCAATTCCATAATCGAGCCAAATTTTCAAAAGACCTCCTTCAAACCACTTGTTCCCAGTTTGATCTAAGTGACAGTTCTTGTTTGATGAGTTGCGAGGATCAAACTGGAAATCAAGTTGTTACCCAAGCCGATTCAGTTTAATCTCATGACAGTTCTTGTTTGATGAGTTGTAAGATTAAATTTGAATCGACAACCTCAAACCGATTTAGCCTAATCCCATGACAGTTCTTGTTTGATGAGTTGTGGGATTAAGTAAAAATCGGTTACCTAGAGGTCTTTTGAAGGCTATGCTCGATCATGGGAAAGTTTACCCCCATCAAATCCGACCACGAGAAAGTACGTAGGTAGAACGAGCGAGCTGAATTCAGGGACTGAATTCCTTAACGGGTGGAGACTGTCACAATTCGCATTTTCGAGTCTTTACTATGCACGGGATTGCATCATTTCAATTTACGTATGTTCATTAAACGTTACCACTCAGTCATTACTACTAATATTATACTCAAATACTCCCGATTATGATCCTAAAATACTTTCATGCTATTTTTAATGATATAAAAATTATATTATTAATGTACCCGGTGTTTTGAAACCTTTTGCTATATTTTACGTTAAGACACATAGATCTACAAATGTAGTTTTCAAAAGAGTTAGCTTTGCAATCCAAAAAGGGCTAGCGGCGCAGCTTGTTGCTCGTTTGCCTTCAACCACTATGTAAATTCTATTTTGATGCTAATGTTGTTGGAATTAATCTTGATGGGTTTGGGTCGGTCACGGGTATCAACATATTGGTCACTAGATTAAAACCCGTGCGATGCACGACTCGGTTATTTATAAACAAAATTTGTTATGTTTGTAACATGACCTTCATTGTTGGAAATAAAAACTTTCTTGCTTGCTTTTTAGTCATGATAAAACAACGTAAAGTTATCCATGGCTTGAAACAACTGGAACTTTACAATATTTATTGACTTAAACATGTATACATTGCACAAATACTTTAAATAAAAACATGCCCCTTAAATTTCACAATGACAGAACATAACTTTCTTGATCATTGTCAACAAAAATCAAAATTTAAAAGTTAATAATCTTCATATGAAGACATAAGGATTTATAAAAAAATATATAGAAACTAATTGTATATGTTTAATCTCTTGATTTAAAAATTAAAAAGCCGAATATTTGGTATATATTTTTATACCAATAAAATGTAATTTATAAATAAAGTTTTAGACTAATATGATTTCGTAAAATCTTTCACAAAATACAGATTGGGTTTTACAAATAAAGAGTTAACTTTACAAGTTAAATACCAATTTGAAAGAAAGAAAAACTTTAGTAGATCATATTAACAACTTAACAAATCTTGAGATTGATTCTAACATATATTTAAAAAATGGACATCGAACCAGTCAAAGGAGGGGTACGGTTCAAGGTTCAACCCGTCTGACTGGGCCGTAAAACCGGTCTATTTTTATATATTTAAAAAATGGGTTTTGCTAATGACAGCCCTATGTGTTGTTATTAGCCTGCATAAAAGGTTGTATTTTTTTATCATAAAATTCAGATGGGTAAATTTTTTATATGAAAGGTATAATTTTTTTATGCTTGTTATTAACCACCACGGCACCACTATAGTAGTTGTTAGCAAAATTCTTAAAAAATATATGAAAGTGGAAACAAATATCTCATATAATATTTAATGTTACTATCATGGTTAATTAATTAACTAACTTTTTTTTTTCCGATGGAATTTAGTAAATAAATGGACTAAAAAACGTTCTTACTTTTCATATTTTAATCAAATAATTGGTTATACTAAGATTATTGAAGAAAATGTAATTATTTTCTTTAGATCGTAAGTTAGGTACATTTAGATCGAAAGGTAGGTAATGGATTTTGACAAAATGATGCAAGTTGACAAATTTATTATATGGAAGTAATAAATACACTGACAAAATAAGAGGAAAAAGACAAAGATGTAGGACCACATAGAGGAATGAAAATCGACACCCACCTCTTTCAGGAGGAATGAATATTTTGAATTGATTCCATATTTTCATTCTATACCCAGCTACCAAGCAATCATATATAGAAATCAATCCATTACTTTGAATCTAAACCCACTAAACAAACGCACCCTTAGATCGAAAGGTAGGTATTGTATACCGCTGTATATTATTATTAATATTATTATTTATTGTTTGTAGTATTGAAGTGAAGTTGTATATGGTATATCATCCACGGTTGTAGATTTTAAACACAAATGAACTTCCAGTTCATTGGTACAACATCTCCTCCGTGAAACCATGGGTCCCCGGTTCGAACCACGCTTAACAATGTTTTGATTCTTTTTTTTTAAGTAAAGGCAACCTACATACACATCGTTGTAATAATAATTATTTGAAAAAACTTGAAAAATGACACGTAATCAAAAAGCTGACGTGACATGACACATATGAAGGTTAATTCAAATCATAGGCTAAATCAATTGTATGTACAGGAGAGCACATCGTTGGTTGATTTGGTCAAGATTGACCGGGCTTATTGGAGTATCATGGAGGAGAACGTGGACTTAGTTCTATACATGTGTTTGTTTGTTTCTATTATAAATAGTATGGTAGAGTAGTAGTCTTTTGTACCCACTTTTCAGTTTATATAGAAGTAGTAAGTTTTGAAAGAATATAGCAAGTTTTCTCCTGTTTTCTTACTGCATATATTCTGTGGTGAGTGTGTGCTATAGAGGGGCCTAAAACCAACAAGCACAGACAAAGAAATATAGTTAATTAACTAGAGAATACCTGGATTATATGAGATTCCTCTGGTTCTCTGAAGCAATTATAAGTTACAACTTCCCGTCTTTTATCAATGAAGTCTAAGTTAGACCAGCCCAAACTACATAATACCTTTTTCTCAACACCTTCCAGTGGTTGGATTTTCACCATCCCTTGTATTTCATATAACCAAGGTCGCAATGAATTATAAGATGCTTCTATACTGACGGGAGACATATCCGGATGAAATGAAATTCTATGTAGCAAAGGCCTAGTTGCAGAATAGGTAGTCCGAATATTCAACCGTCTTAGCGTACATGGAGGATGCTCGATTGACATCAGAGAATAACAGTCGCACATGCTAAGTTCCTCAAGACCACAAAGGCTTCTTACACAATTAGGCATAGAATCGATAGGATTACCATCTAACCATAAATACTTTAACCCTGATAGGCAACTCAAGTCCATCGGAAAGGATTCGTTGGACAAATTATTATTTTTAAGAGATAATTTTGCTAACGAGCTCGGGAATGAAATCGCAGAGCTGACCATTTGTCGCAGAATAGACTCACAGGTATTGCAACCATCTAGCAATAGCTTGCAATCCTTCTTCAACTTGTGTATTGCTGTTGGAAGCTTTTCTAGCTTTACGCAGTAACTCAGATCGATGTGGACAAGTTCAACACATTCCCCAAGTGATTCACAAACCTCAATCAAACGTTTGCAATGACTAGCTATTAACCTCTCAAGTGTAGGGAGTTGGTAAAAGCCGCCGAGTTTTTGAAGTTGTTCACAGAAACTCAGATCAAGAATCTTCAATGATCCAAAGACTCTTTTGTCTTTTGAACACGATCCAATCACCTGCTCAAGTGAAGGTGTGAGTTAAGATACTTAGAATTCCATTTACTAAGGGGACAAGGGCATGTGAAAGCTCTGTGTTTTATAATATAGTAAATGAAATGAAATGATTTCGTACGTACCTTTTGTGGGTTACTCCAACACATACCAAATGATTCGATGCTGCTATATGACAGGTCGAGAGCAACTAGGTTATCCAATGCCAAGTCTGAAGGAATAGACTTTAGAGGGAATCCATGTTAGAAATGGTTAAATAATTAATATGTAAATGTCTAGTATCGAACCCGAGACCTCGGGATTGCACACATTACAAATGAGTATTAAGGAATAATAATAAATGTATTTTATATATTTATTATTAACACGAGAACTTAACGACCGTTAGTGTTTTCAGTTAAATGACTAACGACCGTTAGACGAAAATAAGGAAAGAGATGTTTATATTAAATTAGAAGATTTGGAAAATCTTGAACCTCCTTTGGTGAGGGTATTCGGCCGACTAAGGCTAATGGGGCAACCCATTGCCTTACTTGTTCCCAAAGTTTTCCAAATCCTATATAAACAAACTCAAGGGTAATTGTTTGGTTAATCTTTTGTGCACACAATTATCCCTAAGTTTTTCCTCTTCTCCTTCTTGGCTTAAAACCGATCGACACAAACCTCCCAAGGGTTTGGATCGATTTTTTTGAGTTCCAAATTGTTCTTGTGCTTTTACTTGCATAAACTTAATACGGTTTAATTTGTGTGTACAAGAACGAGGTAATAACTCACTATAGTTATTATCAAGAGATCGAATAACAAAACGGTAAGGGGTTATTCATTGATCTAGTTTATAACATATTCAAGATTTGTTGAAGTGCATCGGGTACGTTTTCTATTTAATGTTTATGTTAATAATTATATGTTATACTAATTGTTACACGCTTCCGCTATATGTGTACTTTGATTATGGAGTTTTTATGATAGTCATGCTATGTAAATTCAACAGTGGCATCAAGAGCCATGTATAACATGTAATTGATTACTTAAACAATAAAAAACGTATCTTTTAAATTGTTTAGAATATACATGATTGTTTTCTAGGGTTTTAATTATTAAAAATTTGTTTTTTTTAATTAATGTCGAACCCTAACCCTAATTTAAGGGGGGTGTCGATTTGTCCATGAACCCTAATTAGGGTTTGTGGTTTTCATAATTAATTGTAATTAATTAGAAACCCTAGGTCTTTAAACAATTGTTGTGTTATGAATCTTGTGACCTATTTGTTATTTGTAATGCATGAATTCGTGACTATTTATGCATAACTAGTCACGGATTAAATTATATGAATTAAATTGTTTAGATGTTTGCTACATGTTTAAATAAATCAAGAATTAGGGAAGACCTAATATACATTAAATTAATGAATCGGTTATGTGCAACGTGGTATATTATCATTAAAACTTACGCGGCCAATTGTTGGTGTCTGTGGTCCATTGGGTACAATGCGCTCGAAAACCAATGGGAGTTTTATTGATTCTATACATAATAATTCACATATAGATTATTAATAGGATTTGTTTAAAAAGATTGCATGTGGCTAGATGTTTCAATTACAATTAATTGTTTTAATTGTTTTATTATTAGTTGATTATTTGTTTTCTTTTAATTACTTGTTTATTGTTTTTTTTATATGTGATATGTTAAAGTAAGCAATAAAAAGGGTAATTTTCAAAGAAAAATTAAATTGGACTAATAATGGTGAAACATCGGTAATAAAGTAAGGATCTTGCGGTGTCTTATGTGCCGACAGTGGTTCGCTTCGCACGGTAATTGGCTCCCAGGCGAGACTAGCAAGATCTAAACTTTGTTACTTAATTTTAAGACTAAGATCATAAACTTTTGCTTGATTGATGTTTTTGTACAATAGTGTGTGAAAGGCGGACCAAAGTTGACAAACTGTGTGGGGGGTTTAACTGGAGAGGGGTTTTTTAAGAGATTCGCTCCTACCGGCTCTCCGGGCCCGCTTGTGCGTCAACTGCGACTTACCTATATCACTATTTACGTACACTGTCATCTTAAGGGTGATTTACCTCAATTCCACGCGCCACTTTTGTGGCAAATATCCGAATAACATGTGAGTAGTAGGATATGTGGGCGATAATTGTTGGTACTTCTTTAATTGGTGAACCCAATACCTCAAGTAAATAGTTTTGGTTTACTCTTAACTAATTGGTAAATAAAAATTGTTTTGAAAACTAATGATACAAAGATGAGTGCATGCATCTTTGTACATGTTTTTGTCACATCAAAAACTAAATACCCTAAAAATTAAGTTACGTGCCATCTAACTATAAGGAACACTTGGAATTAATTTTGGGTATGCGTGAGACCTGGACCAGAATTAATGACAAGGTAAATTTCCGAGTGTGCGTGAGACCACACATGGATTAATTTGCAGTTTCTAAGTTAGACAACTTAATTAAGCTGATGCGTGAGACCTAGAGCTTAAGGCATGAGATGGGATGAAACATGCTTACGTGACATATTGATGAATCAATATGTAGTAAATCCCATAAATTATCTAGGAATTGGAAAACTTGTTTGCCAATTATTGTACGACAGATTACCATCTTTTGTACTTCCACTACTAGCAGATCAACTGATGTAGTGGAACTATGTAAAGTTGGATCCTAGATTTTCAAGGAAATTAAGTTGGTTATATGAATATATCCATGGGTATTATATTTTCTTGAGAATAATTATTATCGAAAATACTAATGTTTGAACTTTTCTATTTCTGTAGAATGGCTCAACCCGATAACTCCGTGTATGCTGCTTTCAAGAGTCATCTTGAAAGAGCCAAATTGACTGGGAAAAACTTCAATGATTGGCACAGATCGCTCAGAATTGTCTTGAGGGCGACTGGTAAGCTCAATTACTTGAATACTCCTTGCCCTGATGAGCCTGCTGCGGACGCCTCTGATGAGGTTAAAGCAGCATGGAAAATTGAGCATGCTAAGTACAATGAAATTGGGTGCTTAATGCTTCAAAGTATGGAACCAATGATGCAAAAGAAGTTTGAGTATCATTTTCCACATGACATGCTCAATGACCTAAAAAAGGCTTATGAAAAATCTCCTGAAGTTGAATTGTATGAGTCTCTTGACAAGTTACACAGCTGCAAGCATAATGATGGCAAACCAGTTGAAGACTATGTTAATGAGATGAAGGAATTCTTTGATCAACTTCAAAGAGGTGGTTTTGCATACCCCGAGAATGTTCAAGTTCACCTAATCAACAGATCCCTTAACAAGGATTTTGGTGGTTTCGTTCAGAACTTCAACATGCATTGCTCGGGGAAGACAGTTTCTGAGTTACTCGCATTGCTTGTTGACTATGAGAAACACTTACCAAATAAGGGCAAGGCTCCTACTCCCCAAGTGTTGGCAATTCAAGGAGGTAGGATCCAGAAAAAATCGCATGTGAACAAGGGTAAAGGTAAAGTTGATAAAGGCAAGCAAGTTATGGGCTATCAACCAAATCCTAAGGTGAATCAACACCAGCCCAAGAAGAACAAGGTGAGTCCTCCAGGAAAGAAGGATCAGGCTTGTCACCACTGTCATGAAGTAGGGCACTGGAAGAGGAACTGTCCACTCTACATCAATGACTTGCGACTGAAGAAGCAAAAGAGTGAAGCTGGTAAACCCAGCTCTTCAGGTGCGTTCTTTATGATTGAATTATTTACTCTAACTCATAAGTTAAATTCCTGGGTATATGATACGGGATGTGGTATTCATATTTGCAATACTATGCAGGGGTTTAGAGTTGAGAGAAAGCTGGCCTATGGACAACAATTCTTGCACGTGGGTAATGGAGCACATGCAGCAGTTGAAGCTATAGGCGTATTTGATTTAGTGTTGCCTTCGGGCCTAGTACTATCTTTAAATAATTGTCATTATGCACCGTCAATTGTTAGAGGTGTTATTTCATTTTCATGTTTGTTGAACCTTGGTTTTGAACATACTATTAATAGCAATGGAATTTCTGTTTCTTTAAATGGTGTATTTTATTTTAATGCTATTGCTGTGAATGGTATCTTTGAACTTGATATGAATGATAATGATAATGCTTGTGTTAAAAATAATTCGATGTATAGCATCAACAATAAGAGAATCAAGAAAAGTCTGGATTCATCTTATCTTTGGCATTGTCGTCTTGCACACATAAGCAAGGATCGCATGAAAAAGCTGCAACATGATGGGCTTTTAGAAAAGATCAATGATGAATCATTTGATAAGTGCGAGTCTTGTATTAGTGGGAAGATGACAAAGAAACCCTTTAATAATAGGATTGAAAGGGCTACTGATCTACTTGGTCTTATTCATACAGATGTGTGTGGACCACTTAGACATGTGTCAAGGAGAGGTGCTAGCTACTTCTTAACATTTACGGATGATTTCAGCCGTTATGGTTATGTTTATTTACTTAAACATAAACATGAGGTGTTTGAAACATTCAAAGTGTTTAAAGCTGAAGTAGAGTTGCAACTTGGAAAGAAGATTAAAGCTCTTCGATCCGATAGAGGTGGTGAATACCTGAGTCAAGAGTTTGTGGATTATCTAGCTAAGGAAGGAATTGTCCAGCACCTTACTTCTCCATATACACCACAACAAAATGGTGTGTCTGAGAGAAGAAATCGTACATTGCAAGACATGATACGATCTATGTTTAATCTAACTACTCTTCCCTTCTCATTCTGGGATTATGCCTTAGAGTCTGCTGTTCGCATTCTTAACATGGTTCCCACAAAGAAGGTAGATAAGACACCATATGAGTTATGGACTGGAAATGCTCCTAACTTGTCTTATCTTAAGGTCTGGGGTTGCGAGGCGTACGTTAAACGTGACTCGGGTGACAAGCTCCAACAAAGATCTGTAAAATGTATCTTCGTAGGATACCCAAAGGAAACAATGGGTTACTACTTTTATTATCCTCCTGAGAACAAAGTATTCGTTGCTAGGTATGGAGACTTCTTGGAGAAGGATCTCATATCTCAAGAATTAAGTGGGAGAATATATGATCTTGAAGAAGATCAAGATGATGCATTACCTTCTGAAAACACTAACCAACTTCCTGAAGAACCAGAAAGTCTGGGTCCTCCACCAGAAGTTGAAGTGGTTCCCATTCGCAGATCCGTAAGGACTGTAAAAGCTCCTGAACGTCTATGTCTTAACGTAGAATGTGAGGAATATACACTAGGGGATCTTGATGAACCGCCTAGTTATAAAGCTGCCATTAATAGTCCTGAAAAGGAAAAATGGTTGGTTGCTATGAATGGGGAAATGCAATCCATGAGAGATAATGAAGTCTGGATTGAAGTAGACCTTCCTCCTAATGCCAAGGTAGTTGGGAGTAAGTGGCTCTTCAAGAAGAAAACTGACATGGATGGCAATGTACACACCTATAAAGCCCGTTTGGTAGCTAAAGGCTTTACTCAAACGTATGGTGTTGACTATGAGGAGACCTTTTCTCCTGTAGCTGACATTAGGGCTATTAGGATTCTCATAGCCATAGCTGCATACTATGATTATGAGATTTGGCAAATGGATGTCAAAACCGCCTTCTTAAATGGTCGCCTAGATGAGGATATCTATATGGCGCAGCCTGAGGGGTTTGTGAATCCAAAGTTTCCAAATCGTGTATGCAAACTTCAAAGATCCATTTATGGATTGAAGCAAGCATCACGACAATGGAACAAGAGGTTTGATAGTGAAATAAAGAAGTTTGGTTTTACTCAAAATCTTGATGAGCCATGTGTATACCACAAAGTTAGTGGGAGTGAAGTAATTTTCCTTATATTATATGTTGATGACATATTGATCATGGGAAAAGACATTCCAAGTTTGCATGAAGTCAAGGCATATCTTGGAAAGTGTTTTTCTATGAAAGATTTAGGGGAAGCTGCTTTCATTCTGGGAATTAAGATATATAGAGATAGATCTCAGCGATTAATTGGATTAAGCCAAAGTGCTTACATCGATAAAATATTGAAGAGATTCAATATGCAAGATTCCAAGAAGGGATATTTGCCGATGCAAGAACAACATGGCTTGAGCAAGAAAGTTTGTGCTTCAACACCTGAAGAGGTGAAACGCATGGCAAAAGTTCCTTATGCTTCGGCTGTAGGATCTATTATGTATGCGGTTAAAAGCACAAGGCCAGATGTGGCGTTTGCTCAGAACTTAACCAGTCGATATCAGCAGGATACCGGTGAAGCTCACTGGACTGCTGTTAAGAATATTCTTAAGTACCTTAGGGCTACTAAAGATGTGTTCTTAGTTTATGGGGGTGATCCACATGCAGAACTTGATATTACAGGTTACTGCGATGCTTCATGGAAAAGTGATAAGGATGATATGAAGTCTCAGACTGGATACGTCTTTGTCATTAATGGAGGAGCTGTGGATTGGAGGAGCAAGAAGCAGAGTACATTAGCGATGTCTGCAGCAGAAAGTGAGTACATAGCTGCATCAGATGCTGCAATGGAAGCCGTCTGGATTAGGAAGTTTGTATCAAGGCTTGGAGTTATGCCTTCGATTCAACGACCTATAAAAATGTATTGTGACAATTCAGCTGCAATTACATTTGCCAATGAACCTGGAATCATGAAGGGCACCAGACATTATCCGATCAAATATCACTATGTGCGAGAGCAAATAGAGATTGGGGAGATCGAAGTACTCAAAGTTCACACAGATGATAACTTGGCAGATCAATTAACGAAAGCTCTTCCTGGCACTAAGCTTTATAAGTTAGCTGAAGGAATAGGTCTTCGTAAGGCTGAAAGTTTCATGCCCATTTGTGATTAGTATTTGGATAAAGGATGTAATAGACAATTATTGATTTTATGAAATAAAGTATTGTTTATGTTTTATTGTCTTGTTGAAATATATATATATATCCTGTTTTTGCATGTTTATATCCTTGAATAATTTTATTATTCTAAATGTGTCCATTGTCGGTTAATGATATGGGAATATCATTAAATTAAGACAAATGTGAATGTTGGTGAGAATATACTTGAAAGTATATTGATGCGTAGTCATACCAAATTCACATGATATTCTAAGTGTAGAGTATAGGACTTATCCCAACTAAGCATGAGATTACTTAATGGATCTTGTCATCAAGTAATTCATAAAATAGTTATCCTCAGACTTGAGATACCAGATAAGAGTCATGGATATAGTGCATTTTTGTAAAGCAATCTACCGCTTACCGTAACTGGAAGTTATAAGGATTGTTTTCAGAAGTGTTGCAAAGTTCATGGGTTATTCTTGTAGTCAAGAAAGAATTTGTTCCTTCAAATTTGTTTTGAAGTATAATACTGCTGGGCCCCTCGTAGGGTTGACAAAATGTTTGCGTGGCCACGCCCAAAGTCTATCTGGAATACGTTCAGATGTTTTGGTAATTTTGTTCAATCATTAACAACGAGAAACAGAAACGTTAATAAAGAGTGACTTAGATCCATTTCTTTATTAATAAAGTATTAGTAACAAAAGGATAATAATAATGATGAATCATTAAAGATTTTCCAGGAAATCTACCTCGAGTTGATCTAGGGGCATTGGAGTGTTGCAAGACGCCAACCAATGTCATTTTACTATTAATAGTTAACCAAGTGGGAGTTGTTAGAAATGGTTAAATAATTAATATGTAAATGTCTAGTATCGAACCCGAGACCTCGGGATTGCACACATTACAAATGAGTATTAAGGAATAATAATAAATGTATTTTATATATTTATTATTAACACGAGAACTTAACGACCGTTAGTGTTTTCAGTTAAATGACTAACGACCGTTAGACGAAAATAAGGAAAGAGATGTTTATATTAAATTAGAAGATTTGGAAAATCTTGAACCTCCTTTGGTGAGGGTATTCGGCCGACTAAGGCTAATGGGGCAACCCATTGCCTTACTTGTTCCCAAAGTTTTCCAAATCCTATATAAACAAACTCAAGGGTAATTGTTTGGTTAATCTTTTGTGCACACAATTATCCCTAAGTTTTTCCTCTTCTCCTTCTTGGCTTAAAACCGATCGACACAAACCTCCCAAGGGTTTGGATCGATTTTTTTGTGTTCCAAATTGTTCTTGTGCTTTTACTTGCATAAACTTAATACGGTTTAATTTGTGTGTACAAGAACGAGGTAATAACTCACTATAGTTATTATCAAGAGATCGAATAACAAAACGGTAAGGGGTTATTCATTGATCTAGTTTATAACATATTCAAGATTTGTTGAAGTGCATCGGGTACGTTTTCTATTTAATGTTTATGTTAATAATTATATGTTATACTAATTGTTACACGCTTCCGCTATATGTGTACTTTGATTATGGAGTTTTTATGATTGTCATGCTATGTAAATTCAACAATCCATGCATACACAACCATCTTAATTCCTCTGGAAACTTCTTATAAGTCCCTTTGATTTGCACATAATTGAGTTGCAGTAGCATTATAATCTCCATCTTACTCAATACATCTGTTTTCACCTCAAATGATCCACGTAACTTCTCTTTCTTGAGGAATCTCGTGTCAAGGGTGAGGCCAAGAATATTATCCATATCCTAAGAAGAAAGGGAACATAAACCAAAACAAAAAACAGAAATCGGATTATTGATATAGACAATATGGAATAACTTGGGTAATGCACAAGAGTACTGAGAACAAAGTAATGCAAAAGTATACACAGCCCTACCTTTTTATTTTTTTTCAACACTTCATATGACTCGTCGTGATTCCATAATCGACTACGCTTCCATGGCTTCTTTGGTGATTCTTTACGTACTTCATCTCTTCCCATTTCTTGTAGCAATTGATGCATCCTTAACTTATTATCCTGTCTTCCGATACTAAGAAGGCATCTGTCAACAAGATTCCTAATCCCGAATCTTGTGTTAATATTACATGCCTTCAATATTGTTCCAGCATAATCATTGTCTTCTCCAACAAAAAAGCAAGCGATATGCTTAAACAATTCCTTATCATTTTCGGATGGCAAAGAATTGAAGCTCATTTGCAAGACATTCTCTATGGAGCGATCACTCTTTAGCATTTCTATGTAATCCTCCCATTCATCTACATCTCGATTATATAGAGCCTTGCCCAATACTTTAAGAGCCAATGGATGCCCTTCACAATACTTTGAGACCTTTATTGACACCTCTTCATAGCCTTCCTTGGGAGTGTTGCAAGAGAATGCATTACTGCATAAAAGTTCTAGCGATGCATCTTCTGATAAGCCTTCAAGTAACAATTTCCTATGCTTGGGTTTAACTTTTGATTTTAATAGTGCACACCTCTCTGTCAATGATGCGTCCTTGGTTGTTATTATGATTTTGCTACCCGGATGAAAACCTTTGTTTCCAAGTAACGCATCCAACTGGTCGAGACTATCAATATCATCAAGAACTAAAAACACCTTCACACGGGCTAATGCTTTCTCAATCTTAGAGGTGTATACCCAAGTATCATGAACTAGTCGCTGCTTCTTTTTTGAGATGTCATTATAAAGTTGCTTTTGTACATCAAGCAATCCATTATGATTTTTAGTACATGTTGAATTGATACCTTCAATAAAACTGCTCTTGTCAAATGTACGAGAGTGCAAGTGGAAGACATATTTGGCCAAAGATGTCTTCCCAATCCCACCCATGCCTAAGACTGTGAGAATGTCAGCAGTATGACTGGAGGAACCATATGTCAACCATGACGTGATTTCCCAAATCCGACGGTCCCTCCCGATAAGCCGGAGTGGCAAAGTATCACTTAAGGGTACGCCTAATCTTTGATGGATTTCACTAACAATTTCTTCAATAAACTCTGCCTCTTTCCTGAAAAATAATTTTCAATGAGAAAAACAAAACTTAAGGTGTAGCAGGATTGGGATGATATCAATAATCTTTTTAATCGTGATTTGAAACAAAGTTTAAAGTTATTTCAAAAATATAACACACATATGAGAAAGTTTAAAGTTATTTCGGTACATGTTCCCTGTGTATGTGTATGTGTATGTGATAACAAAACGAAAATTTGCCCCAATAACAAACGGTAATAAAAAATTAAATCAAATGATACTATTTGACCGATAATAACAAAACTGAAGATAACAACCTTTCTCGACAGTTAGGCGGCCAAATCTAATTTGTATTATAGGTATCACCCGTTATCGTAGGTAATCTACTATAGGTATGTATGCCTTCCATGCTACCTTTCTTATTTGCACGTATGACTTTATGTTTATTATACGTTTATGTTGCTCTTTAATATGTTCAGATAAGTTCATATCTATTACGTTCTGTTGTACCTATGCTTAGAAGTAGCTATGGTTTCTTTTTAGTTTTCTTAATGTCTGGAACAGATTTTCTGCTTCGTTTCTTGATCTTGAAAGATTTGTTCTATACGTAGTCAAGGTAACCAGACCGTTGTCTCCATTCAACTATTCAAGTGTTTGAATGTGAAAGGAGTCTTACAAAAGATTGTAGGCTGCTTCGAAAGTTTAATCTTTCTGGCATTCCTCCGGCCCTAAGGTTTGTTGACGGATTGATTATTGACATCGAGTAAGATAAAATGCATGTGATTTTGTGGACTGATGTGTTTTTGGTTATTGAAACAGGGGAACCCCACAAATTAAAGTGACATTGGAGAATGCCAATGGTATCTTGAATGTGAAGGCTAAGGACAAGGGAACTGGAAAGGCAGAAAAGATCACCATCACCAATGAGAATATCTCTCATTAGGCTGATCAAACACTAATAGCCTTTTTGTAACAATACACAAATGTGTAATGGTGGTCAATGTAACCATACTACCCTTCTATATATATGATGGTTACCAAATTGTATTCGTAAGCTTACGATTTACCTAAAATTTAACTAAATCATTGAGGTTTAAATAGTATCTTCCTAACGTTCAGCTTGTATATATATATGATATGATATGATATGCAACTTGATGACCCCGAAAACGAAAGAAAAAGAAAAGGTCTAGAAAGTGATTACCTGCCCTTGACGTCTTTCCCTTTTAAATCAGCAACCTCTGTGAGTGCTTTATTCCATTGATCCATCTTTTGACCCCATCTTACTCTTTTCTCTGTGTTTGTTTCGGCCTCCATCTTCCGTCTGTGCTCTGCCATGGCATCTCCAAAGCTGTTTTGTTGCTTCCTTACATCGGTTGGCTCAACATGATAGAAAATGGGGATAACAATTTGGTTAGAGACCCGACGCTGTTCAAGGATGAGTACTAGTTCATCAAGACACCATGTGGAAGTAGCGTAATTCTTGGACAGCACTATTACAGAAACCTTTGATGATCTAATGGCATCCTCCAGTCCAGGTTTCAGGTCTTCTCCGGTTTCAATCTCTTCATCATCCAAAAAGGTATTTATGTCAGCATCCACCAGGGCATTGTAGAGGTGATCGGTAAAACTATTACGAGTGTCGGCTCCTCTGAAACTTAAAAATACATCATATCGTTTATTATTATTATTATTATTATGATCATGACTACTGGATGAACATCCTTCTTCAACTTCACTGATTATAACCATTATTATGAGTGATTTGATTATGATATGAGTTTGGCTACCATTTTAGTAATTTTTTTGAACAGCATATGAGTGGCTAGGCTACCATCATCAACCAATAAATAGAAGAGGGTGAAGAGGTCTTAGGGGCCGTTTACTTTCAACTTAATGTCCTGTTTGGTAACAAAACTGGCTGGAAACAGGAAACTTTGGTGTTTCTTTTTAACTTATTGCAAAAGAGAATCCTTAATGTGGAAGGGGGCAAAATTTGATACTGTTTCTATTCAGGACGTCTTAATACGATTTTTTTCCCGAACTAGTGTAGGTGGAAAAAATAAATTCGAAAAATTTAGAAAACTTCGAAAAAATTTATAAAAATTCAAAAAAAATTTAAAAATTCGAAAAATTTATAAAAATTCGAAAAATTTAGAAAACTTCGAAAAAATTTATAAAAATTCAAAAAAAATTTAAAAATTCGAAAAATTTATAAAAATTCGAAAAATTTATGAAAATTCGAAAAAATTTATAAAAATTTTAAAAAAATTCAAAAAATTTTAAAAATACAAAAAATTTATAAAAATTGAAAAAATTTATAAAAATTCAAAAAATTTATAAAAATTCAAAAAAATTTATAAAAATTCGAAAAATTGATAAAAAATCAAAAAATTCGAAAATTTTATAAAAAATTTATAAAAATTCAAAAAATTTATAAAAACTGAAAAAATTTATAAAAATTCAAAAAATTTATAAAAATTCAAAAAAATTTATAAAAATTCGAAAAATTGATAAAAAATCAAAAAATTTGAAAATTTTATAAAAAATTTATAAAAATTCAAAAAATTTATAAATATTCAAAAAATTCGAAAATTTTATAAAAATTTATAAAAATTCAAAAAAACTTATAAAAAATTTGAATTTATTAAATTTTTTTTCGAATTTTTATATTTTTTTTTAATTTTTAAAAAATTATAAATTTTTACAAATTTTTTGAATTTTTAAAAAATTATAAATTTTTATAAATTTTTTAAAAATTTTTATAATTTTTATAAAATTTTCGAATTTTTTGAATTTTTATAATTTTTTTTGAATTTTTAAAAAATTATAAATTTTTACAAATTTTTTGAATTTTAAAAAAATTATAAATTTTTATAAATTTTTTGAATTTTTTAAAAATTTTAATAAGTTTTTTCGAATTTTTATAATTTTTTATAAAATTTTCGAATTTTTTGAATTTTTATAAATTTTTTGAATTTTTAAAAATTTTCTAATTTTTTTAAAATTTTTATAAATTTTTTCGAATTTTCATAAATTTTTCGAATTTTTATAAATTTTTTCCACCTACACTAGTTCGGGAAAAAACTCGTATTAAGATGGTCAATTAAGCATAAAAAAGAAACAACATATATCCACACAGGACCTAACTAGAAACAGTACACATATATCCACACAGGACCTAACTAGAAACAGGAAAAAAAAGAAACAGCCCCTTAGTCAACCATTAAGTTTTCATGGGACCCACGGCCTGAAAGGTTAATCAGATTGTAATATTTCAACCTACTTTTAACAACTGAAAGGATATGTTATTATAACTTTTTTATTTTATCTTTTTGAAAAAGTAACTTTTATTCATACTCCTGGTACCCTTACCTATCACCATCTTTTACCAATAAGGCCCCGTTTGATTCGCGGAATTTTTTTGATGAAATTGGAATCTGTCAATGGAATTGGAATGTGAAGGAATTAGAATGTTAAATAATTGGAATGTGGAGGATTTGGAATCTTAAGGAATAGCAATTTGCAAAAACTAACGCGTGTTTGGTTGAATGAAAATGAAATTAGAAAAAATAAATAATAATAATAATAATAATAACAATAATAATAATAATAATAATAATAATAATAAAAGAAATAATAATATTAATATTAATATTAATAATAATAATAACAAAATTAAATAGTAATAATAATAATAATAATAAATAATAATAATAATAATGATAATAATAATAATAATATTAAAATAATAATAATTATTAATAATAGCAAAAATAATAGTGATAATAATAATAAAATAATTATGATATTAATAATTATATAAAATTAATTATAATAATAAAAATATTAAAATAATAATAATAATAATAAAAATAATAATAGAAATAATAACAATAATAATAATAAAATAATAATAATAATAATAATAATAATAAAACAATAATAATAATAATAATATTAAAATAATTATTAATAATAATAATAACAATAATAATAGTAATAATAAAAAATATAATAATAATAATAATAATAATAATAATAATAAAATTTATTATATTATATTTAATGAAATTTATTATTATTATTATTATAATAAAAAATATAATAATAATAATAATAATAATAATAATAATAATAATAATAAAATTTATTATATTATATTTAATGAAATTTATAATAATAATAATAATAATAATAATAATTGATTTTTGATGATAAAAATAATGAATTCTATGGAATTGTAAACATTCCTCCTATTTTGTTATGGAATGTTGAATTCCGCAGAATTGGGATTTTAAAGGATTTCCATTCCATTTCATTTGCAACCAAACACATTAAGGAATGGAATTTAGATTCTGAATTCCTTGAATCTGCCAAACAAACACGTTAAGGAATGGAATTAGATTCCAATTCCATCAAAATCCTGAAGATTCCGTGAACCAAACGGGGCCTAAGATTTAGCCAACACATACCTATAAAATCCCATACCTCCCAACCTAAATCACTGGCGGCCATAAATTCTCATACCTCCCAAAAAAAAATTTAATTATTAAACTAAAATCAATTTAATTAAAAACACAAACATTTTATTAAAAACATAACATTTCACTACAAACTAAAAAAGGAAAATACATTGCAACATTATTTTTAAAAATAAATTAAAAAAAAAAAAAAAACTACATAACACTAAATTAAGTCGTCAATCAGTTGTGGTTGAGCCGTTGAGTATATAGGGCCATGTACTACCCGTGGATGAATCGGGTAGCGGAGGTGGGATGATGAGTTCGTCGGAAGATGAAGACATTTTTTTTTTGTGGAGAGTATACGAAAATGGGTGTGTTTTGATTGAATTGGAAGTGAAAATGTATTTGAAATGGAAGTGAAAATGGGTATATATAAGTAAATATGGGTAGGTTTGTTTTTTGTTTTTTGTTTTTGTTTTTTTTTTTTTTTTTTTGGGTCACCAACGTCCATATACACGCTCCTAACGGCTCTTTTTTGCTTCAAATTGATTTTGTGGTCAGCGGGTAAAATTACCGTGTTTCACAAAATTTTGTGATAAAATCACCACCGGCGGCGGTGTTACCGCCGGTGTGATTCATACCGCTGAAGCAAACCGAGGGTGCTCCGACCCCCCTAACAACTTACATATAATGATTACAATTATTTGAATTTACACCAATCGGACCAACTAATGCTAGTATTCTTCTTTATATTCTTATACCAAAGAAAAGCCAAAGATTTGATATTTTGCAAAACCATCTCGACGTTGATGCTAGCATTCGAGAAACATCGATCATTCCTAGCTTTCTAAATACACCAACAAGCCACCATTATAATACCTTTGAGAGGTTTTCTTTTTCCTTTCATATCCTCACATTGTCATGGATCTCCACCAAATCTTTTACCGTGAACACAAAGAACGGGCAAGCATTACACCATATGCAAATGTATTGCCAGACCAAATTCGCCACCCAACAAGCACAAAACAAGTGATCCACCGTTTCTAGACATTCCCTGCACAACACACAATACCCATTTCCAAAATTACAGTTACGGGACATAAGAGTATCAAGAGTAGGGATATGATCCATAACTAACCTTCACATAAAGATGTTGATTTTTTTTTTGAACCCATTTAGATAAGAGTGTCAAAAAAAATCGTACCCAAATAACCCAACCCGACCCGAATGGGTTTGGGTCATATAGGCCACCTTATTATGTGGGTTATTTGGGTTAACCCGAACCCAAATCTTTTATATGATTTGGTATATGGGTTAAACATAAAAAGATTTGGGTTACCCGAATAAGCGTTTTATTATTATTATTATTATTATTATTATTATTATTATTATTATTATTATTATTATTATTATTATTATTATTATTATTATTATTATTATTTGATATTTTATTAGAGCGGGGGGTGCAGCTCGTCTTCGGGCTCGTTGTGGCTGAGCTGGACCTCGTCGTCCCTCGCCGCTGCACCATCTCCCTTCGTTGTCCTTCGCCATTTTCCTCTAGCTCGTCTGCACAACGAGCTAAGTTGTCTGACAATTTTTTTTTTCGTTTTCTTGCTTTTTTTTTTCTTTTTTTGTAACTTTTTTTTAATATGTGTATATGTAAATGTATATAAAACAAAGTTTTATAAAAACTTAGATTTCATTAAACATCAATACGAAATACATAAACAACAACAAACGATTAACACAAACAACAGCGAACGATTAACGTAAACAACAAACGATTAACACAAACAACATACGATTAACATAAACAACGAACGATTAATGAAAATTATCATCTGAATCTGGGTAACCATCATCAGATGATTCGGAATGTGTGAAAAAAACCACACTCCCACCTTTCTCTGCGTTTTTCAGCCTCTTTTGCTTCTCGCTCCAAACGAGCCCTTTCCTCTTCTCTTTCTTTATATTTCATTTCCAGCAAGACCTGCATGTCTGCTTCCTCCCACCTAAGTTGTTCCTCACTTAACCCAAACGGATTTGGGTCTTGGTTTGGAACCGGTGGATTTTGGTCTTGGTTTGGAACCGGTGCATTGTTCACCGGTTCATGTGGTTGGCTGAAAACGGGAAAGATTTGTCCAGGTGGAGTATGGACTTCTTCAGTTTGTCGAGGTAGGCTAGGAAATTGTTGCCCAAAATCTTTTTTGCGAGGCGAGGATGAAAATTCTTGCCCGAAATCTTTTTTGTTGGAAGACATTTTGAGTTACAGAAGTGAGGGTAGTTTAGCTTTGAATATGAAAATTGTGGGTGACAATGCAAATCAGAATGATTGGTATTTATAGGGGACAATCCACACGTTTTTGAATATTTTTACTTTGAATTTTAAATTTGAAACTCTAACAAAAAGATCCCGCCCTTGTTTTTTGAATATCCACACATTTTTAATATTTTATTCTTAAATTTGAATTTAAAAAATATCCCGCCCATGATTTCAACTTAAATTTCAAAAAGATCCCGCCCATGTTTTCTAGTGCAATTTCATATGGTTATAAATACCATACCATTATAGGGGACAATCCACACTTGTAATATTCTCCAACACAATTGAAATGGCTAATCGTTTGTCTAAAGAGGACCAAAAGTTGCTAGCAGAAATTTAGGTTGCGGTTTCTCAAAGTCAAAGCTTCGACAGTGAGAAATCATTTTGGAACCAGATTATAGACATGTTCAACAATATGTCTAACGGTGAGATCCGTACCAGAAACTCACTCAGTGGCATATGGGCAAGAATTAGCAGTGAATGTCAGAAATTCAATGCTATTTTCTTAGATTTGTAGCGTACACGTGGGGACAATGACGGTGAGCTTCCAACACTGCAAAGACAATGTTTCAAGAACGATTTGGGGGAAGAAGCTTTCAATACGTTCACGTGTGGGAGGTTGTGAGAAATGTTTAACAGTGTTGTATGATTTGTTATCTTTATCGTTTTTAATATGTTGTATCGTTTTAATATGTTGTATCTGTATCGTTTTTAGTATGTTGTACTGTTATTTTGAATTTGAATAAAACTCGTACGGTTACTTTTCGTTTGAATATGATTTTTTAAATACTCTCCAACGGCTACTTTAACAGATACATTCAAATATAAATACCACACACTTGTAATATTTGTCACAACACTTCATTTTCTCACAACTCTTCAGTTTCACAACACTTCATTTTCTCATACGCAAGTATCACTATGGCTAACGAACCAGCAGATGTGCATAGGGCTATCCTCAACCGTTTACGAACTGAACAAGAAAAAGAACTCAGACTTATTAACAGTTTGTTTGGCGAGATAACTCGTATTATGCTACAAATGCATAATCGTGCTCCAGAGATCGAAAGGTTGCGTGAGTTGCCTCAAGACCATCCAGCAATCAGGGTCGGTCTACAAACGCTACAAAGAAAAATGAAACAGATCTGGAACTTCGTATAGCGTTGAAGATGGTTAGGGAGTAGGTCTTACAAGTGTGAGAGGAGAAGTCGGATCTCATCGACAACTACAACTCTATATAAAATTTCGTATCATATTAGTATTCGGTGTATCGTTATTTTTAATTCCCGTATCGTTTTTTTTCCGTATCGTAACTTTATGTTTAATGTGTGTTTGAATAAAATGTATTGTATTTTTATTTGAATAAAATTAATTTTAGTTTATTTGGGTATTTGATAAAAGAAAAGAAAAAAAAAAAGATAGTGGTGGGGCTCAAATGAATATGTTGTGATTAGTTGTTTGGGGAAGGGTTGTTGTTGTGGTTTCTTATGATGACGTGGCACCCCGTAGGACCCGAATGAAGAGAGGAACCACCTCACTGACCTCCCGCTCTTAGACCATTCCCATTAGTTACGTTAAACAGGCGTTAAAGGACCATTTTTGCAACGTTAACGCGCGTTAAGGGGCGTTACTTGATGGAACTGACGGGCGTTAACGCTGCGTTAGGGGCTGCGTTAACACCCTAACGCAGCGTTAAGGGTGGTTTCTGCCAAAAAAAATTTACACTTTCGCCCCCTTAATCAAACCGTTGCAAGTTTGAATTTGTTGCATTTTGGCCCCTGAAATTTCTAGCCGTTGGAAAAGGAGCGACCTTACTAAAAAAAAAAAGAAAATTCAAAACCATTTTCAATCCCCTATAAATAACCATTTCACACCATATTTTTTTTCACACTTCCACAACTCAATACACTACATATTTACACTATCTTTTCAACCTTCAACCAAAAAAAAATGTCTCGATTCAACCTAAACGATGACGGGAACGAATCGTTCTTAGATCTCTTAGGATCCGGGTTCAATAACCCCAATGTCGGCTCATCTTCTAACCCGAACGCGGGTTCATCTTCCATCCCGAACCCACTTGGCTTGTCGGACCAAGAACTTTACCAACAACATCAACAAATGCTCTATTTCGAACAACAATCCAACCTAAACACCCAAAATTTCTCCAACCTCAACTTCACCCAACATTCACAACAATCTCAAACCGCAACCAATGAAGTTCCCGAGACTCCAACGTCTCCACCAAAGAAAACCAAGTTCGGGCGTATCAAACGAAAGTCGAGAAAATCAAAAAACCCCGAACCTTTGTCGGATGCTGATGAAGAGCCCGTTGCCAACAAGTGCAAACGTTGGAACGCACAAGAAGAAAAGGTGCTTGCTCAGTGCTATGTTGCAGCGTCGGAAGACGCACATGTGGGGAAAAATCAAAGCCGGGATACGTTTTGGCAACGTGTCCAGAATGAGTTTAACCGAGTCAACTACCAACCAAGGAACAAGGATATGCTCCAAAGTAAGTGGAGGACTTTGAACCGTGACTGTTCAAAGTTCAACGCGTACTACAAACGTTCCCAACGTCAAGAAAGAAGTGGCGAAAGTGAGCTTGATATCCTGAAACGTGCCAGAGAAATGTACCGGGACGAGCACAGAACCGCTCCTTTTAGCAACGAGGAGGCTTTGGGAGGTTCTACGAGGTCATGTGAAGTGGGACACGCCGGAGCCAGTTGATTTAACCGGCGATGAACCACCAAGCCAAACAAATGAGGCGTTGTTTGGTCATGATGAAATACCAAGGCCAATGGGGAGGCGTGCTGCAAAGAAAGCTCGATCCGAGAGCACGGGAGGAACGAGCACGGGAGCGAGTACGGGAGGGAGCTCGTCAATGCAATTCGTGGAGAATATGACCCTCGAGTATCGTCACAAACGGGAAATGGCAATAGCCGCGTATCGTGCTACAAAAGAAAAGGAGGAGGCGATAACAAGGCTGGAAGAAATAAAGTTTTTGAAGGAGAAGACCGCCGGGGAGCCACCAGAGGTGGTGTGGTGGATCAACCAAGAAAAGGCTCGCATCGTGGCAAAATACAAGCTCGGGGATTATGTTCCAGAGTAGATTTAGGATTGTCTTTATTTTTATTATGTAATTTTTAATTTCGTCGTTATTTTTATTTATTTCTTTAATTTCATTTGTACTTTTTTTTAAGTGTGTTATGTTTGAATGAATGTAATGTTATGTTTTAATAAATGTGTTGTTTTAAAAAAAATGAAGTAGTTTATAAGTTAGGGGTTGAATTTGAAATTTTATGTGTAAAGTTGAGTTAAGGTGTGTTAAAGTTGAGTTATTGATGTGTGGGTTAAAGCTGAGTTAAGTTAAAGGGTGAAAAAGCTGACGTGGCATGTCTTAAATTTTAAAGCTGAGTTAACTGATGTGAGTGGCCTTAGTGGGTTGCAACAAGTACCTATGTGACCCCTACTCCACCCACCTAGTAGGCTAGTAGCATGTGTATTACGTACTATCTATGTGACCCCTACTTCATCCCACCTCATCTAATTTTATCTCTAAGATAAGTGAAATCTTAGAAACATCCAATCAAAACACTCCACGTCAACTTTTATTTGATTTTTACAAAGTGGAGAATCTAGTGAAAGGGTAAGTAAAAAGAAAAGGAAAAAAGGTAAGTAAAAAGAAAACGTAAAACGGGTGACAGTTTTCTTCACCTAAGACTATGTGTAGTGGTGTGTAAGAGAGGGTGGGGTGTTTTATGCCATGTGGCAGTGTGGGTCATGCTGAGGCTTGGTAGGAAAAGTGGTGTATTGGTAGTAGGAGCGTTTTTGAGGCATGTTGGGGAATGAACTGGTATTATTTTTGAAGAAAACAAAAGGGCAGGAGCGCGGAGAAGAGAACGCCTCAAAAAAAATTGAAGAAACACGCCCGGTCGTTGTGGTCTTTTGGGCGTTTTGGGGCGCGGTTGGGCAAGATATTGAGGCTTCCACGCCTCAGTACATATGGCCTAAGTGATGATGAAAAATGTAGTCCAATTTTATTTTTATATTATCTATTTCGTTTTATTTATTTATTTATTAAGTAGTTAACGTGGCTTGTGGGTATATGTGATACGTTAATAAGTGAGGAGGGTTAATGAAGTAGAAAATATGTTAATTTTAAGTAATAATGTTAATTCCGTACCCGCTCGAGTTTTGTATGATTCGGGTGCTAGTGTGTCCTCCGTATCATATAATTTTAGCAAGCAACTAACCACCTCACTAGTTAAACTTCTGATGCCCCTCGAAGTCGAATTAGCCGATAGTAAAGTTGTTGTTGTATCCAATGTGTATCGAGACGTAGAGATAGAAATCGATGATAATGCCTTTGAGATTGATTTAATTCCCATTATGCTCGGGGAATTTGATATTGTCATAGGCATGGATTGGCTTGACAAATATAATGTGGCCATCCTATATAGCCAAAAGATCATCCGGGTTGTAAATCCTAGCGGTCGTGAAATGATTATTTATGGCGATAAAAGGAAGGGTGAATTAAAGTTATGCTCCGTGATGAAGGCTAGGAGATATTTATCACGTGGTTTTTATGCCTTCATGGCTCACGTGATAGATACGAGCTTTGAAAAGAAAAGCATCGATGATGTTCCAGTTGTAAATGAATCAGTCTTTCCGGAAGACTTGCCTTTGGTTATTTTCACTGCACTTTGCAACTGATCCTAGCACATATGACCATGTTACCAACTCAAAGACGGTTAAAGTGTAAGGCTATCTTCTGAATGTAGATGAAAAACAAAAAAGTATATATTCCATGTAATTAATTATTAATCCCAGCACGTAAAATGACCTTCGTAATTGGGAAGATTAATTACTCAATACAACGAGTGAGGCTGAAACCCATATCATTCCACAAACGATATGTTCCTTGGGTGTCAAAGATTAAATTAATGCATTATAATACATGCATTCCCATACCTGTAGGTGACAATTTTGACCCATTTACTTCTAAATAGGTCAATTAGGGTTGTGTTTATCTCAAACGGGTCTAATATTTTTTTTGTTATAAGGGAACATGTCAAAAGTCGTCCAAATTTTATTATGTTCAAAAGATTTAGATTCAGATTGTAATAACATTGTTATTGCAATCACAAAATATTTAATTCATTATTTGTATAAAAGTTGGACAATATTGTACTAAACCATTAAAAAGACAACCCGTTCCACCTTGAACCCGACTTACATATTACCTAACCCCCAATGCCCATTTTGCCACATTTATCAGCAATCTTATAATCGTATTTTACATATAATTTTATGATGGTTTTTGTCTAATCTTGCTACTACAGGTCCTTCCGATTATACTTGATGCTGGAACCAACAGTCAAAAGCTATTAGAAGACAGTCTTTGTAAGTAGCGACATCCAAAATTAATAATAGTCGCACATAAGTTATGAGTAACCAAACTGAACGACATAATATTTTGGCTGAAACATATCTTTTGTTCTTCGGGCACATTTAGGACTATGGGAATGAAGGTTGGAAAGAGAAGAAGATGTTTCAGTTGTGGATGAACTGATGGAAGCTCTTCATGCATGCACGTTGGCCAAAATAAATTATTCAGGTTCATATTTTTGTATTTTTTTATAAGAAATTTGTATCGCTTTTGTGAACACTTTAAATGCCGTACTGAATCGGTTTAACTATTTTCAATTAAAATGGGATTTTGAAAAATTTTAAAGATAAAGAAGAAAGTATGGCGAGGATGCGCTGAAGGAAGGAATGGGCGGTGGTGGTGGTCATGACCCATTTAACATCTTACAATCCTTTGCTGACCTTCTGAGTTTATAGACATAGGCATATTGCCCAGATGACAAAAAAATTATTTCTATCATTAACAAGATTTTTTTACCCGCATCTTACGAACGGTTTCAAAACATTCATTTTTGTGCCAATTTACAACTCTTGCAGCTTAAAGTATTACATAATTTAAAACTAACCCCGAGAGTTTACGTAAGGCCTAATAAATAATGTTATATTAGGCTTGGACGGCTACATAGTATTTGGAATTTGCTAATGGGTGCATGGTCATTTACGGAATAATTGTGCTTGACTCCTTTGATTTTTTATAGTCAGTAGACTCTTTGTGAAGTTTTTAATGATGACTATGAAACTGATTACTTTTGTGCAGGTTAGTGACACCTGAAGTCATGTTCTCGGGATCAAATGTATGTTCTTTGTTGGATGGTGCAAAGTATAAACATAGCTTTTATGGGGTGAATCGAAAACAAAGTCAAATAGCTAATAAGTAAACAGGTGTAATGGGTGAATCGAAAACAAATTCAAATAGCTTTTTGTTGTAATTGCCCTAATTCTTGCCTACTGGGATATGGAAAATGTCAAAATCAGTACCACTAGTCAATTGGGTTACATTGAGGGAGTCAAGAACTTTAAAATGTGTTGAAGGTAAAATTCCCAAAATGTAGGTAAAAAGCTTACAATAGAACAACTTTCTGTGTTTAGAGGTTTTGGGGGTAAAAAGCTTACAACAGAACAACGGTTGGATTGTCACTATGCGTTCTTAGATAAGAACACCACCGTGAAGAGAAGAAGGTTAACCAAAAGCCAAGGATAATTCAGCGGTCAACCATCAGAAGAAAAAGAGAAGCAGTTTTAGTCTCAACCAAAAGAGACGGTTTCATCTCTTCAAAGAGATAAACAAGAAAAGAGAGAGGCGCATATAAGAGCCAGGGCAACAGCGAACCAAACATAAAAGGGCATCGGGTTTATTTACCCCCCCAGGTTCCAAAATTTGCAAAAACCACCCTTCTACTTTATTATTTTATATAGTATATTAGATTTATTAATATATTGTATAGTTTTTTTTCTTAGATAAGTTACTTCTTTATTTTTTTAAGTTAGTATCTTGTCAAGGTTTAGATAATATAATAACCTAGTGATTACACTGCTTATTATATAATTAGGAATAATTTTTAAGGAGTAATTAACCTTAGGTTATTCATTTTAGAATATAATCTCCGAGGATAGTTTCCGAATTAAAACTAATCCTATAAGGTTTTGTTAGTCTTTTAGACACAAAACAATAGAAGCACGCTAGATTTTTTTTACACACCTTGTGTTAGACATTTAGTTTTAAGTTCGACTATTATTAGAGTTAGTTTGATTTTAGAAGAAACCAAAAGTGAAGATCATTCGGAAAGAGAATATGTCAGATAAAGAGATTATAATACATAAGGAAGTTGGTTCTTCCCAATTTCGATGTCCTATGTTAAAATCCACAAACTATACCGTGTGGGCAATCCATATGAAAACCATACTTAGGGCAAACGGATTGTGGGAAATGATAGAACCTAAAGAAAATACAGAACCAGATGAAAAAAAGGATATGACGGCGACTGCGCATCTGTTTCAAGCACTTCCTGAAGATATGATGTTACAAGTTGCAAGTTGTGAAAGTTCAAAGGAAATTTGGGATGCACTAAAGACAAGGCATGTCGGTGTAGATAGAGTACAAAAGGCACGTCTTCAAACACTCAAGACGGAATTTGAAATGTTGAAAATGAAGGAGGAAGACACTATTGATTCATTCACCGCAAGGTTAAACAGTATTGTCGCTAGGGCAAATGGTCTTGGATCAACGTTTGATCAACCGATTTTAGTACGAAAACTTTTAAGTTCTGTACCTAGAAGGTTTGTTCAAATTGTTGCAACCATTGAACAATTCGCTGATTTGGAAACGATAACTTTAGACGAGACAATTGGAAGATTAAAAGCCTATGAGGAAAGGACCAATCTAATGGATGAAGGCCTAGTAAACAATCAAGATAAACTATTATTTACAAGACATGCCAACAATAATGGTCGAAGACATCACTATGATAATCAAGGAAAAGGAAGATATGTTCCACCACATAAAAGAGGTTATGACAATACTAGACAACATGAAAGAAACAAGAATAACTCGAAGGATACATTCAAGGACTGTAATGAGGCAAGGAAATTCTCTCAAGATCAAGAAGGATTTACAAGGAATAGAAGTGAAGTAAGATGTTATAATTGCAACAAACTTGGACATTATGCATCAAATTGTCGACAAAGACCACAAAGACAACAAAGACAAGAAGCATCGAACCTTGTGGAAGAAGATTTGGAACCACAACTCTTAATGGCATCCACAAGCTTCAACAAGACTCAAGAAAAACATGGCAAGGAGAAAGATGAAGGAAGACATGATCAAGAGCATGAGACAAAAGAAGACTATGATGAATTAAGCATGGAAGATCAACAAGTCAAAGAAAATGATACTTATGAGAAAGGAAGAAAGCCTAAATCTAAGAAACGCTTTTGGAGCACTATTACTTCAAAGTTGGTTCAAAAGATCAAACACAAGATGAAAAGAAATTCAAAGTACAAATGAAGACAATGATAGCAATGATGATTTCACCATCATCATTTGACCACACCAAGACAGAAGGATCAAGCATTTGAACTTAGGGAGGAGTGTTGGATTTCATAAGTCCAAATGCTCCTCATATTTCTAAGTATGGAAGAAAGCAAAGAATCGTGTTACGGTTTCATTTAAATGCATTGGCGTTAAACAGTATAGTGCAAGATTGGTATGCATGGATGATGACCAAGAAATATCAAGTGGTAGTTCAAAGGTGATCGTGCAGACGCCTAATTTTACAGATGACTACAAGAAAACATAGAACAGGCGAGGAAACCACGCTGACGACTCAATGTCGTCGGCACAATACACTAAACGACAAAAAAATGACTTGACCAAGCCAAGGTTGCGTTGAATTTTTAAGTTAGTATCGTACCGACGACGTGTCGTCGGTATAATGATACAATTGTTTGACTTTTCTAAACCTGGTGAAAACCTGGGCGGGAATTTGACCCGCCAAATTATGTCGACGACAAGTCGTCGGCACTATATACACAAAAAAATAATTGTGATTAGCATTGGGTTAGCGATTAATTAAGAATCATTTTACCGCTAGTTTTATTATACCGACGACATGGCGTCGGTATTTATTTAAGTCAAAATTTTGACTTTTCCCGCTTGTGAATTATAGCGAATAATTGGGCGGGGTTTTTTCCCGCCTTTATGACGCTGACGACATGTCGACGGTAATATGTCCCGCCAAACTTTCCCGCCAAATTTTTACTTATATATATTGTCACAAAACACGTAAATTTTCACAAAAAACACACATAACAATGGATGGTTTAATGCCGGAACAGGAATGGTTGATGTAATATATTTTTTATTTTTGAGTCCAAAGAAATTGTAACGAATACAATTCCCCCGGGTCGTTCTCCCAACGAAGGTTTGACGGCGAATAAGTCGAATCGGAGTCGTGAAAATGCGAAGTGAATAATTGAACGTGATAATTTTTTGGTGTTGTTTAAACTAAAATATGAAAATTAAAAGCAATCTATGATAACAAATAAAAGCACACAAAGAAAAATCAAATAATGCAAATCCCGGGCTAATCCCGAGATTTATAAAACTAATAGTGAAGTAATAAACCTAAAATGCAAGATTAAAAACTCAAGGGACTGAAAATGTAATTCAAACAAACTAAATTATAAAAGAAAATTTAGAAAATAAAAGTTTATAAAAGCCAAGGGACTAAAATTGTAAAAAACTGAAACTATTATTAACCTTATAAAAGACAGGGACTGATTTGTACTTTTTTGAAACTTACACAAAACTAAAAACGGTTTTAAACAAAGACGAGGACTGAAGTGGACAAAAATGAAATCTAATGACTGATTTGTAAAATCTGTAAACTAAAAACGTTTTACTCTAAAAAACCACCCAGGTTCGAATCCTGGGTACTACAAATTAGCTAAACTCATTTTTTTTTTTCTTCTTTTGCAAATCAAATAACAACTAATTACTACTAATTTTAATGAAAAGAAGAAGCTCAAACAAGCTTAAATAAGCTGGAAAACAGCTTATACACAAACCAGTTGAGTTTTTACACTCAACTTGAAAACAGCCTCAACAAGCTCACAATAAGACTCAATTAAGCTGACCAAATAAGCTAAGAAGTCAAAACCAAAAGTAGAATTTGATTAACAGCTGGCTTGACTAGCTTTTGCCCCAATAATATCACACTTACATCAAATAGATTTCAAGAAAACTACTCATGAACTAGGGCTAGTGACTGAAAAGCAGAGCAGAAATTTAACAGCCAAGCAACTTAGAGCTTAATTTTAAGGGCTTAAGAGAGCTTCTAAGTGAACTTATCCTATTGAAACTTTGAGTCTAAACACCAGAGATCACAATTCCACAATCCAACCTTACTATCAATCACTAGTGATCAATCAAATAGGTCCATGAATATAGCAACAACACTCAGTATATGCTGATGTAAATAGAACTAGTTTGACCAATTATATGCTATTTAATGTTGACTAAAATGAATTTAAGCTGCTTAAATCTAACTAATTATGTTATATTAATCTAATATTAATCTAATTTAAGCTAGTTTATCTAATTCCTAAGCTAATGATGCAAGTTTCATATTATAAATCTCAACAGTTGGCTGTTGGTGACTAATCAAAGTGAAATCTGACTTTATTGCTTTGACTTAACAATTTATGCTATAATCTACTCTACTATTTCCTAATTGAACTATTAGTGCAAAGTTAACACAGAAGAAACAACTTAATTTCAAAAATCACAGCTTATCCAAACACCCCTACAAGTGTCGGATTTCACTTCAGATCCAACTTCCAAGCTATAATCATGCAACTATTGATCAAAACAGTACTCTAACTCAGATTTAAGATCAATTCAGGCAATGAACAATAACAAACAACACACACAACTAGATATGGCATGTAATGAACAAAACAGTTACACTACAATTCTAACAACAACTAACAGATATCAAACTAAAGATCAAATTTAGCTTCAAAGTATCAACACTAACTCAATCAAACAATAATCATCCTAACATTAACAGATTTAACTATATCAAGCAGAATTGAACTTTGTAATTGAAATGTGAAACTTACAAAACACCCTTAGCTAGAACAAAGGGTTTTCCACAGTTGCCTATCTTTAGATAGGCTAAACTCTTCCAAATCTCAGTCTAGACTATCAAATTAAACCTTCTGAATAAGCTCAGCTTATTGGATAAAAGCTGAGTTTGACTTCTGTTAACTTTAGTACTTTTGAGAGGTAATGAACTAAATAAGCTCACTACAAGCTATAGGAGCTTGAATAAGCTTATATTAACAACTAAAAAGGCTATTTGAAGCCGGATTTAAGTAATAAAGGAAAACATATTTTTGGTTTTTTATTTGATTTTCTGATTTTTTTTATACTTTTGATATGATATAAACAATAAACTATAACTAATAAAGGATTAAAAGTGATTACTAGATATGAAATGAAACAGTAACAAGAGATTTAAACTAAGATTAAACAATTTAGAATTAAAAAAAAAAAAAAAAAAAAAAAAAAAAAAAAAAAAAAAAAAAAAAAAAAACCTTAAAATAAAAAGTAAACTAAGCTTTCATTAATTAAGAACTGGATTACATTTATTAAAGAGAAATTACAATTTGAGAAATAAAATTGACAGAGTTTCCCTACACTAAATTCTACATACTGAAATGACGAATCTAAGCCTCCTTATATAGCCGAGGGTGAGAAGGTTGGGGACTCAAATGCCAGGCTGGCAATCCGTGGGATTGTGTTACTTGAGAGCCAATCCAAGCCCTTAAATCCGTACCCAATGATTGAAAACAATCATAGCCCTTAGATTGAGGTGTAGTGAGGTGTCTTAACCAATAGCCAGCTGCCACATCAGCCATCCTTGTGCTTCTTTGCTTCTGACATTCCCTGACAATCTTCTAGAAGCGTACGATTTGACCAATTAGCCCTTAATTGTGGTGAAATCGGGGTGGGTAAAATTAGGGTTCATAGTTACTGGGTTGGGGATAAATTGGGGGGCGGGAAATGGTGGGTGTGGGTTTTTTTATTTTTATTTGACCTTATATCTTTTGACCGGGGTTAAAGTTGTGGGAAATGGGCTCGGGTCAAGGGAAAAGGAAGTGGGCTGGGTTGTTGATATGGCTGGTGGGCTGGGTTGGATTTAGGATAAGAGTAGATTGGGTTTATGGAAAAGTATGGATCCGGGTTTATTTGTTTTTAAGGATTTAAGGTTTTAAATGTCTAGGGGTTAAGTGTGTAATTTCTGAAAGTTAAAAGACTGATCATGCCACTTTTTCAAAGTTGAATCCAAGGGCTAATGTTGACAATCTCTGATAATTGGAGTACCACGTTTGACTTTTTGACCATTATTTCTTTCCCGGCTCCGGCTTTTAACACTCTTCCAAATCTCGTGCTCATTATCTCGGGTTTTCCGTGTCTTTTGTCAATTTTCACGATATCCATCCCTGCACATACAAAAACACAAAAACACAATATCTTTTGGCATTTTGGTCGGGTTTTTGGTTAGTTTGGTCCGGTTTTGGACAAGAAAAGGTATGTGTTTAAGCACATACCAAATTCCCCCAGACTAAGCTATTGCAATGTCCTCATGCAATGTTATAAAAACACATTTTTGAAACTGAAAATTTCCAATCTCTTTTTACTAACTTTGAGAAGTAGCAAAATTTTCAAAAGAGATCAAGAAATCTTAAGTTCTAAAAACTCCCCGATTTTCCTTTTATTCTATTTTTGTATTTTTCTCATTATTCATGTGACGGTTTTTGATGACAATCATTATCTATCGATAATTTTTAGGGTCATAGAGTAGAAACACAACTCATAGAGGAGTGACCATAAGGATAAAATTCATCGTCCTTGATTTTTCACATGCTCCCAAACTTAGCTTATAAACGAGATCACAACCTACTTAGAAATTAGATGCCAGCACTACTCATAGAAGTTACTTGTGTAATAACCTCTTGCTCCCATTTTCTTATTTTTGTTTCTACTTATTTTATTTTTGTGAGAGAAATGAATTTCTTCATAATCTTCTCGTTTTTATAATTATTATTCCGATAAAGATACCAAGTTTAAAACGCTAAGTAGTTTTCCATCTTCTTGCAAGAAAGTTTGCCTTAAAAATGAGGTCCAAATCAAGGTTATTACATACGTCAAAGACTAAAGAACTCATACAAACATGTAGACATAAGTTGTGGAGAAACACCACGTGCACCTCATGTGCCCGATCTAGGGTCATTCACATGCACCTCACGTGCCATCAACTTGTCTAACACATTAAGCACAAAATCCATACATCTCAACATACATTTTTTTTTTTTTTTTTTTTTTTTTTTTTTAACTCAAACTTTTCTTCACTCAATAACTTAATACCACGGGATTACCGGGTGTTTCCAAAACATCAAACATACAATAGTAACCCTTAGAAAACGAACCTTCACGGTTTAAATCCAAGACCTTACCGCCTTTAGAAGTAAGGATCCAAGGTCCGATCTCAATCCGAAATCTAAGAGCACTTTACAACTTATTCACTCCAAACGGGACCTTGATGTGTACCCAATCTTTAGAGCAAAAATTCTTTTAAGAAGATGGAGAACTAAATTTCGTTCTAAACCTAAATATCTTTAATTATTTATACAATATATGGGGTGAAACAATTTTACGGGAGCAAAAGGCCACAAGTACCTACGACGAGCTCTAAAGAGAACCAACTACTCCACGTTTGGCATCTAACTTCTAAATAAATTCTATCATTTCTCGCTCTTCGCACATTTAAAAATCTCAAATAATGAAATTGGCGAATACTTAGCCGATAATCAGCCACGCATATATAAAGTCAGTTACAGAAACTTGCAAATTCTTGAAAAGAATTCGCGTTTTCTAGCTCCTTATGTAAAAGACTAGCGAAAGCTTTAAAGCCATGCATGTATAAAGTCAAGTACGGGAACACGCAAAAGAGCAGCTCCTTGTGTACAAGACTAGCACAAGCTTATATGATTATCATTGGTTAAGGGAACAAGCTAGGGCTCAACACGCCCGGTCAAGTCAAAATTTTATTCCTACTCTACCCAGCGGAAAGTCAAAATTTATTATATTTTTGCACAAAAATTTTTAAATTTTCTCATTTTTTTTTTTTTTTGACTTTTTTGAGGAAAAACGGAGTTGCATGAGTAAACGGCAAAAATGCAAGGCAAAAATCGAATCGAAAGATCACCCCCCCAGACTAAAACGAGACATTGTCCTCAATGTCTTAAAGGTACGGGTATCCCTACAAAAATCTAAGGCCGTTTATTAATTATGCCAAAAGATAAATGTAAAACGATAAGATTTTGGATATTGATAAGCGGCGAATGATGAAACTCGAGTAGCGAGAAGGAAACTACGAGCACGAGAGTCTTCATCATCGGGCATTCCTGGACACAGCATAGAAAAACAACGAGACACAAGATATGGAAGAGGATCCCCTCCTCTTTATTAAGAAAATAGAAAGAAGATAGATGGATAAGCATGGGGTGCCTCCCACGAAGCGCTTGTTTTTGTTAACCGAGTCACATGAGCTTGACTCGACCCCGAATTTAGTTGTCCATGGGGAAAGTTTGGAGATCCGGGACAACCATGGATGGTACGTCCCCTCCAAAATAGTGCTTCAACCTATGACCATTCACCTTAAAGTTTGGACCGTCATTTTGAGCTAACTCGACGGTTCCATATGGAAAAACTTGAGTGATGGTGAATGGCCCAGACCAGCGGGTTTTGAGTTTGTCCGAGAAAATCTTTAACCGAGAATTGAAGAGGAGGACTCGATCACCAACATTGAAAATGCGGTTTTTAATCTTAGAGTCATGAATCCTCTTTGTTTTCTCTTTGTAGATCAAAGAGTTCTCGTAGGCTTGATCCCGAAGCTCATTTAATTCATTAATTTGGAGCTTACGGTGATCACCCGCGGTCTTAAGGTCAAAATTGGCATGTTTCAAAGCCCAATATGCCTTATGCTCGAGCTCGATGGGCAGATGGCAGGCCTTTCCGTAAACCAGCTTGTAAGGAGTACACCCGATGGGTGTCTTGAAAGCGGTTCGGAAAGCCCATAAAGCATCATCCAATTTGTCGGCCCACGAGGCTCGATTTTCACCAACGGTTCTTTCAAGGATACGTTTCAATCCACGATTTGAAACCTCGACTTGTCCGCTTGTTTGCGGGTGATACGCGGTAGAAAGTCGGTGAGTGACACCATACTTGAGCATAACTTTTGCAAATTGATCATTGCAGAAGTGAGTACCACGATCACTGATTATAGCACGAGGAGTTCCGAATCGGGAGAAGAGATTTTTCAAGAACTTAACAACCACTCGGGCGTCATTAGTGGGGAGCGCTTTAGCTTCAACCCATTTTGACAAGTAATCGACGGCCACAAGGATATACTTATTCCCTCGTGAAGACGGGAATGGCCCCATGAAATCGATGCCCCACACGTCAAAAATCTCACAGACTTGAATTGCATTTTGAGGCATTTCGTCTTTTTGCGAAATTTTTCCTTGACGTTGGCAAGAGTCACAAGACTTTACCAAGTTGTGGGCATCGCGGTAGATTGTCGGCCAATAGAATCCAGAATCAAAGATTTTTTTAGCGGTGTAGCTGGCACCATGATGTCCCCCCGTGGGTCCATTATGGCAAGCGTTGAGGATGTCAACGGCTTCTTGGCCATGCACACACCGTCTTATCACTTGATCGGCACATATCCGGAATAAGTAGGGATCGTCCCAGAAATAATGTTTAACATCTTTGAAAAACTTCTTTTTCTGCTGGGACGACATCCCTTTCACCACAAAATTCCCCGCATGGTAATTTGCGTAATCAGCAAACCATGGGGTACTCGGATCATTCTTTAAAGATATCTTCCCAAGTGTCTCGAGAGGAAATGTCTCGGTGATTTCCTTATTCTCGAGAAACACTTTGATGAGGATTTTCCAGTCTGGACAAATGATCAGCGGCTAGATTCTCTGCTCCTTTTTTATCATGAATGATAATGTCAAATTCCTGGAGCAGAAGAATCCACCGAAGTAATCTCGGTTTAGCATCTTGTTTTGCTAAGAGATACTTTAGAGCAGAATGGTCCGTATACACTATGCTTTTTGATAAGACAAGATACGGTCTAAATTTCTCAAAAGCGTAAACAACGGCCAACAATTCTTTCTCAGTAGTAGTGTAATGAGATTGAGCATCGCTCATTGTCTTGCTAGCATAGTGTATTGGCTGGAAGTATTTGGACTTGCGTTGCCCCAGGACTGCACCGATAGCATAATCGCTTGCATCACACATTAGCTCAAAGGGCAAGTCCCAGTCGGGGGCAACCAAGATCGGTGCTTCGGTTAACTTCTTTTTAAGAACCTCGAATGCTTCGATGCATTCGGGAGAAAAGATGAACGGAGCATCTTTTTCAAGAAGATGGGTCAGAGGCCGGGCGATTTTTGAGAAGTCTTGAATAAATCGTCTGTAGAAACCGGCATGACCAAGGAAACTTCGGATTCCTTTAACGGTAGTGGGATGAGGTAGCTTAGCGATAACATCGACTTTAGCTCGATCGACCTCAATCCCAGATTTGGAAATCTTATGGCCGAGGACTATGCCCTCTTTAACCATGAAGTGGCACTTCTCCCAATTTAGAACGAGATTGGTACTTTCACACCGTTCAAGCATTTTCTCTAAATGGGAAAGGCACGAGGAGAAAGAATTTCCATAAACCGAGAAGTCATCCATAAAGACCTCCATCGTCGTCTCGATCATATCGTGGAATATGGCCATCATGCACCTTTGAAACGTGCCCGGAGCATTGCACAAGCCGAAAGGCATGCGTCGGTAGGCAAATGTTCCATAAGGACACGTGAAGGTAGTTTTTTCCTGATCTTGGGGATCAATTGGTATTTGAAAATACCCGGAAAAGCCATCAAGAAAACAATAGAACTCATTTCCCGCTAAACGTTCAAGCATTTGATCCATAAACGGTAGTGGAAAATGATCTTTACGGGTAGCATCATTGAGTTTTCGGTAATCAATACACACTCTCCATCCGGTGACGAGACGTGTGGGAATTAACTCATTTTCTTCGTTTGTTATTACGGTCATTCCACCCTTTTTAGGCACACAGTGGACGGGACTAACCCATGAGCTATCTGAGATCGGATAAATCATCCCTGCGTCAAGGAGTTTAATAACTTCCTTTTTTATGACATCATGGATTTTGGGTTAACCCGTCTCTGTTGCTGAACAGCGGGTTTGAAATTATCTTCCAATAAGATCTTATGGGTGAAGAATTTAGGGTCAATACCTGATGCGCGTGATGTGTCGTTGCGGTTTAGCAGTTTTAATGCCTACTCAAGTTTTAAATTTATATTTAGCCGACTTATCAATAACACACACACTTAACGAGCAGTGTACCCGGTCAGTATGAAGATAATGGTAAGTAGAGTGTCGATCACTAAGAGTGGAACGTATAATCTCGTTAATCTAATCAGTATTTTAATATCCTAACGCAAGGGGGTTTCAGCCTGAGAGACTGGCACAGTTTTGTTTGCAATTAAATAATAAAATAAACAAATAGGCACGAATCAGCAAGTAGCACACACGTACACAGATAGATACTTGAGACAATAAGAGGGCTGTCCTTATGATTAAGTAGATTGTCACTTGTTTTATTGATAGCTTTATATGAAGTGTATGTAATTAACCCTTTCTCGTTGGTCCTATTCTTATCGGCGAGTAAACCCTTAATGACGACTTATGTCTAAAAGTTATTCCTAAGTGATCAATTTAGAAACAACCGTGGGAGCCACACCTTGTCCCGCAGTCGGGTGCCCGCAAGCCACTAATAAACACAGAGGTGGTCAATGCACTAATAAGTAGTAACCAAAGACATCAACATATAAACTTTAATTAATGGGAAAGCAAGTATTAAAGGGAGTGCAATCTTTCCGTTGTCACATTACACAAGCCACCAATCCTGATGAATTAAAGTTTGCTAAAACAATAAAACAAAACTACTTAATGAATTAAACACATGCAGCACCTTCTTACAGCTCTTGTATCTTCGATTTGGGTGTGTCTTGTGCTGCCTCTTGACTGAATTCGTCCTTTTGCTCTGCTGTCCGAACTTTGGTTTTAGGGTTTCGAACTCCCGAATCTCTTTAATGCGTCTGGTCTACGGGGTATTTATAGTTTGTGTCTGAGGGAAGATGCGGCGCATCTACTTAAGTAGATGCGGCGCATGTACTTAACTTCGCGTGGGGTCCAAGATTATAATATTCAGGAATATTCGTACACCGCCAGAAGATGCGGCGTAACTCTTTATTAGATGCGGCGCATGTCCTCTTGTGTCTTGGATCGTATCTGGTGATATCTTGATAGAGATGCGGCGCATGTTGATAGTGAGATGCGGCGCATCTGGAGCAGAATTGACTTGATCTTGTCCATGTCAGTAGACTTCCACTTTATGTACGTTTCGCTCCATTATTAGTCCAAAATCGCCAAGTTTCACCAAATGCTTGTTTTTACCTGAGAATTACAAAAGTAAACAATTAAGTATCAATCCTCATACATAATATAGTAAAACAAGTCAAATAAATAGGATAAATGATAGTAATAAAATGTACTTATTTGAGTTCATCAAATATCCCCCCACTTGAACTTTACTTGTCCCCAAGTAAACCTTAGATTAAATTTCATGAAAATGTATCCTAAAAGATGTTAGGACTTATTTTTATAGTTAAGCATGTATTCGTTTATTTCATAATCACACAACTAAACACTTAACGAATTAGAAGTAAAATAAAATAAGTCGATAAAAGCAAATCTAATCGTTTAACTGTCCAGTCGTGACGAATATTCTATCATAAGCTTGGCAAGTATACACATCTCCACCACTAAAGCTAAGGAATAACAAGTCTAAAGCGGTAAAAAGGGTTTTTAGGCTTAAGGGTTAATTATTCTTATTTCACTATCGATCTCAAATTCCAGAAAAGGCGACAAAATCACAAATACATGATCGAATCCACGAACACGATACTTGCAATTGCTCAAATCCTTAACTCGAATAGGCTAAAGATAGGTCCAAACTTCACCAATAATAATATATCAAAAAGGGCGACAAAATCATAAATACATAGCCGAATCCACGACTACGATACTTAAGATTGCTCAAATCCCTAATCTCAATAAATCAAAGGTTCGGTTGGATAAAGAATAATAAAGGGTATGGATAATATTTGGGATATAAATTGGTGTAAAATAAGAAATAAACAAAACAAATAAATTAAAATCCTAAGTGTGGTTAATCACTATCCCAACCATCCCATGAATAAGACTCATATCATTGAATAACTCACGCTTTAACACTTGAAACGCACGCTTTAGGTAGACACGAATTATACTCAACAAAATCTTAATCAAAGAATAATCCTTAATTGGCATTCCCATAACTGCCAATTCCCATTCAATCCATAGATATAGTACAACAAATAGTGGCCATATGAACCACTTACATAACTTTACATCGTTGGCTTAAAATAAACATCCAACTCTTTTTTCTTTCTTTTTCTTTTCTCAAATTTTTTTTTTTTTTTTTTTTTTTTTTTTTTTTTTTTTTTTTTTTTTTTTTTTTTTTTTTTTTTAACTTGAAACATAAACATAGATGTGTAAAATTTCACCACATCACTACAACTTTCTTTCCGGATAATTTTTTTCATACTTTTCATAACTTCAGAAATAATGGAAATAGTGAAAGTAGTAAACACACGAAAAATAAATTCTAAAATATACAATATTTACTTTCACTCCAATTGCATTATGCAATTTCCCGACCTAACCATAGATAATGAATTACGCACGCGAACACAGGTAATGTAAGGAAACACACTCTGCCTATAGCAATTAACCAACCACGGATTTTAATCTACAGGGTAGGCTAAGGTGTAAGGGTGTAACGAAACATTTAAACATAGGTGTAAGAAACGAAAGGAATGGCTCTGAGGGTTTTTCTAGGGTATCTTACTCTAAAAATGAGAGTAACAAAAGGGTTTATACGGGGGTTAACTAACCAGTGTAGTTAGTTAATAACACATAACATATAATAGGCTATTTGGGTGTAATCCTAGAATTTTACCAAGTTAGACAAGTCATTCCAATTAAATAAATAATACTCATTATGGTGGTCTCGAATAGTATACAAGCCAAGTTCTAAAGTTTACAAGTCACCGGCACACTCATAGATTTGTGAATTTTGGAAAAATCACAATTTTTGAAAATAACGTCATGTGTGCAGTTATGTAACTTAGATCTTAAACAAAAACATGCTAAAAAAAATTTTTAAGTTTGATATATTAAGCACATTTTTAAGCATAATTTTTTGAAAAAGTTTAGGACAAGTAAGTGTTAAGTGTTCTAATTCTCCTATCCCCCCACTTAAGTTAAACAACGTCCTCGTTGTTTGTATAAAAGGTTAAAAACTGGAAAATAAAAAGAATTAGAACAGAAAAACTCCCCTGAGATTTGCTCGGTATGATCCTCCATTAGTGTAAGAGCAAAAATCATCTTTCTTGTGGATTAGAACGTTAAAGCTTCATACTTGATGTATCCACAGAAAATTCAGGAAACTATAATACCACCAACACTTTAAAACACACCTAAGATAAGAAAGGTTCAACTTGCATAATACATTAGTAGTTAGATAAAAATAAAACTTAAAAATTAAAACTGAAAATCATCAGGTCAGTCGATGCGCCGTATCTTATTGAAGAAGATACGCCGTATCGAGCCTGGAATTAATACGGATCAGAATAAAGATGCGCCGCATCCTTAACCAGGGATGCGCCGCATTAAAATTAAACTGATAAATAGTTTTAAAGTCGAAAATTAAAATGCAGAAAAATAAAATAAGATATGACCGTTGCAGGAGATGCGTCGCATCTCAGGATTGAGATACGCCGTATCTTCGTGCGGCCTGGACTGACTCGACTCAGAAAACAGAATAATAAATGATAAATCCGGGTTGTCTCCCGGTCAGCACTTGTCTTTATTCCAGAGTCTTCAAGTTAGACTCACTTTCAGCTCTTTACTTGGTCCTTGTCACGGTCCATCCTTCTTCCTTCATCCGAAAGATTTTCCCGTATATCTCTGCGACGTTTTCCTCCGTTCGACTTAATCTAATATAACTTTTGGTCATCACAGCAGTATATTCTTCATCAGGACCCAAAGAATATTTGATGATTTTAAATTTTTCAGAAATAATCATGGGTGGCTCATTGTATGGAATCCCAAGTAGTTGACACTTTCTTTTGGTGAACTCTTCTTCGTCCTTGTCAACAAACTTAAAATAAGGATCCTTAATCAAATAGTCATCTAGTTCCTCAATCAACGACTCATTGTTATTATCATCTTGAATCGCCTCCCATTCTCTTTCCAAATCATATTGTAACCGTCGACTAAGCTTTGTGAAATCATCAAACTGTTTATGCACCCATTCCCAGAAAGTAGTATCCGATGTCCCCTTAAGTCCTTTCAAGCGTTCAATCCTGCCCTTTTCTTGTAAAGCCTCCGATTTTCGTGGGCAGTCTTCAACATTATCGTACCACTCATAATCTTCAAAGGTTACATCCTTTCCAACTCTTTTCATCCCAATTATACTTCCCCTATTACAGGTTCCGTCATTTTTATAATCGCAGGTTGGCCAAACACTACTCCCGTCCTTGAAAACGAAGGGTGTACAGGTATGATTAATGTGCTCAAATTCCCATGGTTTATCCGATACCCATGGTACTTGGTCATTCCATTCATAGTACCAGGTGTTTTTGAAATCATCATAAGTCTTAAATCCTGGTAGATCCCCAGTAAGCACATCATCATCGACTCGAAGAAGGTAGTTAAATTCCTTGAACTGCTTGCACAAGGGTGTCTCATACTCTAACAAATCAATGTCAATTCTGAAAAGTTCTTCAATGCCTTCATTGATTGTTGAATCATGAAGTGACGACCCATAATTGCTTTCTACTTCTTCGTCTTCTCCTCTCATCCAATATACCCATAATGCATCCTTAGTAGCTCGATCCATGCTCTTATGGTTATTAAACTTACTAGCTAACCATTCTGAAAAATCAACATCGTTAGGGTCATGGTTAACGTCAAAGCAAACCTTTCCAATCATATTCTTTTTTATCTCCATGAACTCGTTAAATTGCTTCTTGAAACTCCGAGTCAACCATGAAGTCATAATCTCCTTGACTTCGTTTGCAGGGGCAAATTCCGGACTACCATATTTGAGTTCTAACCAATCATTGAGGGAGAGGTCTATCAATCTTACTATCCTGCCATGAAATAGTAATTCCGCCAAAGCATAATTCATGTCATTATCCTGATAGTTCTCATCTAATCCCTTGTACCACTCGAAATAAGGCATGTAAGAGTTTTGGGTATTGTCTCCACCACAGTTGTTGTTGCTTGAGTCCATGTATGCAAGAGAGAATTTCCCATCATCTTCTTCGATAGTAGTCCAGTTCAATCCTTCTGCTTCAATCTTAGGCCATAAGAGCGATAATTCTTCTCCAGTGTACCTCACAAATACATCATAAGAGAATACCTCTTTGTCAATGTTGCATAAACGCATAAATTCCTTAAAAGCAGCTTCAAGAGGAGTCTCCCAGGAGAATAAATCTGCATCGATCATGAGTACATTGAATGAATCTGAAAACAAGCATTCCTTAGCAAGATATCCGTTAACTGACATGTCTTCCATAGCAAAATCTGTCATCCAAGGTAAAATCATCAGTAGGATTTGTTCGCTAGGAGAGAAATTAATGAATATAGAAACGGATATAAGAATACAAATAGCTGATATCTGCAGATGATGCGCCGTATCCAAAAAGTTGGATACGCCGTATCTTATAATCGTTAAAATTAAATCAGACTTTATTCAGAAAATAGATACGCCGCTTAGAATTTATGAATGCGCCGTATCGAATTAATCAATCAAAAATCAATTTACCTAATTAAAATTAAATGCGTCGTATTAACGAAAGTTAATGCGCCGTATTTTCGTTACGTTTAAAAATAAAAGATTTTTGATTCAGTAAGATGCGCCGTATCGACGGAAATCGATACGCCGTATTTGTTTAATAATTCGCAAACTGTTTTTAATTAAAATAATAGATACGCCGTATCTGCGAAAGCAGATGCGTCGTATGGCGTTATCGCTTAGAAAAATTTTTATCAAAACAGATACGCCGTATCTACAAAAGCAGATGCGTCGTATTACTTTATCGCTTAGAAAAATTTTCTTGTTAAAAACAGATACGCCGTATCTTGGGGAAAAGATGCGTCGTATCGAATTAATTAAACGCGTTGTATATAAAAATTAAACGCAATACGCCGTATCTGAGAGATCAGATGCGCCGTATCGTTTGATTTAGCACAGAACAACGATAGCAGAACAGAAAAATACGAAAAATAAAAATAAAAATTAAACACACGAAACAAAAATAAAACACACAAAAATAAAAACAAAAGCAAACAAATAACACACAATACAACAAATATGCAAAATAGTACAATGATGCAATTTAATCTAACAAAAAGAAAAACCTAATTAAAATACTAATCAAATTAACAGAAAATAACAATTCACTCCCCGGCAGCGGCGCCAAAAACTTGATGCGCGTGATGTGTCGTTGCGGTTTAGCAGTTTTAATGCCTACTCAAGTTTTAAATTTATATTTAGCCGACTTATCAATAACACACACACTTAACGAGCAGTGTACCCGGTCAGTATGAAGATAATGGTAAGTAGAGTGTCGATCACTAAGAGTGGAACGTATAATCTCGTTAATCTAATCAGTATTTTAATATCCTAACGCAAGGGGGTTTCAGCCTGAGAGACTGGCACAGTTTTGTTTGCAATTAAATAATAAAATAAACAAATAGGCACGAATCAGCAAGTAGCACACACGTACACAGATAGATACTTGAGACAATAAGAGGGCTGTCCTTATGATTAAGTAGATTGTCACTTGTTTTATTGATAGCTTTATATGAAGTGTATGTAATTAACCCTTTCTCGTTGGTCCTATTCTTATCGGCGAGTAAACCCTTAATGACGACTTATGTCTAAAAGTTATTCCTAAGTGATCAATTTAGAAACAACCGTGGGAGCCACACCTTGTCCCGCAGTCGGGTGCCCGCAAGCCACTAATAAACACAGAGGTGGTCAATGCACTAATAAGTAGTAACCAAAGACATCAACATATAAACTTTAATTAATGGGAAAGCAAGTATTAAAGGGAGTGCAATCTTTCCGTTGTCACATTACACAAGCCACCAATCCTGATGAATTAAAGTTTGCTAAAACAATAAAACAAAACTACTTAATGAATTAAACACATGCAGCACCTTCTTACAGCTCTTGTATCTTCGATTTGGGTGTGTCTTGTGCTGCCTCTTGACTGAATTCGTCCTTTTGCTCTGCTGTCCGAACTTTGGTTTTAGGGTTTCGAACTCCCGAATCTCTTTAATGCGTCTGGTCTACGGGGTATTTATAGTTTGTGTCTGAGGGAAGATGCGGCGCATCTACTTAAGTAGATGCGGCGCATGTACTTAACTTCGCGTGGGGTCCAAGATTATAATATTCAGGAATATTCGTACACCGCCAGAAGATGCGGCGTAACTCTTTATTAGATGCGGCGCATGTCCTCTTGTGTCTTGGATCGTATCTGGTGATATCTTGATAGAGATGCGGCGCATGTTGATAGTGAGATGCGGCGCATCTGGAGCAGAATTGACTTGATCTTGTCCATGTCAGTAGACTTCCACTTTATGTACGTTTCGCTCCATTATTAGTCCAAAATCGCCAAGTTTCACCAAATGCTTGTTTTTACCTGAGAATTACAAAAGTAAACAATTAAGTATCAATCCTCATACATAATATAGTAAAACAAGTCAAAAAATAGGATAAATGATAGTAATAAAATGTACTTATTTGAGTTCATCAATACCCTTTATGTCGGAGATCTGCCAAGCAATGGCACTTTTATGCTTTTTAAGCACGTCTAAGAGTTTTGTCTTCTCCTCATCTTTGAGAGCTTTTGAAATGATGACGGGAAATGTATCGGAATCTCCCAAGAAAGCATATTCAAGATGAGGAGGTAAATCCTTGAGCTCAAGCTCCGGAGGATTTTCAATAGACGGCTTAATTTCCTTAACGTCGGCCATTTTAAGGTCCATCGGAGGGGAAAAAGGGGTAGGGTCTTCATTCAAAAGTTGTTCAAGCATAAGAATATCCCCCTCCGGATCATAATAAGAATCATCATCTTCCGGTGAAGAAGATGTGTCGGTAGCAAGAAACTCATTGACCTCTTCCAAAAAGAAATCACCTCCCTCAAACGGAGTGAGGGGCGGGGAAGAGTCGGAGATGATCGGTGAAGAAATAGTAGACGGAGAAGAATCATCAATAGAGGTAGAAGAAGAATCCAAAGTGGGATTGCCACTAGAAAAACCGAGAATCTCTTGAGCATACTCCTCCGTAGTGACGTCAATAATATCAATACGGTTCACGGACATGCAATTATCGTTGGAGGAGTATCTCGCGGTTTGATCCAAATCGAAAGTCACGGCTTCATTACCAACTCGCAAGGTAATCTCTTCATCATAAACATCAATCAACGCGCGCCCGGTTCTTAAGAATCCTCTCCCGAGAATGAGAGGAACTCGGGGATCGGCATCAAATTCGACAATCACAAAGTCGGCCGGAAAATGGAACTTTCCCACATTAACGTAGACATCTTCGGCGATTCCAATTGGTCGAGTGATTGATCGATCCGCGAGCTCGAGAGTCATGCGGGTCGGAGTGAGAGCGGGGAGAGATAATTTTTCCCAAACGGACTTAGGCATTAGGTTAATGCTAGCGCCAAGATCGGCCAAGGCGAAACATTGAACCATCCCCGGAAAATTGCACGGAATAAGGAACTTTCCGGGATCTCCAAGCTTTTCCGGAAGCTTTTTGAGGAGAACCGCGGAACATTGTTCATTTAACGGGGTTGTTTTTGCCATCTCAAACAATTTATCTTTGTTGCTTAGCAAATTCTTCACCATCGATGCAAATTTCGGCATTAAGAGAGCAGCATCCGCGAAGCTAATTTCGAAACTCATATCTTGAAAGATTTGGTAGAATTTCTCCATCTGATGCGTATTCTTATCATGGTGCTTTTTTTCATCAAGTCGCGACGGATACGGAAGTTTTATCTTAACGGGAACCTCTTGTTCAAAATCAACTTTCCCTTTTCCTTTTGACGATTGGACAACCGGAGGTTGGATGTCTTCGGTCCTTCCGTTATTAGTAGGAAGTGCTGTATCCGTTGTCACCTCGGTTTCACGGGCGACTACCTTGGGAGGAAGAGAAGAAGAGGTAGTCGGAGCCGTAGGTCCATCATAAAAAACACCACTACGTGTTGTGATCGCCTTAACGTCGCCCCTCGGGTTTGCGATCGTGTTGCTTGGAAGAGAAGTAGTACCCGAACCCGAGGGTTGATCATTTAAACGTTTCTTAATCTCACTCATTTCCTTAGTTAACAACTCTTGAGTTCTCATCATATTTTGATTTTGAAGCATTAATTGTCGAAGAATCTCATCCGAGGGTGACGGATTTGGAACAACATTTTGATTTTGATTAAAATTTTGCCCTCGGTTGTTGTTATTGAAACCTTGATTATGAAAATTTCCTTGATTTTGATTCATATTTCCTTGATTAGCATTGAAATTTCCATAAAAATTCCCTTGATTTTGATTTCCTTGAAAACCCCGGTTTTGATGTTGATTAAAACCATTGTTTTGAAAACCATTATTTGCACGATTTTGATTATTGTTAACTTGATTACGGTTTTGACCTTGATTTTGACTTTGATTATTGAATCCCGGTGGTGGTCCAAGTGAATTGTTTGAACGGTAGCTAAGGAGATTACGATCACCTTGGGGTTGGTAACCATTACCACCCGAATTAGTAGCATACACATTCTCGTGTCCATAAGCCCCGGTGGCCGGACACTCGAAATAAGAATGAGGACCACCACATATTTCACAACCATGGTTAATAACATTGACTTGATTGGGTGTTTTCTCAATAACAAATGAATCGAATCTCTTATTAAGTGCGGCGAGAGCATTCATAACTTCTTCATTGTTCTTACTACTAGCACTAGACGTTTGAAGCTTGCTCCTTGAATTTCTCACACGGGCTTTGTTTTCAATTATTCCGAACGCCTCTTGAGTATTACGAGCCAATAAGTTTCCACCGGCCGCCGAATTGAGTGAATCTTGATCGGCAAGACTCAAACCATTATAAAAGGTATCGATTTGATGAAGCTCCGAAAAACCGTGGTTCGGACATTTCTCCAACAACTCTTTAAACCGGTCCCAAGCCTCGCTGAACGATTCATCAAAGGCTTGTTGGAAACGTAAGATTTGAGCGCGGAGATTAGAAATCTTAGAAGGAGGATAGAAATGGTTCACGAACTTTGAAGCTAGGTCACCCCAAGTATAGATCGAGTTCGGGGGTTCCTTCTCAAGCCAAGTTCGAGCCGCTCCCTTAAGGGAGAAAGGAAATAACTTCATCTTTATCGCATCATATGATACTTGGTTAAGCTTAATGGTCTTAACTATATCCGTGAAGTTCCTAATGTGAATATGAGGATCTTCACTCTCGAACCCGTGGTAAGAGATACTAGTGATGAGGTTCAATAACCCGTGATTGATTTCAAATTGATTAGCAAGTATGTCGGGAATCACAATGGCCCTTCGCACACCATTAAATGGTGTTTGAAGTTGTTCCTCCATCGGACGGAGGTCGGGGCCCGGTTGTGCTCCTTGATTAGGCTCCACCGGAGGAGCTTGATCGTCGTGATTCATTTCCTCAACGTTTGGGAATTGAACACGGTGTGTGTGTCGAATTACCCTTTCGGGATTTGATAATGGAGAAATAAGATTTTGAGAAGATGAGCGGGTGTTCATACACCAAAAAGGAAACAAAAATGAAAATCAAAAATCTTTTTGTATTTTTGGTTGGGAATTATTTTTGGCTTTTTTAATATATTGAAAAACAAAAGACTTTATTTTCTTTTTGGTAACCGTTACGTTAACCGTAACCGTTTCCTTTAAAACTACGCGCAGCGTGGCGGGAAGGCAAAGGTAGCTCCGAAGATGCTTAAAAACCCGCCTTCTTCAGCTCGACAATTTAATGTCAAGCTTCCTTAAACCCCGTAATTAGGTTGTAGTAATAAAGTAATCCGATAACGATCAATTTCACGATTTGTTTTGTTGTAATTCGGAATGGTTTACAACCGCCCTCCTTCAACGGAAGACCGAGGATGTTTATTAAGATGTATTTATGAAAACACTTTAGGAAAAGTGTTTTATTTATTATATTTTTGTATTATTATTTTTTTTTTTATAAAAAACAATAACTTCCAAGGAAGGATCTTCAAATCACAAAAACAACGGACGAAATCGACGCACTCGTTTCAAGCCTTCCCCGGCAGCGGCGCCATTTTATTGATGTAATATATTTTTTATTTTTGAGTCCAAAGAAATTGTAACGAATACAATTCCCCCGGGTCGTTCTCCCAACGAAGGTTTGACGGCGAATAAGTCGAATCGGAGTCGTGAAAATGCGAAGTGAATAATTGAACGTGATAATTTTTTGGTGTTGTTTAAACTAAAATATGAAAATTAAAAGCAATCTATGATAACAAATAAAAGCACACAAAGAAACATCAAATAATGCAAATCCCGGGCTAATCCCGAGATTTATAAAACTAATAGTGAAGTAATAAACCTAAAATGCAAGATTAAAAACTCAAGGGACTGAAAATGTAATTCAAACAAACTAAATTATAAAAGAAAATTTAGAAAATAAAAGTTTATAAAAGCCAAGGGACTAAAATTGTAAAAAACTGAAACTATTATTAACCTTATAAAAGACAGGGACTGATTTGTACTTTTTTGAAACTTACACAAAACTAAAAACGGTTTTAAACAAAGACGAGGACTGAAGTGGACAAAAATGAAATCTAAGGACTGATTTGTAAAATCTGTAAACTAAAAACGTTTTACTCTAAAAAACCACCCAGGTTCGAATCCTGGGTACTACAAATTAGCTAAACTCTTTTTTTTTTTTTTTTTTTTTCTTCTTTTGCAAATCAAATAACAACTAATTACTACTAATTTTAATGAAAAGAAGAAGCTCAAACAAGCTTAAATAAGCTGGAAAACAGCTTATACACAGACCAGTTGAGTTTTTACACTCAACTTGAAAACAGCCTCAACAAGCTCACAATAAGACTCAATTAAGCTGACCAAATAAGCTAAGAAGTCAAAACCAAAAGCAGAATCTGATTAACAGCTGGCTTGACTAGCTTTTGCCCCAATAATATCACACTTACATCAAATAGATTTCAAGAAAATTACTCATGAACTAGGGCTAGTGACTGAAAAGCAGAGCAGAAATTTAACAGCCAAGCAACTTAGAGCTTAATTTTAAGGGCTTAAGAGAGCTTCTAAGTGAACTTATCCTATTGAAACTTTGAGTCTAAACACCAGAGATCACAATTCCACAATCCAACCTTACTATCAATCACTAGTGATCAATCAAATAGGTCCATGAATATAGCAACAACACTCAGTATATGCTGATGTAAATAGAACTAGTTTGACCAATTATATGCTATTTAATGTTGACTAAAATGAATTTAAGCTGCTTAAATCTAACTAATTATGTTATATTAATCTAATATTAATCTAATTTAAGCTAGTTTATCTAATTCCTAAGCTAATGATGCAAGTTTCATATTATAAATCTCAACAGTTGGCTGTTGGTGACTAATCAAAGTGAAATCTGACTTTATTGCTTTGACTTAACAATTTATGCTATAATCTACTCTACTATTTCCTAATTGAACTATTAGTGCAAAGTTAACACAGAAGAAACAACTTAATTTCAAAAATCACAGCTTATCCAAACACCCCTACAAGTGTCGGATTTCACTTCAGATCCAACTTCCAAGCCATAATCATGCAACTATTGATCAAAACAGTACTCTAACTCAGATTTAAGATCAATTCAGGCAATGAACAATAACAAACAACACACACAACTAGATATGGCATGTAATGAACAAAACAGTTACACTACAATTCTAACAACAGCTAACAGATATCAAACTAAAGATCAAATTTAGCTTCAAAGTATCAACACTAACTCAATCAAACAATAATCATCCTAACATTAACAGATTTAACTATATCAAGCAGAATTGAACTTTGTAATTGAAATGTGAAACTTACAAAACACCCTTAGCTAGAACAAAGGGTTTTCCACAGTTGCCTATCTTTAGATAGGCTAAACTCTTCCAAATCTCAGTCTAGACTATCAAATTAAACCTTCTGAATAAGCTCAGCTTATTGGATAAAAGCTGAGTTTGACTTCTGTTGACTTTAGTACTTTTGAGAGGTAATGAACTAAATAAGCTCACTACAAGCTATAGCAGCTTGAATAAGCTTATATTAACAACTAAAAAGGCTATTTGAAGCCAGATTTAAGTAATAAAGGAAAACATATTTTTGGTTTTTTATTTGATTTTCTGATTTTTTTTATACTTTTGATATGATATAAACAATAAACTATAACTAATAAAGGATTAAAAGTGATTACTAGATATGAAATGAAACAGTAACAAGAGATTTAAACTAAGATTAAACAATTTAGAATTTAAAAAAAAAAAAAAAAAAAAAAAAAAAAAAAAACTTAAAATAAAAAGTAAACTAAGCTTTCATTAATTAAGAACTGGATTACATTTATTAAAGAGAAATTACAATTTGAGAAATAAAATTGACAGAGTTTCCCTACACTAAATTTACATACTGAAATGACGAATCTAAGCCTCCTTATATAGCCGAGGGTGAGAAGGTTGGGGACTCAAATGCCAGGCTGGCAATCCGTGGGATTGTGTTACTTGAGAGCCAATCCAAGCCCTTAAATCTGTACCCAATGATTGAAAACAATCATAGCCCTTAGATTGAGGTGTAGTGAGGTGTCTCAACCAATAGCCAGCTGCCACATCAGCCATCCTTGTGCTTCTTTGCTTCTGACATTCTCTGACAATCTTCTAGAAGCGTACGATTTGACCAATTAGCCCTTAATTGTGGTGAAATCGGGGTGGGTAAAATTAGGGTTCATAGTTACTGGGTTGGGGATAAATTGGGGGGCGGGAAATGGTGGGTGTGGGTTTTTTTATTTTTATTTGACCTTATATCTTTTGACCGGGGTTAAAGTTGTGGGAAATGGGCTCGGGTCAAGGGAAAAGGAAGTGGGCTGGGTTGTTGATATGGCTAGTGGGCTGGGTTGGATTTAGGATAAGAGTAGATTGGGTTTATGGAAAAGTATGGATCCGGGTTTATTTGTTTTTAAGTATTTAAGGTTTTAAATGTCTAGGGGTTAAGTGTGTAATTTCTGAAAGTTAAAAGACTGATCATGCCACTTTTTCAAAGTTGAATCCAAGGGCTAATGTTGACAATCTCTGATAATTGGAGTACCACGTTTGACTTTTTGACCATTATTTCTTTCTCGGCTCCGGCTTTTAACACTCTTCCAAATCTCGTGCTCATTATCTCGGGTTTTCCGTGTCTTTTGTCAATTTTCACGATATCCATCCTTGCACATACAAAAACACAAAAACACAATATCTTTTGGCATTTTGGTCGGGTTTTTGGTTAGTTTGGTCCGGTTTTGGACAAGAAAAGGTATGTGTTTAAGCACATACCAATGGTCGAAGGTTTTATCACACGAGCTCCTATATAATGAAATTATACTTCATTGGGGCTGGGAAATTTTTGATGAATATGGTTCTTATGCGAACTGTGCACCGTGGCAGAGAGACAAGATTCTGGAATGGTTGAGAAGAAAGCCGTACTATAGAGAGTATTTGGAAGAGCTAGATGCTGCTGAAGCTCAACGTGCTGCTGAAGCTCAAGCTGCTGCTGTTGGAGGTGACGATGTAGCTGAAAGCACGTTGGACCTCGACACCGAATTTGGTAATCTGGAAAATAGAGTAACAAATCTCGAAGCTACGTTTGCACGTATCAAGGAAATGAGAGCAAGGAAGGGAAAAGATGGTGCGAGTTCCAGCAAAGCGGGAAGTAGCCGCAAAAAAAAATAAACGGGTTGTTTCGTTTGATCTGTTTCATTTGGTTGTCGAGTTGTTTAGTTTGAGTTGTTTCGTTTGGTTGTCTAGTTGTTTAGTTTGAGTTGTTTCGTTTGGTTGTCGAGTTTTTCGTTTGAGAACTCTTGCGTGTTTTAAATAAAATGTTTGCCTTCGTGTTTGTTAATTGTGATATTGTTTCTTCAAATAAGGTCATAAACCCAAACACCCTTTTGGTGCAGGAAATAAGCAATCCCAAACACCCCTGTTTGGACAGCATAAACCAAACGGCCCCTTATGGTTGAATCTTGATGGATACTTAAGTTTTCACAGCAACAACAACATCATTGGAACATTTTAAAGCGTACGAATTAAAAATATAAAGCACGTTCGACATCAGTTTTCACAACAACAACAACATTTTATTAAACAACAACAATAACACAACAAACAACAACAACGACAATAACAGCAACAACAACAACAATAACAGCAACAACAACAACCTACATACGAAGATTTCCCATATCACCTACCATGTCATTATAAAGGTCGTGAAATAAGGCAGCTGAATCAATTGTGTGTTTGTTTGGATGCATGTACACTTCTAGCATTTTATTGAGTACCATTATCTGGTGATTCAGTTTGATGCAGTTTGAGCACTCTGTATTTCCAGGACTCGATGTTGAAGGTCCTGCGGTGTAACGAGTTGGAGTTATGGATGGTCCTGCGGAATGAGTTGGAGGCGTTGATGCTCCAAGAGAACCGGTCATTTTGGCTAGTCGTTCCTCCTTCCATAAAAAAAAATCGCATCCATACTCCTTTGTCCCACCCTGTTAAAGAGTAAAAACTATTATTTTTAACAACTAACAAAATTATTTATATAACACACAAAAAAGTATGTAAGTGTTCACCTTTGATAAAGGACACGCATAGTATTGTTTACCACGGGAGTAAGGTTTATGCGATTCTCGCAGAATTACGTCTCCTCGTTTACAAGGACAAGCAAAAGCTTCAAATTCCGCCATCTTCACCATGATAACAGTGTGTGTTTGTGGTTGTGAGGTTAAGTGGTTTTGAGTATAAGAGGTTGTGAAGTTGTGTGGATAAGATGTTAGTATATAAGAGCAGATCTTGGTGGGAAATTTTTGGTGGGAGATTTTGGTGGGAAATTTTTGGTGGATCATTCGTTTAACATCTCGTGTAGAACATTATCATCTTGGATCATTCGTTTAACATCTCGTGTAGAACCTTACCATCTCGGCTCATTCGTTTAACATCTCGTGTACAACCATATCATCTCGGATCATTCATTTAACATCTCGTGTAGAACCTTATCATCTCGGATCATTCGTTTAACATCTCGTGTAGAACCTTACCATCTCGGCTCATTTGTTTAACATCTCGTGTACAACAATATCATCTCGGATCATTCGTTTAACATCTCGTGTAGAACCTTGATGAAGCGAAAAGTGTACCGCTTTTAGGGGGTCATTTAAGCCCTAAATCGTATTTATTTGATCAAATATTGCCCTAAATCGTTCCTTTTGTCATTTTAGGTACTTTTGAGAAGAAATCTGGAAAAGGAGGCATTTTGGACGTTTTTGGAGCATAAAAGTGAAGAAAACGACAAAGTCTCAAAATCGGCTGAAAATTACCTTTGACGGCGTCAGGATTATCCCCAGACGGCGTCATGGCTTGGCAAAAGTGGTGGATGTGAAAATTACTCATGATAAGCCAGAGAATTTTGCATGGAAATTATGACGGCGTCACCCTTTAATCTGATCAAGGTCGTCACGACTTAATTTAAAGAGGGACGGCGTCAAGCCTTGATAGGCCAGAGCGGATTTTGGAGCACTAAAGAGGGACGGCGTCAAGAAGGCCATCCGGGAACCCTAAAAGCGGCGAGGTGACGGCGTCAGAATCTACAACGTGACGCCGTCAGCCCTTAATCTCTATATATAGTTTTGCAATTTTTTGTCATTAGTGTGGAACTTTTTGTGGAACTTTGTGTGTGAAAAACCCTAAGACGATTTTAGCAGCTTTTTCAAGGCTTTTTGCCTTGAGATCTTCCATGTTACATTGAAGATAAGTTATCAATTAATCATTCAATATGTCTATGTGTTGTTTGATTCTATCTTGTTCTTGTCTTTTGTTTAACATGCTAGGCTAGGTTTTCTTTGTGTTTGCTTAGATCTAATGAAACCTAGCTATTGATTATTGGTTATTAGTGTGTTATTAGTTGTATTGGATGATTGTTTATCTATGTTAGGCTTAAGAAAACTGGCTAACCTCCTATTCGGTAACTTGCTTGTACGTCTTAAGAAGCATGAACCAATACGTACTAAGGTTTTTATGGTTGTATTTAATGCACAAGCGAATTCTAGTGATCCCATGTTAGGAGCTTCCTAGCCGGCTCGACATAGGAGTGAAGTAGGAGCTTGTAGAGTTGGGGAAGTACGTACGCCACCCCACGAATGGTATTAAGGAATACACCCGTCATCCACGCAATTAATACACACTAATCAACCGGTAAAAGATAGTTAGGGAGTAAGGAAATCTAAGTAAACACATTTCTCTCCACATAAGTTTTACCACCTTTTCATTTTCTGTTATTTTATTTTATTTGCATTCGTAGTAACTTGGGTTAGTTGACTAGCAACTAATTCCGCCCACTCTTTCAAACCCGAGATTTTACTTGCTTTCATAAAATTATAAAAACATAAAAAGAATCTTCTCTCACCCTTAGACCTATTAGAATAGTTTTTCAATCCTAACGACACTATTCCCTGTGGAGAACGATCAATCCCCCGTACTTACCACTACACTATACTACATCGGTCAGGTACACTGCCTGGTGGGGTTGTAAGCCTCTTGAGATCCCTCGAGAGGTAAAACCTGTTGTAAGGTCGCAAAACCACGCATCAAGTTTTTGGCGCCGTTGCCGGGGAATAGTTATTGTTTAGGTTGAATTTTTATTTTATAGGTCTACTCACTAGATTCCTTTCTAGTGAGATTTTTATTTTTATTTTTCTAGGTTTTCTTTAGTCTATCTTATTTCTTTGTACTTTTGTTTGTGATACCTTCCACTTACCTCATGAGTAATATTGATCATTTGATCCCTGTTATTCGTATTTTCCGCCGTGCAAACTTTCAACTGCCCGTTCCCGCCCCCATCGTAGAAAACAACAACCTTTCACCCGACCACCACTTTGGTAACAATTCTGAGATGGAGGAGTTTGACCATGAGAATGACTATGTTAGTCCGTTTTACTACTCAGACTCCGATGAGGATGCCGGTAATGGAGAAGTAGTTAACGAGGAATGGGGAAAAGTGGAAATTGATCCCTTTAAGTATGTTGACCCTAGGACTAGGATCGAAAAGGATAGCCTCTTTAACATGCAATTTCCGTGTAAGATTGGTTATCATGATTTTTATGCTTACCTTAACTCATCTTTGCCTATGAACATTATCTCTCGCGCTAATTATAATAAAATCATGGTAGATGAGCTAGAATATCAAGGAGATAACATTGTTGCTAGGATTAAGCCACTACACGTGTTCGTTGGAAGTTTTGTGTATTTGGTGGATTTTATGGTTATGGAGAACTTAGGAGAATTCATTGATAACAAATTAACCCAAGTCATTTTTGGAGAACCCTTCAAAAGATTGACCAACCTTGACGAAAAGCTTGTGGACGGGTTAATTACATTCTCGGATGGGGATGAAGATTTTGTTTACCAAATGCCCCGATCACATCCTAGGTTTAAGAACTACTCCATTGAATCTTGCAATAGACTTGTGCCTCTTGATTTGTTAAGTGAGAATGATAAGAGGAAGGGGCTCAAATATCCACATGAGAAAAATAAGAGATACTATCATGGATGTTTGGAGCTGAATGATGAATACAAGAAAGATGAGGCAACAATTAGATGGCTCACACTCGGATACGTGAGCATAAGCGACACTAGATAGAAGGACTTTGAGTCTAGCTACAAGACTCGTTAATAAAGAAAAGCGCTTCTTGGGAGGCAACCCAAGCTTTATTTGCTTTGTGTGTTTATTTATTTGTTTGTTTGATTTTATTTGTTTCCGTATGCATGTTTAAATTATTTTGTTATTGATTCATGTTCAAAAACTAATTTGTGAAAATGCTTTATCTTGTTTTTTAACTTCGTCTTAACTACATATAAAGGTATTTTGCAAAAGTTAAGTGTAAGGGAAATCCAAATCGGTTTATTAGAACAAATGAACATGAATCGTAATAATAATAAATTAACATACATATTAGTATTTGTTTGAGTCAAATGCTTGTATCGAGTCATAATGATGTTTTGCAGGAATTCCAGGAAGTAAGGTGTAGGTTTTTCCAAAAATTTTCCGGAAACGTAACATGAGAATTCTGTCAGATCATTTCTGACGACGTCAGGAGTTACAACCTGACGGCGTCAGGTTTAATTTTTTGAAAATTTTTGAAAGTTTTGTTTTCATAAAAAGTTTTTATTAAATCTCTAACTTATAATCTCCAAGAATCTGCAAAATTATCATTCCACAAGCATTATATCCTTATATAGAGTTTATCCCGCCGATGTTATGCAGGTTTTCGTGTTTGTTTTCTCAGGTTTAACAGGTTATTTTGGACAAGGAAATGTTAGTTGGATCAAGCTTATGGCGATGCATTAGTCATGGAGCTTCAACATTACCTTGGAAGAAGATCTAACCATGTTATTTCTTTATCCACCGAACGAATCAGGGGAGTATTTGATTTCATTCTTTTACTTTATACTTTTACATTTGTTATTTGAACATTGAGGACAATGTTCATCTTAAGTGTAAGGGGGGTAAAAGTACGATACTTTAGAGAATACAATTGCACTTGATTTTTGTTTATTTAATAGTGGATGTGTAATAAAACTGAGATAAATACCTGTTAGGGTAATTTTAGTGCCAAATTTAAAATTTTTTACAACATATAGGAGTGAAACTTTGATCTTAATGAGCGTCTCACGGATAGGAGTTATATGACTAGCACAAAAACCGTACCACCAAAAAATTTTCCACCCCCAAATATGTGAGGTTCGCCCCTAGAATTGGTAGGAAAAGCATTTATGCTATGATGTGTGTACCGGTAGCACTTAGATTCTAGAACTTGCGTTAGGACCATTCCGAGGCCACAAGTGAGACTACATTCGTGTAGTTAGATTTACTACATGATAAGAGGCATTAGGATTAACCCATTGTTTTACACCTGTGTTTTTGTTATAATTACATTGGCTACATTGGTCAAGTAATTCTCCCACACCCTTTGCGTTGTACTCATTTTTAGTACACGATACCCCTAGTACACCCCTCAGAGCCTATCTTTTCGTTTCGACCTTTAAGCATTTTACTTAAAGGAAGAATTTGTTTACACCCCACTTAAATGTACACCCAAATCGCCTTAGCCCACCTTGTATGCACTCATTTTTAGTGCATTATTGTGACAACATTTGTTTAAACCCAAGTTAATTATCTAGTTAATTACATGGTTGCTAAGTCGAGTCATATCCTTGTACATATTGTTTTGGGACGATTGGGACTCATGGGTAAAGTACTAGTGTAATAGAGTAATGGGGAAGAACATCATTTATTACCCCCATATGTGCTAAATATTTTAAAAGTACTCCAAGTTTTTCAATTATCTTAATTCGAGTCATTAGATTAGTAATTTGTAAAGTTATGTAAAAGTTCAAGTGTAAGGGGAATGCAATGCCCCCATGATGTATTATTTTGGATGGTAGGGCAAAAGTGTATGCGAAAAAAAAAAAAAAAAAAAAAAAAAAAAAAAAAAAAAAAATAGAAAAAACATACGGACTACCATCCCGTTTTATTTTATGTTTTTGTTATTTTGTTTTTAGCTTAAGATCGAGTCGAGTCTTGGCTTAGCAACATTGTATAGTACATGTAATTGATCAAGATCTTTAACTCGCCACCAGTAAAATATCCCTTATCCAACAAAACCGTGTTTTCCTTTTCCCTACACCTAACGTTATAACCCATTTAAAAGCCCTCTTTGATAGTTTATCTTAGGTGCTTACGCCTAGTGGAGGAGGTTTTCGATCCTTTCCCAAGCCTATGGTAATCTATTTGCTATGACAGGTAGTGAGAGATATTATCCGTTTTCATTTATGAGATTTATTTTGATGACACTTGAGAGATGTGAGTATCTAAACACTACTTGTGAGGTGCTAGTATATAATCTCCGTGCTTATTATGATTAAAGTGGAACGACTATTTGTTGCAATTACTTTTATATTAGTGTTAAATGACCCCTAACTTGTATTTTGATTAGAATAAAAGCACATTTGCTTGAGGACAAGCAAATCTCAAATGTAAGGGTATTTGATGAAGCGAAAAGTGTACCGCTTTTAGGGGGTCATTTAAGCCCTAAATCGTATTTATTTGATCAAATATTGCCCTAAATCGTTCCTTTTGTCATTTTAGGTACTTTTGAGGAGAAATCTGGAAAAGGAAGCATTTTGGACGTTTTTGGAGCATAAAAGTGAAGAAAACGACAAAGTCTCAAAATCGGCTGAAAATTACCTTTGACGGCGTCAGGATTATCCCCAGACGGCGTCATGGCTTGGCAAAAGTGGTGGATGTGAAAATTACTCATGATAAGCCAGAGAATTTTGCATGGAAATTATGACGGCGTCACCCTTTAATCTGATCAAGGTCGTCACGACTTAATTTAAAGAGGGACGGCGTCAAGCCTTGATAAGCCAGAACGGATTTTGGAGGTCTAAAGAGGGACGGCGTCAGGAAGGCCATCCGGGAACCCTAAAAGCGGCGAGGTGACGGCGTCACACTCCATAACGTGACGCCGTCAGATCTGAAAGTCTATATATAGTTTTGCAATTTTTTGTCATTAGTGTGGAACTTATTGTGGAACTTTGTGTGTGAAAAACCCTAAGACGATTTTAGCAGCTTTTTCAAGGCTTTTTGCCTTGAGATCTTCCATGTTACATTGAAGATAAGTTATCAATTAATCATTCAATATGTCTATGTGTTGTTTGATTCTATCTTGTTCTTGTCTTTTGTTTAACATGCTAGGCTAGGTTTTCTTTGTGTTTGCTTAGATCTAATGAAACCTAGCTATTGATTATTGGTTATTAGTGTGTTATTAGTTGTATTGGATGATTGTTTATCTATGTTAGGCTTAAGAAAACTGGCTAACCTCCTATTCGGTAACTTGCTTGAACGTCTTAAGAAGCATGAACCAATGCGTACTAAGGTTTTTATGATTGTATTTAATGCACAAGCGAATTCTAGTGATCCCATGTTAGGAGCTTCCTAGTCGGCTCGACATAGGAGTGAAGTAGGAGCTTGTAGAGTTGGGGAAGTACGTACGCCACCCCACGAATGGTATTAAGGAATACACCCGTCATCCACGCAATTAATACACACTAATCAACCGGTAAAAGATAGTTAGGGAGTAAGGAAATCTAAGTAAACACATTTCTCTCCACATAAGTTTTACCACCTTTTCATTTTCTGTTATTTTATTTTATTTGCATTCGTAGTAACTTGGGTTAGTTGACTAGCAACTAATTCCGCCCACTCTTTCAAACCCGAGATTTTACTTGCTTTCATAAAATTATAAAAACATAAAAAGAATCTTCTCTCACCCTTAGACCTATTAGAATAGTTTTTCAATCCTAACGACACTATTCCCTGTGGAGAACGATCAATCCCCCGTACTTACCACTACACTATACTAGATCGGTCAGGTACACTGCCTGGTGGGGTTGTAAGCCTCTTGAGATCCCTCGAGAGGTAAAACCTGTTGTAAGGTCGCAAAACCACAGCATCAAACCTTATCATCTCGGATCATTCGTTTAACATCTCGTGTAGAACCTTACCATCTCGGCTCATTCGTTTAACATCTCGTGTACAACCATATCATCTCGGATCATTCGTTTAACATCTCGTGTAGAACCTTATCATCTCGGACCATTCGTTTAACATCTCGTGTAGAACCTTACCATCTCGGCTCATTCGTTTAACATCTCGTGTACAACCATATCATCTCGGATCATTCGTTTAACATCTCGTGTACAACCATATCATCTCGGATCATTCGTTTAACATCTCGTGTACAACCATATCATCTCGGATCATTCGTTTAACATCTCGTGTACAACAATATCATCTCGGATCATTCGTTTAACATCTCGTGTAGAACCTTATCATCTCGGATCATTCGTTTAACATCTCGTGTACAACCATATCATCTCGGATCCTTCTTTTAACATCTCGTGTAGAACCTTATCATCTCGGATCATTCGTTTAACATCTCGTGTAGAACCATACCATATCGGCTCATTCGTTTAGCATCTCGTGTACAACCATATCATCTCGGATCATTCGTTTAACATCTCGTGTAGAACCTTATCATCTCGGCTCATTCGTTTAACATCTCGTGTAGAACCTTATTATCTCGGATCATTCGTTTAACATCTCGTGTAGAACCTTACCACCTCGGCTCATTCGTTTAACATCTCGTGTACAACCATATCATCTCGGATCATTCGTTTAACATCTCGTGTAGAACCTTATCATCTCGGCTCATTCGTTTAACATCTTGTGTACAACCATATCATCTCGGATCATTCGTTTAACATCTCGTGTAGAACCATACCATCTCGGCTCATTCGTTTAACATCTCGTGTACAACCATATCATCTCGGATCATTTGTTTAACATCTCGTGTAGAACCTTACCATCTCGGCTCATTCGTTTAACATCTCGTGTACAACCATATCATCTCGGATCATTCGTTTAACATCTCGTGTACAACCATATCATCTCGGATCATTCGTTTAACATCTCGTGTACAACTCGACAAGCAAATGAAACAACTCGGCTCATTAGTTAGGAATTGCATCTTTCAAACTGGAACAAGATAAGCTGGAACTTTGTTGTTGAGCACGAGTTCCATAATTGCTCGGATCATTCGTTTAACATCTCGTGTATTTGTCGACTACAACTTTCAAGAAATTGTAGCAGGTAATACTCTCTCGTATTTGTCGACTCATCCGTTTAACCGATTCCTATAAAAATGGTGGTTGAAAGTGAAGTGGGTCTGAGAAAATAGGCTAGTTTACGGGTCGGGTTATGGTGTTTGGGTGATATCATCGGCTCTTCTCTTTCTTCCATTATTATGTCTTCCGCCATTGTTGTACTTTTATAAGAAGTTTGTTCGAGGTGACTACTCTTTGAAGTGTGTGTAAAAGAACTAGTAAATTATATATTAACTACTTTTTTTTAAAATTTTATAAAACTATTTTTTAAATATATTTTTTTAATTTTATTAAAGTATTTATAATAAATAAAAAATTTAACTACTTATTTTTTAATTTTATAAAACTATTTTTTAAATATTTTTTTTAATTTTATAAAAGTATTTATAATAAATAAAAAATTTTAATTATATAACAGTAATACTACCGTGGACTTGTCGTCGGTAATATTACCGCCAAAATTTTCGCCAAAATTCCATACATCCCGCCAAACGAGAAACGAAAAATTTTTTTTATGATCCCGACGACATGATGTCGGGACCATTAAAAGATATAACAAAACTAGATCTCAAACACTTAGAAAAAAAAACGCATTTACTTTTTATCCTCTCCTCAATTATTGACGTCGCCGGCGATTATACTCCACCACCACCTCCGACACCACTACCAGTACTCCACCACTACCACAGCTCCACCATCACTACACCCCACCACCTCCGACACCACAGCTCCACCTCCGACAACACCGCAGTTCCACTACAGCTCCACCACCACCTCCAACACCACTACCAGTACTCCACCACTACCACAACTCCACCATCACTAACCCCTCATTTGTTTAATTCTTCTTCTTCCCCACTTCTTCTTCTTCTACAAAACAGGTAATTTTGATTTTTGTTAATTTTGATTTTTGTTAAATTTGTTTTTTGTTAATTTTGTTTAATTTTAGTGTTAATTTAAGTGTTAATTTTGTATTAATTTTGTTTTTTGTTAATTTTGTTTATTTTTTTTATACAGCCGAGACAGCCGAGAGCGAGAGTCGAGAGCTGAGACAGCCGAGACAGAGGTAATGTGGTCCCTTTTTTATTTTTTTTTAAACTTTTGGTATCCCGACGACATGTCGCCGACAACAGTTTTTTTTAAAACTTTTTATATACTAATGTGCTCTCTTTTAATATAGCCCGAGCCCGAGCCCGAGACCGCAGCCCGAGACCGCAGCCCGAGACTGCAGCCCGAGACCACAGCCAAGAGCCCGAGACTGCAGCCCGAGACCACAGCCAAGAGCCCGAGACCACAGCCGAGACAGTATGTTGTTATATATGTTTGTGAAATGTTGCGTGAAATGTTGCGTGAAATGTTTGTGAAATGTTGCGTTTAAAAATCAGTTGGTGTTGGATACAAGTAGGGCGCGTTAGCTGCTAAATGTTTGTGAAATGTTGCGTGAAATGTTCCGCTTATTTTCTGCACAAATAGGGCACGTTTGCTGCTGATTTTCTGCACAAAATAGGGCGCATTAGCTGCTAAATTTTCTGCGCAACAGGGGTATTTGTTTTGCTTATTTCAGCCCCGAAAAGGGTGTGCTTTGGTGAGGTTTAACAGCAAGACGCCAAGGTTGTGTCTCGGTTTGGTTAAACAACCACCAAGGATGTGCGTTTATTTGCTTTAGTTTATTATCTTGGGTCTCACTAAGCCTGGTAATTAAATAGGGTACGTTTGGTATTCAAGTGGGCCAAAGAACACTTACGTATTAAAATTGTATTAATATTTTCGGGATTAATACTCGATTAGTGTAACATTTGGACTTTATCATATGGACTATGATTTGGACTTTATCATAACGTTTTGTAGTGAATCAATTGAAAAAGTGTAACATGTATTTATATTCTATTAATTGTTTAACTTAAAATAGTCGATTTGTGTATTATTGTTAGACTTTTGTGAATGTTTTAGGATTTTAGTGATTAATTTCGGAAAGTCCCCGTCTGAAGTTAATCATCCTATAGAAAACCCGTCCGGAATTAATTTATTAGAAATTAATTTCGGAAAGTCCCCTGTTTGGGACTGCTTTTTGAATGTTTTGTCTCATTTAGGATATGGATGCGTATAACTGATTTACTATTTGAGATTATTTCGACAGTGTTTCTCCTTTACTCCTACGAATATGTCCTTAATGCACATATTTGGGGAGTTGAGGGGAAATGCTGCCGAAATTTTCTCAAATAGTAAATCAGTTATACGCATTCATATATGAGACGAATCATTCAAAGAGTGGGTTAGGATTGCCTTCCATAGTTGCGCTAGGTGAACAAAACAACTCGTAATCATTAATTAAGTGCATATAATAACCGATTGCATCATAAAAATGCAGTTATGATAATTGATAAGAGTTGGACCCGTATAGAGCATCGTGGTTCAAAAGAATTTCTCGATGGTCTTGCCACCTTCCTCGATCATTGCAAACCGTTATTGAATAGTTCCAGAAACATAAAATGTCCATGTCGTCATTGTTGTAATGTCCCATGGGTATCTCTCGAAGGTCTTAAATGCCACATAGGCCAAAATGGGTGGGACCCAACTTATACACAATGGAAGGATCACGGTGAACCGGATCCTCCGAATAATGATCAAAATGATATTCTTTATAACACAACACAACGTGAGATGAGTGACATGGGTGCGTGCCTTAATGATATTCTTGATATTCCTCCGAATAATGATCAAAATGATATTCTTGATATTCCTTCGAATAATGAGCCGACTCATGGAAATATTGGCGAGACAAGTAACGAGCCTACTCAAGCAGCGACACCTCCTCTGCGTAACGAGTATGAAGAGTTACTTGCAAGTTCCAACCAGCCTCTGTACCCGGGTTGTGACTTTATGACAACAATGGATTTTATGGCAAAGTTTACACATCTCAAGGTCAGCGGTAAATGGAGTGATACTTCATTTAACAAAACGCTAAAATTTCTCCAGGAGGTATTTCCGCCCAGGTTAGGTTACAATCTCCCACCGTCATACTATCATATAAAGAAGACATTTAAAAAGGTCGGGTTAGGGTATGAGTCGATACATGCTTGTGAAAATGATTGCTTTCTATATCGGGGGGATGATGGCGAAGATTTGGAGTATTGTCCGGTCTGCAAAACGAGTAGATGGAAAGACAATAAAACAACGGGGAAGAAAGTTCCTAACAAGGTGTTGCGTTACTTCCCTATCATTCCTAGACTACAACGTTTGTACAAGTCTATTCACACTGCAAAACATATGACTTGGCATGCTACTGGAAAGTCTACGGATGGTAAGATGCAACACCCGGTTGATGGTAAAGCATGGCAGAAGTTTGACAATAAATATTCGGATTTTGCTATAAAACCAAGAAACGTTCGATTAGGGTTGGCTGCTGATGGTTTCAATCCGTTCGGCAACCTTAGTCAGACTTACAGCATGTGGCCGGTTATATTAACAACATACAACTTGCCTCCGTGGTTATGCATGAAAGAGACTTCTTTGATGCTGACGTTGTTGATTCCTGGCCCTAAATCACCGGCGAAGGACATCGATGTTTACTTGAAGCCCTTGATTGATGACCTTGTGGAATTATGGAAAAAACCAGGTATCTTGACTATGGACGCTGCTACAGGCACTCAATTCCACATGAGAGCGATGCTTTTATGGACCATTAATGATTTTCCTGCTCGAAGTAGTTTGTCTGGTTGGCAAGGGCAAGGTTACTACGCTTGCCCTACATGAAAAGTAGACACTCCGGCTACGCGTGTGATAAGCAAAACAGCTTATGTTGGTCATAGAAGATTCTTAAAAAAAACCATAAATGGAGGAGGGACTGTACGACATTCAATGGTGAGCCCGATTATAGAGATCCTCCTAGAAAAGATACCAGGGCTGATATCTTGACTCAACTTGCGACATTGCCCACACGTGTGCCGGGGAAACATCTGGATTATGGGGGTGGGAAGATAAAACGTAATCATACAGTCGAGCTAAACTGGACTAAACAGTCTATCTTCTACGATCTTCAATATTGGTCTTTTCTTTCTCTACCACACAATTTAGATGTCATGCATATCGAAAAAAATGTGTTGGAGAGTATCTTGAACACCTTGTTAATGAATGACAAATCTAAAGACACCGCGAAGGCAAGACAAGATTTGCAAGCTCTGGGCATTCGACAGGAGTTGTGGCTCGGAAACAAACAAAACGGGAAGTGCTCGAAGCCTCATGCAAAGTACTCCTTCACACCCGATAAAAGAAAACTCTTCTGTCAATACATCAAAACAGTTAAACTACCAGATGGGTTCGGATCCAAGTTCAAGTCAAAAGTGACCAAAGATGATAACAGTATAACGGGCATGAAGTCTCATGACTGTCATATAATGATGCAACGGTTACTTCCTTATGGACTTCAGCAATACTTGGACGCACAGACTTATACACCATTGATCGAGCTTTGTTTCTTCTTTAAGCAAATTTGCGCCTGAACTTTGATGGTGAAAGACATGGTGAAAGCTAAAGACCAGTTGATCAATATTTTGTGCAGTCTCGAGCAAATATATCCTCCTGCTTTTTTTTGACATTATGATTCACTTGGTTATGCATTTACCTGAAGAGGCTATTGAAGGCGGGCCTGTTTCATTCCGGTGGATGTATCCATTTGAAAGATACATGAAGAAGCTTAAAAACTATGTCTGAAATAAAGCTAAGCCGGAGGGTTCAATAGCGGAGGGTTATGTTGCAGATGAAGCATTAACTTTCTGTTCTCGTTATTTTCGTGGTGTTGGGACAAAATTTAATCATCCTGCTGCATCTCAGGACCGTCCTCGCCTAACAAGTGATTTCCAGGTGTTCCGATCACTATGTACCAATTCTGGTAAAGAGACATTGATTAAGTTAGGTCTCCAAGAAATGAAGAGAGTGATATGGTATGTACTTCACAACAATCCTGAGATCGACAAGTACATGGACGAGTTCGAGAGGTATGCGTTTATATTTTGAAATTTCTGTTTCCCAAGTTATCTTTTCGATTTATTCTAATATCATGAACATTTTCAGGGAATTTCCTGATATCGACATGCAACAAGCATTTCCGAGCTGGTTTGAGACGAAGGTAAACTTATTGTATGTATTTCCATGTATAAATAACGACTATTACTCATCTCCATCTATTCTTATCTTTTTTCATAGATCCGTAAACTTTACATAGCCGATGACCCAATCTGTACTCCCGACTTATTCGCTTTGGATTGTGGACCATCACCGACCCCAATCTCAGTCAACTCTTGCATAGTCAACGGTGTGAGGTTTGTCGTACACAGCCGCAATATAAAACGTACAACTCAGAACAGCGGAATTTGTTCACCTGGTGAGAAGGAGGGAGAAATGTATTATGGTCAGCTAGAAGAAATTCTGGAGTTCGCATATTCCCAGTTCAAAGTTGTGTTGTTTCGAGTTAAGTGGTTCGACTTAAGCAACAAAAACCGTAGAGTCCAACGTTTTACCACTAGAAACAACATGACACAAATTTTGGCATGTAGCTATGCGTTCGAAGATCAACCTTACATTCTCGCAACACAAGCAAAACAAGTCTTCTACCTTGAAGATCCTGCCAGACGACCACTCCATTGGAAGGTCGTCCAAGAAGTAAATCACAACACAACCTGGGATGTCATCGTGGTAGAAGACGATGATGATGTGATACATGGCAACAACTCATCCGATCTCCAACTGTCTGCTAATTTGAATGATTTGGAACTTGAAACCTTAAATATCGATGGTGAATCAACGTTAGTTGAGGCACCACCACCAATCATTCCTGTTGATGACGACGATGATTTTATTGATGATGAAGACGACGATCCTTATGATTTAGCAGATTCTGATAACGAAGTCGCAAACAATTCTGATGATGAAGTTGAAGTTAGGACTAATGTTGTTTATGATAGTGATTGTGATTGTGCAGATTGATCTTAAAATGTAACTTGTAAAACGACACTTATTTTAATGAAATTGTTATGGATTGTTTAAAAGTGTATATTTATTTTGAATGTGTATGTATTTGAATGTGTGCATGCTTATGTTAATTTGTTCCCGAATTTCTATATGTTATTCAACTTGTACTTTTACAGATGGCAGCAGCAGTCGCGCGTGGTCACGGTGGTGACGGTGCCGGTGACCCACCTTCCCCTCCCTGTCAGATTGAGAGCGGTTGCCGTGATGGTGGTAAGAATTTCTAGATTACATATATATGTATATATATACACATATTATGTATATATATAGATATATGTGTATATATATACATATATCTATATTTGTGTGTGTGTGTGTATATATATATATATATATATATATATATATATATATATATATATACATATATATACATATATATATATACACACACACATATATAAGTTATACATATATATATACATATATATATATATACACACACACATATATAAGTTACTTTATGACGTTTTCACTCACTCCAATTGCAGGATCAGGGCGACCCCGCCGAGGAGGTAGGGCCAGGGGGGAGGCAGGGGTAGGGGAGGTCAGAATGGCGGTAGGCAGCGAGTACGCGAAGAAAATAAGAATGTGAAGCTCAAGAACGCCGTGAAAAATAGCGGCCCACAGTCGATTGAGTTTGAGATAGGTGATCAGGGGACTTACTGTCATGTGGGCCCGCACCGAGCATGGTTTAGCAATTACGTCGGCGAGCTCATTCGGAAGCTGCCGCTACACTATGACTCCTGGTACGATATAGAACCAGAGAAGACGGCTAACTTCCTTCCACAGCTCGGGGTCAGTTATTTCATTTTCCTTTTATATTGTTATGTTATCGTGTTTATTTATTTAAATGTGCATATTTATTTAAATTTGTTTATTTATTTATATCTCTATATTTAATTATTTGAATGTGTACATTTATTAAAATTTGTTTATTTATTTATATCTTTATATTAATTTTAACTATATTTGTTTGCAGCGTATGTTCGATTTGGAACGCCACAGGCGCAGACCGGACTGGGAGGCCATTCGGTCGGCGCTCACCGCGTATTTCGCTACACGATATTCTGACAACAAATACGATATGAAACGCACTTACTTTACCAAAAAGGGTGGGGCTGAGAAAGTGGAAGAGATCAGAAGAAATCCTCCCTCGAACTTGGAGCAGGGTGAGTGGGAGAAGTATGTCGATTTGTACATGTCGGAGAAGGCCCAAAAACGATCGGCTGTGAACAAAGAGAATAGAAAGAAGAACAAGATTCTCAGCCGGCACGGTTTGAAATCATTTGCCGCATCTCGACACGAATATGTAAGACACATTTTATTTTTATAAGATTATTTAATTTTAATAATATATTAATTAAAAGTATTTATACTAAATAAAATATATATGGTGTTTGATTTGTCATTTTAATTTGTTTCATCCTATATGCATGTGTATATATTAATACAGTTCGAGAACAGCGAGGACCACCAGTATCCGTCCCTGTTCAATACATATCTTGACACCCACTTCAAGAATGGTGTTTGGTTGCAGGATGAGGCTCGTGCTCGGTTTGTAAGTATCGTTTTTTATTTATTTATTTATTTATTTTCCAAACACGCACTTAGTGATTTATTGAAACATAATCTAGTAATTAACCCGACTAACATATTAATTTTCTCATTTTTTTTTCAACTACATAGGATGAGATGGTCAGGCTAAGGCAGCCTAGATCCGATATGCCGACAGAGGAGGCGTGCCTCACGGAGCAGGACATATTTGCCCGGGTAATCGGGGGCAAGCAGCGTGGTCATATACCCGGCGTCGGCAGGGTGGTACCCTTCTTGAAGAGGCCACGGGTAGACATGCCGCCTCCAGCTCCACCAGGTATGTACAGTTGGATAATATTAAATGACTCATCTTATGTATTGAAATGACCGTTTTTAAATTTTGATTATTTCGTTTATAGGTATGGCCGATGTCGACGGGAAGCTTGCTGAAGCTCAGGAGAAGCTTGATGAAGCTAAAAAGATAGTGGCTGAAGCTCAGAAGGAGAGAAAAAAAGATAAGAAGAAAGCGGCGAAAAATGAGAAGAAGCTCGAGTTGTTGACGCGTTTTATGTCGACCAACCCAGACTGGGCGGCGTTTATTAGCCAGGCTGGTTCTCGAGGTGCCGCTGGAGAGAGCAGTAGGAGTGGCGCGGGAGGGAGCGGCGCAAGCGCTCCCGCGAGTGGCCTCGTCGGCGAGAGTGGCTCTAGCAGCGAGAGTGGCTCTCGCAGCGGGAGTGATGATGATGATCAGGATGGCGACGAGGGGCTCTAGAGGTATTATTTTGTGTTGTTTTGTCTTTGGAACTATATTTTGACGACCCAATTGCAACATTTGTAGATATTGTAGATATAGGGGCTCTAGAGCGATTATAACACCCCTTTTTGATGTATTTTGAGGGTGTTATAAAGATTTATGGCCGTTTTGTAAAGTTTATTAAGTGTTTCGTGGTTATATATAACCGTTTTAGCCGTTTTAGGCGTTGTTTGTATTGGAATGTCTTGTATATAGTGGTTATAGAAAGCAGGTTAGAAACCAGGTTTGTGTAGATTTTTGCTGCAAATTATTGCGGCAAAAATCTGGGCATTGCAGCTGCGCAGGCTGCTGTGCAGCTGCAATAGAACTTCCATACCGTGGACATGTCGTCGGTAACGTAGACTTGTGTATATGTTACCGACATATTGTCGTCGGTAAAATATTGAACTTATTGTCTATTATAAATGGTACCGACATACTGTCGTCGGTAGTATATACACACATATTTGACTTTTCGTTGACTATTATAAATGGTACCGACATATTGTCGTCGGTAGTATATACACACATATTTGACTTTTCGTTGACTATTATAAATGGTACCGACATATTGTCGTCGGTAGTATATACACACATGTTTGACTTTTCGTTGACTATTATAAATGGTACCGACATATTGTCGTCGGTAGTATATACACACATATTTGACTTTCTTTGACTACTGAAAATGGTACCGACATATTGTCGTCGGTAGTATATACACACATATTTGACTTTCGTTGACTCTAATTAGTTTGGCTAATTAAACCGTTAATTATTTAGTACACTACCGACGACTCGTCGTCGGTAGAATATTGTCGAACAAACAAAACGTTTGACTGGAAAATCATGTGGGTCCCACTATGTCGTCGGCGTTATTTGTCGGCATAGTCGTTGCCGACGTGGCTCTGTCGACAAGATAGGGCCGACGACATGACGTTGAGACGGCATCATGCCGACGTGGTGGAAAATATGTCCACTGCGATGCTTCTGTTTGTACTAGTGACGCCTAATTTTACAGATGACTATCTGGATCTTAATGTTTGATCACATATACACATATTAGCACATAACCCGACAATCACTATTGAATAGTTTTCAACAATTGATATGTTTTATTCGGTGGGTCAAGGTTTGCTTTTTCCACTACAAAATGGATAAAATTTTGATATAGGTAGTTAATGCATGTTTTAATCGATAAAAATCTAATTTTACACTAATCCATATAGGCCTAGCCCGTTAGCTTAAGCTTGGTTAATAGTTATGATTTTGTTCGTGTCATTTTTATTTAATATCTTATGTTGGATTGTTCGTAAGCAAATGTGCTTATAAATATATGATGAACTCTTCTCGGTGTTCATCGTGCTCGCCCTCATGAGTCATGACAAACTATTGTTCAAACCTTAACCAGATGACCAAAAGCTGCCAAGCATATGCTAGAAAGCTACGAAGGCTAATGGTTAGTTAATGGAGTTGTTACCAAAAACATTTCTGTATCATTTACCCAATTGCTAGAAAGGAATCATTCATGTTTTTTTCCCCATTCTAAAAAGACTATATTTGAAGCATGCAAGTCATGAGGAAGAGCACAAGAAGGGGAAGAAAACAAAAACCACACCAAATACACATAGGAAACAAAAAACATTGCATATAATTAAGGAAGTAATTCTGCAAATTAAAACATCCTACACGACTTCATTGATTCGAGAAAGAGAACATCCTTGAACGCTTAACACATACAAATATGAAGTTGGTTAAAGCTAACACCATGCATTAGCTTTGGGAGCAAAATTCAGTAATAAGTTCACTACCATACAAATACAATTAGATAAATAAAAAAGCTTATAGCGTAACAATAACGACTAAATAGTGGTCTAGAGATGTAAAGGTGATGTTTCAAAGGAACTTGACGGGGCACGTTCTGAGGATTCTTGCGAAAAGTAAGCATGAGGACTCCGTCTTTCACTTCAGATTGGTACGTGGTCTTGTTCAAATCGTTGTTACCTAAATTAATCCTGCTGTGGATTGACTTGATAATAGGAGGGGAGGGGTATTCGGGGGAGTGCCTAGGTTCGAAAACGGCTGAGATAAAGACCGCATTGAGTTCCCAATCCCACTCAGAACGATACGAACCTGATTTATAATCCTTGGTTTCAAAGTCGTCTAGTATTATGGTTAGAGTTTCATCAGTCTCGATCCTCTTCTCTTTTCCAGGGATACATAAGGACACGTCTTCGAGTTTTTCACCGTTCTTCAACCTGTATAGCGTATAAGGAAACTTCAGTAATAGCACTTGTTCTACTTTCGACACCACGGATCCTGTGTTTGTTAATTAAATACGAAGAGTAAATAATCATTATTAATATTTATTTAGAATGAATTAAATTGAACTAAAGAGTATGTAACGACTTACCAAAAAGATCTTCTTTTTTATATGATTCGAATAGATCAAGTAGTTGATGATTCTCTAGAGACCAAAGATCATCATAAACTGGAGCAGGAGGAGAAGATCTTGTCAAGAAACCGGCATATGCGAACAAACAAATTCATCTTCGATCGATCAAGGATTTTCTTCTTAGGTCGGGTATACATGCAAATCATCAAACTTATATTTATAGAGAGTAAATAAAAAATCCATACGCGTTCGTTACACCTCTTACCATATATTTATGCAAAAGGTAATTTTAATAAATATTACGAGTAATTTGCCTATATAAATATCTTTTACTTACGGGACAAAATTAACAACTTTTGCTCAATGTTGGTTTATTAACTTAAAATTTTAGTCATGTAAAGTCAAACAACTTTTATAGAGATCCGGCCATTTGCAAACAAATTTTGTCAACGACGTTTTGGTTAAATTACATTTTTGCTAGCTCTAGCTTCCATCATTCTCGAGCTTTAAATCACGAGTGAAGTTTCTGTTCAAGCTTTAGTAGTCAACTCCGGCTCAAATTTCACATTACTGTACTTGGCTCGGCTCGACTTGGCTGGCTTCGTAAACACCCCTACGTACGACCCATATTGTAAAGTTATTCGTCTAACTGTCGATTCATATGTTCGCAGTTCTTTCAAACTTCAAGAGAATTGCAAACTAGCTCCTAAATTATCTTGTTAACGTTATATGCCATCCATAATCCATTTTTAACATGATATTATTTATATATATAGATAAATTGAAGTCGCGTGTCCAAATACAAGTTGTGTAGTTGGTTTTGGTAAATTATTTTGAGAGTTCACAACAAGCAACATAATATGTGAAATGGAGTTAATATTAAATGAGAAGTGTATCCCACATTGCTTGGAGAAAGAAATGAAGGTGTGTTTATATATAAGTTCTAGTAGGAACTATTAAATTATCTTGAGTTTGTTTTACTCCAACACCTGCGTGCACATGGTGTGCATATATTTTTTGCTGCAGATTCTGATTTCTTTTCAAAAGAGTTTCCGAATTGTGTACCGATCTATTTTGGAAATAGATATAAACTTATTGATCAAGTTATTACAAAATCGTTTTTATACAATACTAGCTAAAAGACCCGTGAAATTCACAGGTAAATTATGAGAGTTAAGCAACAAGATATATAATATGTAAAATTATGAGAGTTATTACAAAGTCGCGTGTCCAAATAGAAGTTGTGTAGTTGGTTTTGGTAAATTATGAGAGTTAAGCAACAAGATATATAATATGTAAGATGAAATTAATATGAATGAGATATCGTGTTTCAAACTAAGTCACTCGAATCACAAAAATTGTACATGAGAAGAGTATCCCACATTGCTTGGAGAAAGATATGAAGGTGTGCTTAAATTGAAGTTGTAGTATGAACAATTAAATTTTGTTGAGTTTCTTTTATTTAACACTTATGCGCGCGCGTGGTGTGCATAACGTACAATATTATTACATATTTGTTTTTATGCAATAAAGAGATGCAAAACGTGTTCAATTATAACATATATGTTTTGTTACAATTCTAGGTCTCGTGACTCACGTGACACTCGCGGAAATCATCCCAACAACCGCTCTTTTGAGCCCAAGGTTTGTCATAATTTTACTTGTGGTTTTTGTAGATTTGGTAACGTGTGCAAGTTTATGCATGATTCATCGGTTCGTGTACCCTCGTCCATACATTACATCTTCGTTAAACCTTCATCGTCATTGGTCATTTTTCGACATTGTATAGTGAGAAAGCTCACATCCGAGTTCGAATATTAATACTCCTCGAGTGAACTTGGGCTCAAACACCAAATCTGGGACAACTACCGGGTCAAACTCCTCTAATTTTTCTATGGATCAATCTCAGCTTCTAGCAGGGAGCTCACAGGCCTAATGTTACATGTCATACATCTCCTGGTTTTGGTCCACAAGCCCAACAACAGCATGTTGCTTACCAGGCCCAACATCCTCTTGATTTATTTGTATTTAAAAAAAGAAAAATGCTTGCAAGCGAACTTCGAACTCGTGACTTCCCAAACAAATTAGATAGCCTTACCACTGGGATAGAAATAATCTAGCCTTAGTTTCTTCTTCAATGTTTATTAAGTAATAGTTATCAAGTAGTTTGCCAACTCACAATAAAAGCTACTTTTCTGTTTGTATTATTGAAAAATTTTAACACATGTTTGCGTCTTTTTTTATTTTTTATTTTTACCGTGCCACAAAAGGTCTACTTTTTAGTACAACCTAGAACTTTGAATACGTACCGTTTGAATCGAACTTAAAGTATGAGACGAGTTGAATATGCGACATGAAAACCAAGCTCATTCGGCCTCTTGATCATTTGTGACAACCCGTAATTTTCCGAATATATTTCTATACGAGATTTTCCTTATTTTTCATTTACGAACCTTTCCGAGCTTATTTGACTCTAAAACGTGAAGTTATCTCGCGAAACGTGGAATTTGTACACAACGCGTACTGGCACAACCGACAATTTGTTTTGATTATTTTATTATTCGTGAGAAACGAGACGAATGAATAGTCATTTTTATTGGAAAAATTATTCTGAGTGCAATGGTGAAATTCCCGTGTCTTGAATCGCTGGTTTACTAGTCTAAATAATCCCCGGACTTGATTTTTTGAAAGATTGCTAAAATTACAAAAGTGATCCCTGGACTAAGGTTCCACTTCCACCCCTTGACTTTGATTATGACATAAGTGGTCCCTAGAGTTACAAAACCCTAAACCTAGCACTATATAATCATCTTTATAACACACTCTAGGGTTAACTCATCTCCCCCCCTCCAAAAATAGGGCAGCCGCCCCTTTTCCCTCTCCGGCCAACTTCCGGCCTCCACACTACCCACTGTCACATCACACCACCACCACAAAATCCAGTTTCGTGACCTCCTTGCTTCATTTAACTAATACACGCGCTTCAAGACGGAGTGTCACCACGCCACCACCTACCAATCTGAAAATGGTGTTTGTTTTGATAGCTCTTGAGTCTCGGTTTAGATGCCATAGCCGATTGGTTTTTTGGGTTACGAGTTGAAAGCGGGTCGGGTCGAGACCCATTTGGTGCATAGTTTAGTCTCGGGTTAACTCAGTTTCGTGTTTAAAACTGATTCAGTAGAAGTTGATTTGGTCGAAGCTTATTTTTTTGTGGCTTATTGTGTTCATATTTCAGTGCATCGAGACAACCACAAGGGTGGTTGTGCTCGCATGGAACTAGCTTGGTCTCGGTTGTGGAGAGAACCCGCATAGGGTGCGTTATGTTGTCTTGGCTTTAGCTTATTTTTCAGCTTAAAAGGATCTTAAGGGTGTGTTTACTTGTTGTCATGTTTGTTTTGTGAGTACATGACGGCGCCACTGTTAACTCTCTGTTGAGAGCCTACGTGTATAGGTTCAGTTTGTGTAACTGTTAACTCTCTATTGAGAGCCTACGTGTTATAGGTTCAGTTGGTGTAACTGTTAACTCTCTGTTGAGAGCCTACGTGTTGATAGATCTATCGGGGTAGCTCCCCACGTGATTTTGGTTATGAGTATGAGGAACATTTTGGGCTCAGTTGGCGCGTCACTATATGTGTGTAGTATCTGTATGATTGATTATGGTTCGAGATGCTTTGACTATGTTATTACTTGCGGATTTGGTGCTAGAACTGTGATCTAGACAGTGTAAGCCTACGTTGAATTTGACCTGTTTGTGAACGATTTTGAACTCGAAACCCTTTGGTTCAACCATATTGTTTTAAACTAAAACCTATGAACTCACCAACCTCGTGTTGACACTTTTAGCATGTATTTTCAGGTTAAGGCGATAGCTTGTTTATTTCTTGAGGCGCTTGGCAAGTGGCACGGTCATAGACTACTCTGATATGCTTGTTGGGACCGTTTTACTTATTTTATGGGCCTATTTCCGCACTACTTTTGAATATCGTAAATTTAACACTTTTTGTTAATGAATTTTATTCTAAATGATTGAGGTAAAAACCGTTCTTTGTAATTGCGTTGTGATACCAATTTAGTAGCACCCCAGTGACATGTATGCTTCCGCTGGACCCGATTTTTGGGGGGTGACAGTACCTAACATATACACTTGTATAATATCAACAAGTACTTCCAACCCTTATTAGCATCATGAGCTACTATCTGAGCCATCCTTTTAAATCATACAAACCTATGAAACGGTTAAACAACTATACTGTAAGCATTACACTTAATAAGTAAAAAGGATAATCACATGATATTATATATCATTAATCACATAAGCATTACTCACATCACATTAGTTCATAAGACTACTTTCATCAATACTTGCACATCATACTTAATACACATATCATCAATCAAACATAATTCTTACATACCTCACATAAATCACAAAGGACTTAAACAACTTTGGCTAGTTTTCCAAACTAGCCTTAATCTATTCTTAATCCAAACTCACTAAGTCAAGTGCCTCATAAACCTTCACTATCATCTTCCACATAACACATATATGAATAGATCAATATAATCTCATGTCATAACCATTTTACTTACCTCACATCCAAGCTAAATAACCAATAAACCACCATCATCTTCTTTGCTTGCTTTTCTAGCTAAATAAACACTAACAAATATTAACACCTCTAATTTACATAATAATTAAGGGTGTCTAACCCACCCTGTAACACCCCCAAAATATGGATTGCAGCGGAAGAAAATGTCATTGGGGTGCTACTAAATTGGTATCACAACATAAAGTACAAAGAACGGTTTTTACCTCAACTGTTTAAAAGAAATTTCATGCTCAAAAGTATTTTGTTTACCGCATTCCAAAAACAGTGCGGAAATATAAGCCCATAAAAGAAATAAAGCGGTCTCAAATACATCCTAGTCATCTATGACCATGCCATGCCATGCCAAAAGCCTCCACAACTAGGTTATCGCCTTAAACCTGAAAATACATTGATGGGCGTGTGTGTTGGAGTATAGTTTAGCAGTTTTAATGCCTACTCAAGTTTTAAATTTATATTTAGCCGACTTATCAATAACACACACACTTAACGAGCAGTGTACCCGGTCAGTATGAAGATAATGGTAAGTAGAGTGTCGATCACTAAGAGTGGAACGTATAATCTCGTTAATCTAATCAGTATTTTAATATCCTAACGCAAGGGGGTTTCAGCCTGAGAGACTGGCACGATTTGTTTGCAATTAAATAATAAAATAAACCAATAGGCACGAATCAGCAAGTAGCACACACGTACACAGATAGATACTTGAGACAATAAGAGGGCTGTCCTTATGATTAAGTAGTTTGTCACTTGTTTTATTGATAGCTTTATATGAAGTGTATGTAGTTAACCCTTTCTCGTTGGTCCTATTCTTATCGGCGAGTAAACCCTTAATGATTACTTATGTCTAAAAGTTATTCCTAAGTGATCAATTTAGAAACAACCGTGGGAGCCACATTATGTCCCGCAGTCAAATGCCCGCAAGCCACTAATAAACACAGAGGTTATCAATGCACTAATAAGTAGTAACCAAAAACATCAACATATAAACTTTAATTGATGGGAAAGCAAGTATTAAAGGGAGTGCAATCTTTCGTTGTCACATTACACAAGCCACCAATCCTGATGAATTAAAGTTTGCTAACACAATAAAACAAAACTACATAATGAATTAAATACATGCAGCACCTTCTTACAGCTCTTGTATCTTTGATTTGGGTGTGTCTTGTGCTGCCTCCTTGACTGAATTCGTCCTTTTGTTCTTCTGTTTGAACTTAGGTTATAAAAATTCGGAACTTTTAATTCGTCTGGTCTACGGGGTATTTATAGTTTCTGTCTGAGGGAAGATGCGGCGCATCTACTAAGTAGATGCGGCGCATGTACTTAACTTCGCGTGGGGTCCAAGATTATAATATTCAGGAATATTCGTACACCGCCAGAAGATGCGGCGTAACTCCATGATTAGATGCGGCGCATGTCCTCTTGTATCTTGGATCGTATCTGGTGATATCTTGATAGAGATGCGGCGCATGTCATGAGTGAGATGCGGCGCATCTGGAGCAGATTAGTCTTGATCTTCTTCATTTCAGTAGACTCTTCACTGTATGCATGTTTTGCTCCATTATTAGTCCAAAATCGCCAAGTTTCACCAAATGCTTGTTTTCAACTGAGAATTACAAAAGTAAACGATTAAGTATCAATCCTCATATATAATATAGTAAAACAAGTCAAATTAATAGGATAAATGATAGTAATAAAATGTACTTATTTGAGTTCATCATACATGCTAAAAGTGTCAACACGAGGTTGGTGAGTTCATAGGTTTATGATAAAGCAGTAAAAATAATGTGAGTTCAATAAAAAGTTTTGTGACTATTGTGTCGTTCACAATGTCATGAAAATAAAGTTTACCTTTAGGTAAATTAATAAAGTGGACCACAAGGTTTTCGAGTGTGAATAATTGTTCACATACAAATCAATCTTAGTATTAGTGACCACTGCTTCACTCAAAGCGTCATGAAAAAGCATTAGTAGAGTATACCATAAGTATTAAGCAATAGAGTTGGACCATAAACAAGGTATGTGACCATTACAATGAATATAATGACACATCAAAGTAAGAGTCTATTACGCTAGCACTAAGTTCATGCAACCGAAGCTACGACAATGTGCATGCTCTAGAAGCATGTTAAATATAAAGGGCCGACAAGTGTTTATCCCGATACACTTGTATTCCGACATGTTATACACCCGGCATTTGGCCCATTTGACCAAACCCGAACGGGGGAGTCACCCCCAATAGATCTATTTATAACATTCACGCTTCCCAACAGGAATTAACGGTTCATGAGTTTGGGCATAGTGGGATTCAAAGGCTTAGGCTAAGCTGCGTAATATTTAATAAAGCATAAATTTCAGTTTGGTCCATAAAAGAGTTTGCATGCTTCTCACCCCAAGTTTCGCAATGCAAAGTAAAGTTAAAGAGTGGGGCTGTAACTCACATATATGTTTTCAAGCACTTGTATCCATGAGTAATAATGAAGTATGTAATGAGTACATAATATTGCATTCGAGAAATTAAACAAGTATTAAAGCAAAGCAGAGAATGCTTCCGAGTAATTAAATCAAGTATGAGTATAATTTAATTAAGGAGTTCGAGTAAAATGAATGAGTAAAGTGTGCATGTATCTCTCCCAAAAAGTATTTCAAAAAAAGAAAAAGTAGGGGCCATGAACTCACCTCAGCAAAAGTAGTCAGAAAGTGAAGTAAATCAGATAGTGTTTGGCACCAACGCGCGACCTAGATTAGTAAGGCATGTTTTAGTTCACAGTTTAAGTTTAAGGCCCAACGAGGTTTAATTAAACTCAAAGTTTTAAAGTATTGTGTTATTGTTGCTTGTGTGGCAGCATTTAGGTTTGAAAATGGTTTTCTAATGGTTTACAGTTATTTTCTCTTGGTAGTGCATAAGTATATAAGTATAAAAATATCAAAGTTGAATAAGTCTTTGGTTCGACAATAGAAAGGCGAAGTACGTAAAATAATCACGAACAAATATTTGACGTTGACGGGTTATATAAAATAAACATTATTGTTACATGAATATATAATGCTAAGTGTGTCTCTGTGTGTGTGTGTATATATATATATATATATATATATATATATATATATATATATATATATATATATATATATATAAAAGTGTGTGAAAAAAAGGTAGTGTATAAAAAAGTACTTATTCATGTAAAATAAGTTGGTGGATTATAAAAATGTAAGTTATGTCTAAAATTTCTCATTGGTGATTATTATATAACGAGATATATAATAGGATAAATATATATTTTGACGAAAGTCGGACATGACCCGAGTACAAGTTTTTGTTTTCTCATGATAACCGTAAGTTATATATTTAATTATATCGCCGTTTTGTGATTTATAAAACTATATTATTTTTAGAGCAAATGCTAAAAAAATACATCGAAGTTGTCATTTTTTGCCATTGTATGGTGCCACCTTTTTTGTGATAAATGTATGACTAAAGTATTGAATTCGGGTCATTGTGTGCATCGAACTTGATACTTTTTGTTATTGTATGTATCCCGTTAGTTAAACGTCACATCATTAGTCCTTTATACTAACGGCCGTTAGTAAATAACTTACAATTCCGTTTTCTTACGTTTTTATACATTTTCAGACGTTTTCGTCCGTGTTTTTACGTTTTCGTCTGTTTTTGCACCTTTTCGTCCGTTTCCATCAATTTTTTTGCGTTTTCGTAGTTTTTTTACGTTTTCGTCTGTTTTTACGTTTTCGTCTGTTTTTACACGTTTTCGTCCGTTTCCATCAATTTTTTTGCGTTTTCGTCCGTTTTTACACGTTTTCGTCCGTTTTTTCACGTTTTCGTCCGTTTCCATCAATGGTTTTTTGCGTTTTCGCCTTTTTTTACGTTTTCGTCTGTTTTGACACGTTTTCTGCTGTTTTTGTTAGTTTTCTTACGTTTTCATCTCTTTTGACACGTTTTCGTGGGTTTTTTGCGTTTTCACACGTTTTTATACGTTTTCGTCTGTTTTTACATGTTTTTTATCGTTCTTATATGTTTTCGCCCATTTTTTACGTTTTCGTCCGTTTTCATCCATTTTTTTGCGTTTTCACACGTTTTCGTCCGTTTTCGCCTATTTTCTTACATTTTTGTATGTTTTTTTTACGTTTTCATACGTTTTCATCCTTTTTTTTTGCATTTTCATACGGTTTTATACGTTTTCGTCCGTTTTTTCACGTTTTCAATCGTTTTTATACGTTTTCGTCCGTTTTTGTCCATTTTTACATGTTTTAGGGTTTAGGGTTTAGGGTAACGGACGAAAACATGTAAAAGAAAATGAAAACGGACTAAAACATATAAAAACCCTAAACCCTAAACCCTAATCCCTAAACCCTAAACCCTAAAACATATAAAAACCCTAAATCATAAACCCTAAACCGTGTAAAAATGGACAAAATGGGCAAAAACGTATAAAAACGATTGAAAACGTGTAAAAACGTACAAAAACGGGCGAAAACAGACGAAAACGTGTAAAAACGTGTGAAAACGCAAAAAAAAGGATGAAAACGGACGAAAACGTAAAAAATGGGCGAAAACGTATAAGAACGATCAAAAACGTGTAAAAACGGACGAAAACGTGAAAAAACGGACGAAAACGCAAAAAAAATGATGGAAACGGACGAAAACGTTTAAAAACGGACGAAAACGTATAAAAACAGACGAAAACCTCAAAACAGACGAAAACGTAAAAAAAATGACGAAAACGCAAAAAAATTGATGGAAACGGACGAAAACGTGCAAAAACAGACGAAAACATAAAAACACGGACGAAAACGTCTGAAAATGTATAAAAACGTAAGAAAACGGAATTGTAAGTTATTTACTAACGGCCGTTAGTATAAAGGACTAACGATGTGACGTTTAACTAACGGGATACATACAATAACAAAAAGTATCAAGTTCGATGCACACAATGACCCGAATTCAATACTTTAGTCATACATTTATCACAAAAAAAGGTGGCACCATACAATAGCAAAAAATGACAACTTCGATGTATTTTTTTTAGCATTTGCCCTTATTTTTATAAAATGAAGCAAGTTTATAAGCAAGTTTACCCAAGTGATATATAAATCGATAACTTGTGGAACAATTGATAGCTAATGCGCATAAGAATTTTGATGATGCCATGAATAAAATTCAAAGTGAGATTGTTGCTAATGATGCTAATTTAACTAGTACTCCTCCTTCGTGTGCAAATTCTGGTCCTAATGTGAATCTGAACAAGAGTGCAACTTCTGGTCCTTTTGCTCCCAAGGTTGTTACTACTAATGGTACTGGATTAAAGTCAGTTTCTTTTGCGGGTGCTACTTCTAATGATCTTCAGAAACATGTGTCTAATTTTCGGAGGTTGGAATGTAGCAAAAAGAAGGATGATGTTGACCTTTCAGTTCCAATGAAAGTTGTGGAAGAGGTGAACACGAGGTTTGAGAATACTCTCTACGGTTACTTCCTTGGCCAACGCCTTGCTTTTCCTGTCGTGGATTATTATGTTCGCAATGCGTGGGCTAAGTATGGTGTACAAAAGGTAATGATGAATGCGAAGGGGTTCTTCTTTTTTAAGTTCAATTCGAAGAAAGGTGTTGATGATGTACTTGAAAACGGTCCTTGGTTGATCAGAAATGTTCCTATTATTCTTAAACCATGGACTTTGAACACAAACCTACTTAAAGAGGATTTGACTAACATCCCGGTATGGGTTAAATTCCATGATGTCCCCCTTGCTATGTTTTCTGATGATGGCCTCAGTCTTCTTGCCACATTGATTGGCACGCCCAAAAGACTAGATGCTTTTACAAGCCAAATGTGCAAGGAATCGTGGGGACGAAGTAGTTTTGCTAGATGCATGATTGAAGTGAAGTCTAATGAAGTGCTTCGGGATAGCCTCACTGTTGAGATACCATTACTTGATGGTTCGGGCTCGACTATTGAGAAGATACGGGTTGAATACGAATGGAAACCACCTCGGTGTGATAACTGTAAGATCTTTGGTCATACTCTGGTTGATTGTCTTAAAGTTGAAGCACCTCCAGTTCGGCCTACTAAGCCAGTGAATGATGGTTTCACGACTGTCAATAATAAAAAGAAGGGTAAGCAAGGTGGTTCTATGATGCAGGGTAAAGGAGGGTTTACTAAACCTGTTGTGGGTAAGCAGTTTCAGTATCAACCCAAAAAGAATCCTCCAGAACCTAAGAAGGTGGATGGCACTAAGAAGAAGGCTTATGATTTGCCTAGTACGAGTGGCACTAATATTTCTACATCTAATCAGTTTGATGCTCTTAATATGGATGACACAGATGCCTTTGGTATTCAGTCAAACGACAACAACAAGGATGTGGATGCTGGTCGTACAACGGAAGTTACTGAGGATGAGTCTACTAAGGCATGTAATACAATGGAAGTTAATGAGGAAGAGTCTATTAAGACTGGTAGTGTTTCACAAGTTCCTCTTGTGAGTGATTTAAATGAGAAGGAGTCGCTTGCGGCTCCTACAACTGGTGTTTCTTCTTCTCCTCCCACCTCTTCTATTAAGAGGGTTAACCCTTTTTCTAAGGTGGGAGAGATTGTGGATTCGGATTCTGATGATGAGGTGGTTGTTAATCCATTTGATGAGTCTGCTAATCTATTTGGTGGTAGCCATGAGTTTGAAGATGTTGATGATGACTATGACTACGATGACTATGCGAACCAGGTTTATGATCTTCCAGGGAATTTGGATGCCTTTAATGCTATTTATGGTACTAGGCTTCAAGGCCGTAGGAAGTAATTTTTTCATTATGTCTTAAGTTGTCATGTGTGTAATGGTGTGTTTTTCTTGTTTAGAACATAGGAAGTATCTTGCTATGTAAGTTTGCCTATGTAACGGGCTGAGATATGGGATTCACCTATATCCATTGTACTTAAACGTTTTGGTTTTATATATTTACCAGGGTGCAGGATTACTCCCCTTTACCCTATATAAATCGATAACGTGTTTATATTTTAAAGTTTAATTTTCATACGTTTGAAATACGTGTTATGGTTTATAATTTTTATGCTTTGAGTAGGAACATAGTTTTCTTGTAAATCTCTATAACTAGTTATAAATAACGTTGCGAGCTCGTGGCCGAGCGAAATGGAGATAAGTCGGGGGTTAAGTCACATCCTGAAGGGTTTGGTCAAATTATATAACTCGTGATGCACACTGTACAAGACAATGATGCATTTAATGATTGGATACCCTACCCTCCCTATGGGAAGGTGTGGATAAACTAACCCATGCAAGAAAGTGGAAAAAGAAAGGACATGATACATGTACGAATTGAGTTGAAGTAATTATTTAATGTTAAAAAAATGGGAATGGAAGATGATTTGTACGTAGCAAGTACCTTACTTGGATGTGTTCCCCAAAATCTCACGGTGGAAGGGGCATACTAACAAAACCGGGTCTACCCATGGGCCCTACCTATATTTTACGGAATGTACAAGTCGACAAAGCAGACAGTACAAGCGGCGGCAGCTGTAAAAGTCAACGAACCGGGTCTACAGGGGGGGTCTTTATAACCCAGGCCACGGTGGAATTCACATGCCTCTATCTAATTTGAACAAAATTCACATGTCTATCGATCCAATTTAATTCCATTATATTCCTTGTGCAGCATGTGGATAACCATGTGATTTCAATCACACCCATTTAATTCCTGCTTACTTTCTTTTCGTGTTAACCATTTTCAAGTTCTCAACTTTTTAGTTGACACGTTAACTACCACAAGCTCGAGTCACTAATAAAACTCGAAGCTCAGAGCCTCAAATCGCGACTAAAGCTACGTTTAGTGCGGAGCTTTTTAGAGCTTTTTGAGGCAATGAGCGGTGGGCAATGAGCTTTTTGATTTTTATTGTTCGTTTGGCAAATGAGTAGTGAGTTTTGCTATTTTTTAAGAAAACTCATTTTTCTAATGTTTCTTTAAGAAGCTGTGAGCTATGACTACTACTCACAGCTCACTGCTACTGCTCAATGCTAATTTTACCAAACATAACCCAAGTTTGATCAAGCTCAAGCTCACCCGTTTATCATTGTTAAAATAATCATTTTTTTTTTAGTTTGGACTAACTTGGAAAATAATCTTTATATGCATCATGTTAAAATTGAGTTTACATACATAGGCCTTGCATTATTTTTTCTTTTTCTTTTCTAACTCATTGATATAAGAATCTTGTTTATTGTATTTTCCTGTATATTTGGGTGACATAAGTAAAAAAAAAAAAAAAAATGCTTATAAAAGAAAAGAATTGCCAAATGTTCAGAAAATAATGAGGAAGTAACTATGAAATAAATAGTTAATCTTATATATTAAAAGATAGTCCAAAAATGAAATATGGAGTCTTAATAATCTTCTATACTACTTAAAATTTAAGCGATTCAAATCATAAAATTAACTTTCATAAATTTAGACTTTTAATATATTGAGTTTACGTTATCACTTATACAAACTATAAAGGGTAAATTACACCATTGGTCCCTGAACTTCACCCCGTTTTCAAGTTTGGTCCCCCGTTTCAATTTAGTGGCATACGGGGTACCTGAGCTTCACCAACCATGCACATTTGGTCCCTAGAGCCTCGTTATGGCTAACGAGTGTTATCTTGCCTCGTTAGATGATGTGGCATGGCTGGTTTTTTGGTCATTTCACCACTTTGACCCCCTTATACATAGTACCACATTGCCTCTACCTAAGTACCTGACATATTATAGTTCCCATACTTCCTTCCCACTTTCCCGCCCAATCACATCACCCATCAAATCTCAAAACTCTCGAGTCTCGTCCCTAAATTTGCAATCTGAGTAAAAGGTGAAACAAATCTGTGTCTACAATGTCGTTACCAACATGGAAGATGCGGAAAAAAGGAGCAAGGGTTACAACTAAACAGTTGGAAATTGAGTGCAAAAAGGAATATATTAATGACTTGAAATCCTGTTACTTTGAGATATATTTTGATATGAACTTGTGTTAATATATGTTGATTTACTAAGTAACTGACTTTTTATTGCAGAATATGCACCGTATTTATTCAGCATACGAATACACCATGGTGGGTCTTTCATGAGCTTTCCTGATAGACAATATGTTGGTGGTGATGAAGATATCTTTGATAGGGTTGATGCTAAAGTTTTCTTAGTGTTTGGCCTAAACAAGATGGTTACACAATTAGGCTACACAGGTAAGAATGAGCCTCCGTTTTATCACTATTTAAGACCAATGAGTAGTCTAGATGATGGGTTGTATGCACTGTCGTGTGATGAGGATGTTTGTTGTTTGAGTTCTCTACTCGTGAGTTTCAAGTTTATAAAGGTGTACATAGAGCATGGTTGTACTAGGCTTAATTGTTGCCAAATGTCACATGTACAAACTAGGGCAAGAATAGAGGAAGATGTGTCTAGTGAACCTTGTACTAGTGCCTATTAGGGAAAAAAACCCGGTAAAATGTTATACTTGACATGGCATGAGAATACTGATATTTGTGCACCTTCAGCTAAGTCATATTAAGGTCTGACATTTACACAATTGACTGACAATGAATGTGGTGAAAACCAAAACAATAACGTTCTACATATAGATTCACAGTTTGGCAGTTTAAACCTGAGTTTCACCCCAGTGGAACCAACTGTTAATGATGTGGTACGTGAAATAGCTGATGCCGTTAGGTTAATGGAGTTTGAGGATAATGAATTGGATAGGGGTCCAGAGTTTAGTTATTTGGATGCTATGAATGTTGACACTACTTATGGTTTAAGTCATGACGAATATTTTGGATTTGATGACTTGGACTTAAACGTAGGCTTGGATGTTGACCTAAATGTTCCCCAAACTGAATTGCAAGAAGCTGGTAGAACTGAAGAACATGTTCATGTACAAGCTGCATTTGTAGAGCGTAGAGGTGAGGAAGTTGGTGTTCAGGGCAATCGTGAATAAGTACAACATGATGTGTAGGATGACATGATTGATAGTGTTCATGATAGTGAATATGAAGGAGACTCCAGTGACAATGCATATACAAATAAGGAAGAAGAGGGTGTTATGGATGATGAAGGACACTGTGCAGCCGAGCCTGAGGTTCATGTAAATATGTTTCATCTAACCGGGAATAAAGATTTTGACAACATTGGCAGCTGCAGTCAAATTAGAGATGATGTAAAAGGAATAAAAGCCATAAGTGTAAAAGGTTTTGATAGACAAACAGGTTCTAAGGATGAATCAGGTTATAGTAGAAGCAAGGAGTTGAAGGCAATAAGAAGAGGCATGGAAAATAACTTTTCAAAGAAGCCAGTTGGGGAGCAGTACTCAATTTTCACTGGCTAAAAATTTTCTACTCTAGAAGAGGTGAAGGAAAGAGTACATTTGCATGCCATTGAGACCAGGAGAAATTTGAAGTTGATAAAGAATGATGGTGTTAGGATAAGAGCTATATGTGATAAACAAATACCAGTCCTTATAGAGGATCAAGTGATGAAACTGAAAGCAATCAATGCCCATGGGTCATGTATGCTAACAAAGACAGAGTAACAAAAATAGGGTTTCGGGTTTCGGGTTTCGGGTTCGGGTTCGGGGTCTGTTGGAAATTAAATGTCCTGAATTTAGTATTGCTGAAGAAATACGCTAACAGTACAAACTGTTAATGTATAACTTGAGACTGCTGAAGAAACAACTAACAATACAAACTGCTAGCAATAAAGAAGGAACTGCTGGTGGATAACAGTTTTTGGAGACATTGTAGGAGATAAGTATAGAATAGATCTTGTGTATATCTTTATTAGTTAGAATTATACGGTAGAATACTTATCTTGTAAAGGACTTCTTAAGTCTATAAAAGGAGATCCTAGGATATATATCAGTCATAGAGTTTTGTTAAGATTCAAGGTCATTGTAACCCTAGTGATAGCAAGGTCACTCGTATTATTCAAGCAATAATATTGAATCGTTTGGTGTTAATCTCATTGTGTTCATTGTTCATTCATACATTACTGTTCCATTAAACAAACCAACATTCTTCTAAGTGTGGTTAAGTAGATTCCGCATACTTAACTGCATACACTCAAAGTATCTCAAACACATTACAAAGGAGTAACATCCTAAGTGTTTATCAATCCTCTCAAGTGGTATCAGAGCCAGGTTAATACTATTGACTTAGAAGAGAAAGTAATGGACATGGAGACTACCCAAACAAACATGGCTGCTAAACTGCCAATGCTCAAGCAGAACGAATTTGATATGTAAATGCTGAGGATAGAACAGTACTTCCAGGTGTAAGATTATGCACTCTGGGAGATTATTGAAGAAGGAAACCCCTTCAAGCCTTCAACCTCTACAACAACAGTTGATGGTAAGGTAGAAACTGTTACTCAAACCTCTCCAGTGACTGCAGAAGAGAGGCTACAGAAAAAAAATGACATCAAGGCTAGGAGTCTGCTGATGATGACAATTCCTAATGATCAACTTTTGAATTTCAGCAAGTATAAGGATGCCAAGTCTTTATTTGAAGCAATCATTGCTAAGTTTGGTGGGAATGAAGCCACCAAGAAGACACAAAAGACTCTTTTGAAGCAGAACTTTGAAAACTTCTCTGCAACCAGTAACGAATCTTTGGATCACATGTTCAATAGGCTGCAAAAGATTGTTAGCCAGCTTGCTGTTCTTGGTGTTGATATACCTCAGGAAGATCTGAACTCCAAGTTCTTGAGGAGTTTACCTGCAGAGTGGGCTATGCATGTGGTGGTCTGGAAGAACAAGCCAGACAATGATTCTATGAGCCTCAATGACTTGTACATCAATTTCAAGATTGTTGAGCATGATGTGAAGAAGGCTGGAGGAACTAGTTCAAGCACTGGGAACATGGCCTTTGTGTCATCTCCTAGTAATTCAAGTCCAGTTGAAGAAGTGAAGGTTGCTGTAGGAGTTAGTACTGCTAACTAAAATGTTAGTACTGCTAGCACATCAAGCAGTACTACTGGTATTCTGGATGAGAAAACCTACTGTGCCTTCCTGACAACCCAGAATAATGGCTCAATGCTGACTAATGAAGATCTCCAGGAGATAAATGATGATGATTTAGAGGAGATGGATCTTAAATGGCAGATTTCCCTTCTTAGCATGAGGGCTAAGAAATTCTATCAAAGGACTGGAAAGAAGATCAACATCAACAGCAATGATACTGTTGGTTTTGACAAATCTAAGATAGATTGTTACAACTGCCACACGTTGGGGCATTTTTCAAGGGATTGCAGGAGGCCTAGGCAACAAGATAGTAGGAAGAAGAGCTATGGAAGCAAGCCCAAGGCTGTGGAAGATGCTGAGCCAACCTCAAAGGCTATGGTGGCTATTGATGGCTTAGGATATGATTGGAGTTTTATGGCAGATGATGAGGAAGCACCTACTGAGATGGCTCTTATGGCCTTCTCTGACTCAGAGGTACAATATGCTAAATGTTCTAAAGCATGCACTGCTTTTAAAGAACTAGAAACTTTAAGGAAACAATATGATGAACAAAGAATTGAGCTAAACAAAACTAATTACAATTTTTCAAACCATAAGAGATGTTTAGCAGTTCTAGAAGATCAAATAGTGCATTATAAGAACAATGAGTCTGTGTTTGCTGATGATATAGCTGTTCTTAAAAGGGATCTATCAATTAAGAATGCTGAGATTAGTCTATTGAAAGCTGAGTTGGATAGAATTAAAAAGGCTAATAAAATAATTCAATTAAGTGTAGAAACCTTAGAATATGCCTCTAAGGGTGTAAACAAAATTATTGAATATCAGTTGATCAACATAGCCAAGTCTGGGTTGGGGTATAAAACATGTCCACCTCCTCACAGAAGAGTACTTGCACCCCCAGGAATAGACCTAGAGCATACAGGTTTACCTGAATTTCAACTACCTAAGTTAGAGTATGGTCTAAAGCCAAAAGAGAATGTAGTTGTTGATAGTGTTTAATATATAAAATGTAGTATTTAGACTCTTTGTATAGGCATCATACCAACCGGTTTTAAAAGTTTTACTTATAAAATACCGAATTATACCACTAAAATAGGTAAATTGGTACATATCACAAAACTATGTTATATTCCACCATTAAGCGTACACAAAATCATTTAATATGTTAATAAATACTCATAGAATCGTAATGTCACAAAAATATAGTAACATTTTCACGTCTGTAAAACATCCGCTATTTGGGTGGTGAACACGTTTTTAGTAAAATACTACCTTTACAGAGGATTTTTTTTAATTTTTTATATTTTTTAATTTTTGGTGCTTATGGTTCAAGTTTTAGTGTTTAATATATATAATACATACAACACATAAAAAAATTAATTACCATGTATTTTAAATCTATAAAATATGTATTATACATCAAGTCATACTAAATAGTACATAAATAACAATAGCATAACCATATTTACGTAAATTACAAGTCATGCCCGCCCATCGGGCGGGCTTTGAAACTAGTATATATATATATATATATATATATTGAAAAGTTACTTTAGGAAACCTTAAAAGGTCAGGAACCTTTAAGAACCCTTTAAATTCAATCTCAACCATTAAAAATCTTGATCAATGGTCTAAATTAATAGTGGCATTTTAGCAAATAGGTGAAACTATTATTTTCTTTTTTAATATTAAAAAGGGTATAATAGTCCAGAATCGTTACCTCTATTCAACAAGTTCATGAGATTCAAGCGATTGGCCCGGACATCATGAAACGGCAAGTCGAGAATGGTTCTTCAACTCGGTTTTGGAATGATATTTGGTGTGGCAGTGAATCGTTTGCATCAAAGTTTTCGAGACTTATGGCACTTGACGTTAACAAAGACTGTTTTATCAATGAACGTCGGGATAACATGGGGTGGAATTGGACGTGGCGCAGACCTCTTAGAACCAACAGAGAATTAAGCTCCTTGGCAGAATTGTGTGAGTTGCTGCCGACCTCCTAGGATAGTAATGAAAATGACCGCTGGATTTGGAAGCTTGAAGGAAAAAATGAGTTTATTGTTGCTCTTCTTCGACATTGCATTGATCGTGCCTTGCTGCCCATTGATCATAGTATCAAAACCAAATGGAATCCTTTAGTTCCTAAAAAAGTGAATATATTCATTTGGAGATTAAGGAGAAATTGTCTCCCAACTGGTCTTAACCTCTTCTCTAAAGGAGTCGATATCACTACGGCAAGATGTTTCATTTGCCAAAGGGGGGTGGAAGATGTAACACCCCCAAAATCTGGTTTAGCGGAAGCATACATGTTTGGGTGCTACTAAATTGGTATCACAACACAAAGTATAAAGAATGGTTTTATCTCAACCATTTAAAATAGATTTCATATTCAAAAGTGTTTTGTTTACAGCATTTCAAAAATGGTGCGGAAATATAAGCCCATAAAAGATTTCAAGTGGTCCCAAATTTATCAGAGTCTTCTATGACCATGCCATGCCATGCCAACAGCCTTCATCACTAGTTTATCGCCTTAACCTGAAAATACATGCTAAAAAGTGTCAACACGAGGTTGGTGAGTTCATAGGTTTTAGTGTAAAATGTAAAGCATTTGAATAACGATTTCCCGGCAAAGGCATTGTAAATCCACTCAGTCACAAGTCCCGCCCATACAAGACTTGCAACCTGTGTGTTTACAACCCGTTGCCAAATAAGATTTGTTCCTGGTAAACAGAGGTAATATATTGCTTGGTTAAGCGGTACACTCGTAATGACCATTACACTTGGTAGTATGTCCGTTACACTCGGTAATGTGACCGTTACACCCGGTCATGTGACCATTTCACCCGGTCATGTGACCGTTACACCCGGTCCTGTTATATGTGTTCGTCCAGTACCCCTGGTCAAAGTGTGTGTCATGTATACATATAATGCATTCGAGTGAACAATCAAGTATTACAGCCAAACAGTCAAATATTGAGTAAACAGTTCAGTACACCTGGTTAATGTGTGTCATGTATTCATATAACGCATTCGAGTAAACAATCAAGTATTTCAGCCAAGTAGTATGTTTGAGAAAAACAAATCACGTTTCAAGTAAAAACAAGCATTGAGTTTAAGTAAAAACAAGCATGTATTCTCCCCCAGAAACAGTTTAAAACCAGTAAAAGTAGGGGCCATGAACTCACCTTAGCTTGCAGCAACGCAAAAATATCACAGTGTTCACAACTGGCATCAAGAGCTAACACAACGATATCGAGAGTACAGGCACAACGGTGCCGGCTCGGCACAACCTTACAAGAGTGTGGGGTGTCGATTGAGGGAGGCCAGAAGAAAACAATGAAGCCCGAGTACAACTCGATCCAATCCTAACCCAAGCGAGAGCCACAGCCAATCTTTATCACCACCCTTAAGAAAAACTTTTCTTGTGATAAGGTTGAGTTTGGTGTGGTTCCCTGTGGATCGGTGGTAGTTTAAATAAAGATAAAGGGGATGCTTTGTCCATGGCTTTCCTTACTCAAGCCTTGTGAGGGGTCATTTCGAGCAAATGTCACCATCGCTAGGTGATCCTATAGCAGACCCGTGATCACAGAAAAAAAGAAGAGAGATAATAGATCAGTAGAAAAAGTAAGAGATGATGGTGATCTATCATCTTTAGTAGGTCCTGTGCTTTGTATTTGGAGAAGAGAGAAAGAAATCTCATATATCGAAAAAAAAAGATATGGAAAGGGATATATGAATAGGTGATGTGGTCGGCTGAGGTATAATGAGTAAAAAGTTGGGTTAATTTTATTAATATTTCGTGTACCACGTCTCCCGTTGAGCTAAATACGTAATCGTGGCGACCCGGTTTGGTGTTTTCGAGCAACAACGCGAAAATTAAATTTTCATGAACGTTCTTATAAAAAAAATACTATCAACTCCGAAAATAAATTATCGGACTTAACCCATAAATAATGTAGTGTCGGTACGCATGTGGTGTCACATTTTTTTTATAAAGCGAGATAACTTCTTGGTTTTGTGAATAAATTACCGGTAGGTGTCAGGAAGTGATTACTTAACTTTTCTTGATAAAATCAATAGCTTGGAGGGTTACAGTAGGCTACAGTGTGCGAGATAACTTCCCGAATTAATCGTGTAAGCTCAAAAAGGCTCAAATAAATTAAATTGATTTTTTTTATTAAAATAATGTAGAGAAAATTACGGGTGGTTATTTGGAAGCTTGAAGGAAAAAATGAGTTTACTGTTGCTCTTCTTCGACATTGCATTGATCGTGCCTTGCTGCCCATTGATCATAGTATCAAAACCAAATGGAATCCTTTAGTTCCTAAAAAAGTGAATATATTCATTTGGAGATTAAGGAGAAATTGTCTCCCAACTGGTCTTAACCTCTTCTCTAAAGGAGTCGATATCACTACGGCAAGATGTTTCATTTGCCAAAGGGGGGGTGGAAGATGTCGATCATTTAACTCAAGCATGTAATGTTACTTCAGGTGTGCGCAAGCTGTTAAGAGATTGGACTCAATTAGATATCCCTGTCTCGACTTGTGAGGACACATTGAACTGGTGCGCTTCGTTACAATGCTCCAAGAAGACCCGCAACAGAGTGGAAGCTATGTTGTATGTTTGGTGGTGGTACATGTGGAAGGTAAGGAACAATAGTCTTCATAATAACTCTCATGAAACCCAACTAGAGATCTTCAATGCTATCGTTTCTTTGACTTATCACTGGGTATGTGCTTAAACACATACCTTTTCTTGACCAAATGAAGACCAAAACGACAAAAAAAACTGACCAAAATGCCAAAGATATTTGTGTTTTTGTGTTTGTTATTATGCAGGTACGGATATCCCCAAAAAAGGACAAAAACGAAGAAAAAACAACAAAAACCGAGCACGAGATTGGGAAAGAGTATTTAAAGAGCCAAAAGCCGATGCCGGGAAAGACGATTTTTCATTTGAAGTAAATCGAGCTCGGAAAATCCCAATCGACCCTTGGATTATTTTTAGTTGGCAAAATTGGCCCTTGTATTGACTTTGAAGAAATGGCAATTATGGTCCTTGGAGTTTCAAGATTTACAACATTGGTCCTTGAGTTAAATACTACTTAGCCTACTACTAAACACAACCGGATCCCAAAAGAAATAAACCTTACCCACCGTTTAAACCCACTAAAACTTAAACAAACCCACCTAAAACCCACCAAATACCCACTACCGGATCCACTATCACCAATTTAAACCCATCGCCGGCCCAACACCTCAAGCCCACTTCCCCATTAAAACATGACCCGATCCATCTTATCACTAACAATAATAGCAAAAGCGGGGTCAACAAAATGAGATAATCTGGTTAAACCCCTTTCCATATAGTCAAAATCCCTAATATAATCACCACTGTATATCTTCTTCTCCCCTAATCTCCCGCCATTACACCCAAATCACCTGCAAATCATCACCAGTCACTCTCAACTCCACTACCGGCCAAGAACATACCCACATGGGTGTGTTTCCCTCACCCCATTGCCACCTTGGCAATCCCAAGGACCAAAAGCTAAATCAACGGTTCAAATCTGAAGTTGTGGGCAACAAGATTATCCAACGGTCAAGATTGAAGCACAAGAACACCCTCACAAAGAAAGAAGATATATATATATATGTAGCAGATTTAACGATTAGCTTTTGTCCCATTTTTCATGTTTTAGAAAAGTGTTGACCATTTTTATTTTTGTTTAATTTAATGCTTTCATAGTGTAATGTTTTAATCCTAGTTGTAATTTCAGTGATTATGTTTAATGAAATTTCCAGTTTTGTTCTTGGTCCACTTTGGTCAACGGTTTATGTTACTGCGTATCTGCTTTCTTAGTGATTATTTAGTGCTTGTAGTTTGTTTATTAGTTGGTATAATAGTTAGTAAATCAGTGGTGAATGAGCTTTATAGTTTAAATTGATAAAGTGTGGTGTTAAATTTCCCTAAACAGCCATTATAGGAGTGTTTGGCTGCATAAGTCAAACAGGTTTAGATTGAGCTTATTTAATGTTGGTTAAGCTGTTTGTGTTGAGATCTAAGCTGCTTAGAGAGATTTTAAAGTTTTCAAGCTATTTAGTGCAAATTTTAATTCATAACTGCCTCTTTAAGTTCCTTATAAGCTAAGCCTATTTTGGCAATTGTTTTTGGCATTGTAGTGTTCCTTCTAGTGTGTTAAGTGTAGGATCAGTAGTGGGAACTGTTTCTCCAAGATTTGCAAGAGTTAAGTGTGAAATCTATATGAGCAGACCTGCACTTTTTTAGTTTGTCACAGTTAATTTCATGCTTTTTATCTACTCATTCACTTGTAATCTTTGCATGAGAATTGGTTTCTAGATAGTTGGTAGTATAGTGATGCGCGTGATGTGTCGTTGCGGTTTAGCAGTTTTAATGCCTACTCAAGTTTTAAATTTATATTTAGCCGACTTATCAATAACACACACACTTAACGAGCAGTGTACCCGGTCAGTATGAATATAATGGTAAGTAGAGTGTCGATCACTAAGAGTGGAACGTATTATCTAGTTATTCTAATTAGTATTTTAATATTCTAATGCAAGGGGGGTTCAGCCTGAGAGACTGGCACGATTTGGTTGCAATTAAATAATAAACTAAACCAATAGGCACGAATCAGCAAGTAGCACACACGTACACAGATAAATACTCGAGACAATAAGAGGGCTGTCCTTATGATTAAGTAGTTTGTCACTTGTTTTATTGATAGCTTTATATGAAGTGTATGTAGTTAATCCTTTCTCGTTGGTCCTATTCTTATCGGCGAGTAAACCCTTAATGATTACTTATGTCTAAAAGTTATTCCTAAGTGATCAATTTAGTAACAACCGTGGGAGTGCAACCTTTCAATTGCCACATTACACAAGCCACTAATAAACACAGAGGTTATCAATGCACTAATAAGTAGTAACCAAAGACATCAACATATAAACTTTAATTGATGGGAAAGCAATATTAAAGGGAGTGCAATCTTTCCGTTGTCACATTACACAAGCCACCAATCCTGATGAATTAAAGTTTACTAACACAATAAAACAAAACTACTTAATGAATTAAACATATGCAGCACCTTCTTACAGCTCTTGTATCTTTGATTTGGGTGTGTCTTGTGCTGCTGCCTTGACTGAATTCATCCTAGGTTTTCTCCTGTTCGGTCTTCGGTATTATATGGTGCGTCCGAAATTCGTCTGGTCTTGGGGTATTTATAGTTTCTGTCTGAGGGTGAGATGCGGCGCATCTAAGGAGTAGATGCGGCGCATGTACTTAACTTCGCGTGGGGTCCAAGATTATAATATTCAGGAATATTCGTACACCGCCAGAAGATGCAGCGTATCTTTATCTTTGGATGCGGCGCATGTCCTCTTGAATCTTGGATCGTATCTGGTGAGATCTTGATAGCGATGCGGCGCATGTCATGAGTGAGATGCGGCGCATCTGGAGCAGATTTGACTTGATCTTGTCCATTTCAGTAGACTCTTCACTTTATGCATGTTTTGCTCCATAATCAGTCCAAAATCGCCAAGTTTCACCAAATGCTTGTTTTCAACTGAGAATTACAAAAGTAAACGATTAAGTATCAATCCTCATACATAATATAGTAAAACAAGTCAAATTAATAGGATAAATGATAGTAATAAAATGTACTTATTTGAGTTCATCAAATATCCCCCCACTTGAACTTTACTTGTCCCCAAGTAAACCTTAGAATAAATCTTATGAAAATGTATCCTAAAAGATATTAGGATTTATTTTTATATTTAAGCATGTATTCATTTTTGTCATAATCACACAACTAAACACTTAACGAATTAGAAGTAAAATAAAATATTTCGATAAAAGCAAATCTAATCGTTTAACTGTCCAGTCGCGACGAATATTCTATCATAAGCTTGGCAAGTATACACATCTCCACCACTAAAGCCAAGGAATAACAAGTCTAAAGCGGTAAAAAGGGTTTTTTTAGGCTTAAGGGTTAATTATTCTTATTCTCTATCGATCTCAAATTCCAGAAAAGGCGACAAAATCACAAATACATGATCGAATCCACGAACACGATACTTGCAATTGCTCAAATCCTTAACTCGAATAGGCTAAAGATAGGTCCAAACTTCACCAATAATAATATATCAAAAAGGGCGACAAAATCATAAATACATAGCCGAATCCACGACTACGATACTTAAGATTGCTCAAATCCCTAATCTCAATAAATCAAAGGTTTGGTTGGATAAAGAATAGGGTATGGATAACATTTGGGATATAAGTTGGTGTAAAATGAAAAATAAACAAAACAAATAAATTAAAATCCTAAGTGTGGTTAATTACTATCCCAACCATCCCATGAATAAGACTCATATCATTGAATAACTCACGCTTTAACACTTGAAACACACGCTTTAGGTAGACACGAATTATACTCAACAAGATCTTAATCAAAGAATATACCTTAGTTGACGTTCCCATAACTGCCAACTCCCATTCAATCCATAAATATAATACAACAACTAGTGGTGATATCGACCACTTACATAACTTTACATCGTTGGTTTAAAACAAACATCCAACTTTCTTTTTCTTTTTCTTTTCTCATTTTTTCAATTTTTTTTTTTTTTTTTTTTTTTTTTTTTTTTTTTTTTTTTTTTTTAATAACATAAATATAGATGTGTAAAATTTCACCACATCACTATAATGATAATTCTGGATAATTTTTCCATATTTTTCATACTTCAGAAATAACGGTAATAGTGAAAGTAGTAAACACACGAAAAATAAACTCAAAGATATACAATATTTACTTTCACTCCAATTGCATTGTGCAATTTCCCGACCTAACCATAGATAATGAATTACGCACGCGAACACAGGTAATGTAAGGAAACACACTTTGCCTATAGCAATTAACCAACCACGGATCTTAATCTACAGGGTAGGCTAAGGTGTAAGGTGTAACGAAACATTTTAAACATAGGTGTAAGAAACGAAAAGAATGGCTCTGAGTATTTTTCTAGGGGTATCTTACTTTAAAAATGAGAGTAACAAAAGGGTTTATACGGGGGTTAACTAACCAGTGTAGTTAGCTAATAACACATAACATATAAAGGCTATTTGGGTGTAATCCTAGAATTTTACCAATTTAGACAAGTCATTCCAATTATATAAATAATACTCATTATGGTGGTCTCGAATAGTATACAAGCCAAGTTCTAAAGTTTACAAGTCACCGGCACACTCATAGATTTGTGAATTTTGAAAAATCACAATTTTTGAAAATAACGTCATGTGTGCAGCTATGCAACTTAGATCTTAAACAAAAACATGCTAAAAAATTTTAAATTTTGATATATTAAGCACTTTTTAAGCATATTTTGAAAAGTTTAGGACAAGTAATTGTTAAGTGTTCTAATTCTCCAATCCCCCCACTTAAGTTAAACAACGTCCCCGTTGTTTGTATAAAAGGTTAAAAACTGGAAAATAAAAGAATTAGAACAGAAAAACTCCCCTGAGATTTGCTCGGTATGATCCTCCATTAGTGTAAGAGCAAAAATCATCTTTCTTGTGGATTAGAACGTTTAAGCTTCATTGTTAATGTATCCACAGGAAATGCAGGAATCTATAATACCACCAATGCTTCAAAACACACCTAAGGTAAGAAAGGTTCAACTTGCATAACACATTAGTAGTTAGGAAAATTAAAACATAAATAATAAAAATGAAAATCATCAGGTCAGTCGATGCGCCGTATCTTATGGAAGAAGATACGCCGTATCGAGCCTGGAATAAATACGGATCAGAATAAAAGATGCGCCGCATCCTTAACCAGGGATGCGCCGCATTAAAATAAACTGATAAAAAGTTTTAAGTTCGAAAATAAAAAAATGCAGAAAATAAAATAAAATAAGATATGACCATTGCAGGAGATGCGTCGCATCTCAGGATTGAGATGCGCCGTATCCTCGGCGGCCTGACTGACTCGACACAGAACAGTAAAATAAAAGATAAATCCGGGTTGTCTCCCGGTAAGCACTTCTCTTTATTCCAGAGTCTTCAAGTTAGACTCACGTTCAGCTCATTAATATCGATCATTTATTCCTACATTGCCACGTAGGATCCATTTAGCAACTAATTCGTCACGTATATATTCAGGTCCCAAATGCAACACTCCTTTGTAGAATCCTTCCATTATTTGATACGGGTACTCAATCCCTCTCTTATTATCATCATCACTAATAAAAAGGAATGGAGAAAATTTGTAGCAGATCCTACTAGTAGCATTTTTAAACCCAGGGTGAGTTCGGGGCATCATATAAGTGATAATGTCGCTTCCACATTGAAAGGTGATCTTTCCTTCAAATCGTTTTGCATTAATAGTGATCTCCCTACAAAATGGTTTTCCAACAATCACGTCACCCATATTGCTGTCACGATAGGCGTTCATGTCTTCAACTACGGCGAACTCAGTTACAACAGTAAAGCGTCCAATGAATATTGGGACATTAATGAAAACCCCAACTACATTTTTTTCTTTATGCTCCACTTTATTTCTCATAATAGAATTGTAAAAGCTCCTTGACATGACATTGATTGGTAAAATAGGAAAGAAATTGGCGTCAATACACTTGTATCCAATCATGCATGGGAATTGCAAATTGTAAGCACAATCGGCGTGGATCCTTCTACCGTAATCCCAAGAACCATCATATCCCTCAAATTCATCGTAATTCCTAGTATTAATAGCGTTGACCTTTGGACTATCCAGAATTTCTCCATCTTCTAACTCAGATTCCGCATCATCCATGAACAGGTCATTGGATTCTAATGGTCCATCGAGGTCATTAAGTTCAATGTAGTCCCCATCGTATCGTTCGGGTGATTTATCATGCACTAATATATCATTCATAAAGTTGGCTTCGAAGTCGAAGTCAATCAGCTCTCCGAATCCATCCATTTTCCTTCTGAAATAATCACAAAAGCATCAGTAGGATCTGTTCGCAAGAAGAAAAATTAACAAATATAGAAACGGATATAAGAATAAAAATAACTGATATTGGCAGACGATGCGCCGTATCCAAAAAGTTGGATACGCCGTATCTTATAATCGTTAAAATTAAATCAGACTTTTATTCAGAAAGTAGATACGCCGCTTAGAAATTTGAATGCGCCGTATCAATTTTAATTATCAAAAATCGATATTTATTTAAAATTAAATGCGCCGTATTAACAAAAGTTAATGCGCCGTATTTTCGTTACGTTTTAAAATACGAGATTTTTGATTCAGAAGATGCGCCGTATCGATAAAAATCGATACGCCGTATCTGTTTAATAATTCGAAAACTGTTTTTACTTAAAATAATAGATACGCCGTATCTGATAAATCAGATGCGTCGTATATCGTTAACGTTTAGAAAAAATTTTATCAAAAACAGATACGCCGTATCTGCTAAAGCAGATGCGTCGTATTACTTTATCGCTTAGAAAAAATTTTCTTATTAAAAACAGATACGCCGTATCTTGGGGAAAAGATGCGTCGTATCGAATTAATTAAACGCGTTGTATTTATAAAAAAAATGAACGCAATACGCCGTATCTGAGAAATCAGATGCGCCGTATCGTTCGATTTAGCTCAGTACAACGATAGCAGAAAACAAAAAAATACGAAAAATAAAAAAAAACAAATAAAAACACACGAAAATAAACACAAACAAAAGCAAACAAATAACACACAAAAACAGAAAATATGCAAAATAGTACAATGAATGCAAATTAATCTAATACACAACAAAATTAGCGGTTAGATAAAAAAAAATTAAAACCTAATTAAAATACTAATCAAATTAACAGATAATAACAATTCACTCCCCGGCAACGGCGCCAAAAACTTGATGCGCGTGATGTGTCGTTGCGGTTTAGCAGTTTTAATGCCTACTCAAGTTTTAAATTTATATTTAGCCGACTTATCAATAACACACACACTTAACGAGCAGTGTACCCGGTCAGTATGAATATAATGGTAAGTAGAGTGTCGATCACTAAGAGTGGAACGTATTATCTAGTTATTCTAATCAGTATTTTAATATTCTAACGCAAGGGGGGTTCAGCCTGAGAGACTGGCACGATTTGGTTGCAATTAAATAATAAACTAAACCAATAGGCACGAATCAGCAAGTAGCACACACGTACACAGATAAATACTCGAGACAATAAGAGGGCTGTCCTTATGATTAAGTAGTTTGTCACTTGTTTTATTGATAGCTTTATATGAAGTGTATGTAGTTAATCCTTTCTCGTTGGTCCTATTCTTATCGGCGAGTAAACCCTTAATGATTACTTATGTCTAAAAGTTATTCCTAAGTGATCAATTTAGTAACAACCGTGGGAGTGCAACCTTTCAATTGCCACATTACACAAGCCACTAATAAACACAGAGGTTATCAATGCACTAATAAGTAGTAACCAAAGACATCAACATATAAACTTTAATTGATGGGAAAGCAATATTAAAGGGAGTGCAATCTTTCCGTTGTCACATTACACAAGCCACCAATCCTGATGAATTAAAGTTTACTAACACAATAAAACAAAACTACTTAATGAATTAAACACATGCAGCACCTTCTTACAGCTCTTGTATCTTTGATTTGGGTGTGTCTTGTGCTGCTGCCTTGACTGAATTCGTCCTAGGTTTTCTCCTGTTCGGTCTTCGGTATTATATGGTGCGTCCGAAATTCGTCTAGTCTTGAGGTATTTATAGTTTCTGTCTGAGGGTGAGATGCGGCGCATCTAAGGAGTAGATGCGGCGCATGTACTTAACTTCGCGTGGGGTCCAAGATTATAATATTCAGGAATATTCGTACACCGCCAGAAGATGCGGCGTATCTTTATCTTTGGATGCGGCGCATGTCCTCTTGAATCTTGGATCGTATCTGGTGAGATCTTGATAGCCATGCGGCGCATGTCATGAGTGAGATGCGGCGCATCTGGAGCAGATTTGACTTGATCTTGTCCATTTCAGTAGACTCTTCACTTTATGCATGTTTTGCTCCATAATCAGTCCAAAATCGCCAAGTTTCACCAAATGCTTGTTTTCAACTGAGAATTACAAAAGTAAACGATTAAGTATCAATCCTCATACATAATATAGTAAAACAAGTCAAATTAATAGGATAAATGATAGTAATAAAATGTACTTATTTGAGTTCATCATATAGATTTCTAGATTCTGAGTTAGGTTTCCACTTTGTAGCTAATTTCATAGCTTAAATCCAGTCTGCAACTTAACCCATTGGCCTGCTTTCACAACTGCATTAGATTTTGTTTGTTTGTTTTTTTTTTTTTTTTTTTTTTTTTTTGGGACCTGATCTAGCCATTAATTAGATAAGCAAATCAGTTCTAAAATTGGGCATATTAGGTTTTTAGGTAGAGTTTCATGTAGGCTTTAAGCTTATCATCTGGGATCTGCAAAATCAGCTTATTGGAATGCTTATTCAGGGCTGCAAAGTAGGCACCTAGGCTGTTTTGATTCTGTTTTGCTTTTGAACTATCCAAGCTTATGTCCAGCTTATTGCTTATGTTTGTGTTAACATTTTCAGTCTTTTTGAGCTTCCAGCAGTTAGATATGCATGTCTTTAGCTTTTTATAACTTTTGGCTTAATTTTGCTTATTTTAGCTTATTTCCTATTAGCTTATTTACTGTTTTAGCTTATTTAGACATGATCAACTTTTGAAATTATTTTTCTTAAAATTCTTTTTAAAAATTAAAATTACTCAAAAATTTTCAGATTTTATTAATTAGTTTTACTATTTTTAAATCATTTAAATAGTTTTATTTAGTTTTTAATTCATAAAAAATTATTAAAAAGTCAAAAAAATATTTTTCTTTTTCCAAAAATTTTATTTTATCAGTTTTAATTTAGGAAAATTATTTTTATAATTTTAGGTTTTAAAATTTAGCATTTCACTTTTATTCGCGTTTTTAAATTTCGTAGCGTAACGTTTTTAATTCCGGTTTTCGTTTTTAAATTCACATGTTTAGTTTATTTGTACCCGTAGCTTAATTAGTTGTTTTTATTTGTTATTTCATTATTCATAGTGTAGAAAAACAAAAATTCTCACTCTTTTTTTCACATTCACTACACGAATCACGTCCCGGGAACACAAATTCCATTCGATCTTCGTCGGGACAACGAACCTAGGGTTTTGCATATTTCCTTTGCAATTCTCCTTTTTGGGATATAAAATTGTGTACGAATCAATTTTTGGGATATAAAATTGTTATTGGTGTGAAGTAGCCCTCGAAAAAGAGCTTAATTCCATTGACAATTCTCAAAGTTTTTCCGAACACCCTCCACAACCCCAGCCATCTTCACTCCCTCAGTATACTTGCTTTATATGTGGAGATCCGTTGGGGGATAATTCACTTTGTGACCGTTGTTTTTGCAACGAATGTGGATTGAGTCGTGGATTTTGTATATGTCACTCTTCGAAAGCTGAAAATTCATTCGCTTATGATTCTAATCCAAATTCTTTCAATGAACAGCCAAATTTTTCTGACTATCCTCCACAGCCCGATTTATCTTCGTTCGATCAACGTTATTGCGATGGGTGTGGAAATCAGTTAGATCCAACATCGACTTATTGTCATTGGTGTACTTGCGAGAGGTGTGGAAGAAACATTACCAATGGATTTTGTTCGTTTTGTGCTTCGGGAGCTGAAAATTCATTTGCTTATGATTATAACTCGAACTTTTCCAATTATCCTCAAAATGATTTCAACCACCCTCCACAAGATTCATATGAGCACGAGACGTACTATCAAAGTTCTAATAATACATCGTTTCAAAATTCACCGACTTTTTCTTGTGCAAATTGTGGAGGTCCTCATAATGATTTTCAATGTCAACCGTGGAATCAAAATTACTATGAACCTAATCCTTGCTATAGTACTCCCGGTTTTGACAATTTCCAACCTCCACAACACCATATGATTCAAACACCATCTCAAACACTCAATCAAGAACTTCTCCATGAACTATTAGAGTCAGCAAAGAAATATAACCATGAACTTCTAGAGTTAACAAAAAGCTATAAGGCTATGGTTATTCAATGTACCCCAGAAGAAACTCATCAGATAACTTATGGAGAATTTTTAGCTGAAAGACAAATAGCTAAAATAAGTTCTAATTATCGTCAAACTTTCGTTTACGACGACGATGACGATGATGAGGATTCTATGTGGGGAGTTTGTGAAAATTCGTCAGAAATCACTCCCGTCTTTCCTACCAAAGAACCCGAGGACTCTCTAAAAATGGGGGACGAGCATCTCGACACTATTCCGGCAACGGAATCAGACAATGTTGAGAACCTCGTCCCAATCCCAAGTGAGTCCGAGGAAATATTTGACGGTGATTGTGATTTGCAATCTTGTGGAGATTCTCTTGACGTTTCCGAGGTTACTTCCGGAATTTTCTCTAACCCCCTCTTTGAATATAGTGACGAGTACACTTTTTGTGCCGTTAATCCTCTTTTTGATGGGGTGTTAGAGGATGTTGAGGGCGAGGAGGATCTTCTTTCTAATCTTGATGAGCCCATACCGGAACTCACAGATTCTCCTCATATTCTTGAATCTCTTCATGAGGAGTTCTCAGAAGAACTCACTCATATCATACCTCCTCCGGAGTATGATTATTTTGTTATTGAAGAAGATCCTGACCCGGGGGAGGTAAACTCTATCCTAAGAGTTTGCTTGATGATGATATCACCCCGACCCTCCCTCCCGAGGTTTTTCAGAGCTCTAATGATAAAGAATGGATTCCCATTCAGATCATGATCTTTCTCCCCTTCTTCACCTACCCGGTGACTTCTCTTCTCCTTCACTCCTTCGGGAGTGAAGACACCATCTTTGACCCCGGCATCTCTCCTTCTTTTGAGCCGTGGGTATCTCATCGGAGTGGAACTTTCGTATGCTTCAATGTTTATCCAAACATCTTGAACGAAAGTCCGATTGAGATTTTCTTTTCCACCTGCTCCCCCAAGAACAAATGAATTCGGGGCGAGTCTAAGCTTTCCGACTCGATAAAAAACAAGCGCTTCGTGGGAGGCACCCCATGCTTATCCTTCTATCTTCTTTCTATTTTCTTAATAAACGTGAGGAGGGCTACCTCTTCCATTCTTGTGTTTCGTGGTTGTTTGTGTATGTCCAGGTTTGCCCGATTGATGAAGACTCTCGTGCTCGTGGTCTGCTTCTCTCCACTCGAGTTTCATCATTCGTTGCTCATCCGATATCCTTAATCTTATCGTTTTACGTTTATCTTTGGCCTAATTCATAAACGGCCTTAGATTTATGTAGGAGAACCCCTACCTTTAAGACATTGAGGACAATGTCTCGTTTTAGTCTGGGGGGGGGGGTAATCTTTCGATTTGATTTTTGCCTTGCATTTTTGCCGTTTTCTCTCGCAACCCCGTTTTTCCTCAAAATTTGAAAAAATTCAAAAAAATGAGAAAAATTTAAAAAATTTTTTGCAAAAATATAATAAATTTTGACATTTTTGTTAACTTTTCGCTGGTGAGAGTAGGAATAAAATTCTGACTTGACCGGGCGTGTTGAGCCCTAGCTTGTCCCCTTAACCATTTATAATCTATAAGCTCGTGCTAGTCTTTTACACAAGGAGCTATAAAATGCGAATTCTTTTTAAGAATTTGCAAGTTCCCGTATCGACTTTATATATGCATGGCTTGATTATAAGGCTAAGCATTCGCGGATCTTATTATTTAAGATTTTAAATTTGCGAAGAACGAGAAATGATAGAGTTTATTTAGAAGTTAGATGCCAAGCGTGGAGTAGTTGGTTCTCTTTAGAGCTCATCGAAGCTACTTGTGGCCTTTTGCTCCCACAAAATTGTTTCACTATATATATCTGTAAGAATAATTAAAGATGTTAGGTTTTGCCGATGATTAGTTCTTAGTCTTCTTAAAAGAATCCTTGTTTTGAAAATTGGGTACACATCAAGGTTCCTTAATAAATAAGTTTAATAATAATAAGTTAAGTGCTCTAAGCTACGGATTCGAGATCGGGCCTTGGATCCTTATTTCCAAAAGGCGTTTAGGTCTTGGTTACCCTCTTACACCGGCCCTTGGACCTCTTGTTCAGGAATGTGTGAGATCTTGGTCTAACCACCTTGGATCCTCATTTCAGGAATGTCTAGAGTCTTGGAACACTCCGTTGTAACGGCCCTTGGATCCTTTATTCCGAAAGGTGTAAGGTCTTGGAACTAAACCGTGAAGTTCCGTCGTTTAGGGTACGCAAGTGAAAAAAAAAAAAAAAAAAGTGATGAAAGAAAAAATAGAAAAAGTCAAAAATATAAATAAAAGCCTTGATGTGGACCTCATTTTCAAAGCAACGGTTCTCGAGAGAAGATTGAAAACTACTTAGCGTCTTAACTTAGCATCTTTATCGGCACTAAAACTTATCAAAACAAAAATATGAAGCAATTCATTTCTCACCAAAAATAAAATAAATAGATGCAAATTAGGAAAATGGGAGCATGAGGTAATTACACAAGTAACTTTCATGGGTAGTGTTGGCATCTAACTTATAAATAGACAATGATTTCGTTTTTACGCTTAGTTTGGGGACTCGTGAAAAATCAGGAACGACGAATTTTATCCGTATGGTCACTTCTTTATGAGTCGTGTTTCCTGCTCAATGACCCTAAAAGTTATCGTGAGATAATGATTGTCAACAAAGCCGTCACATGATTATGATAAAAAAAAAAAAAAAAAATACAAAAATAGAATAAAATGGAAAATCGGGGAGTTTTTAGAACTTAAGATTTCTTAATCTCTTTTGAAAATTTTGCTACTTCTCAAAGTTAGTAAAAAGAGATTAGAAATTTTTGGATTTAAAAACGTGTTTTTATAACATTGCGTGAGGACACAGCAATATCTTAGTCTGGGGGAATTTTGGTATGTGCTTAAACACATACCTTTTCTTGACCAAATTAAGACCAAAACGACAAAAAACTGACCAAAATGCCAAAGATATTTGTGTTTTTGTGTTTGTTATTATGCAGGTACGGATATCCCCAAAAAAGGACAAAAACGAAGAAAAAAAAAACAAAAACCGAGCACGAGATTGGGAAAGAGTATTTAAAGAGCCGAAAGCCGATGCCGGGAAAGACGATTTTTCATTTGAAGTAAATCGAGCTCGGAAAATCCCAATCGACCCTTGGATTATTTTTAGTTGGCAAAGTTGGTCCTTGTATTGACTTTGAAGAAATGGCAATTATGGTCCTTGGAGTTTCAAGATTTACAACATTGGTCCTTGAGTTAAATACTATTTAGCCTACTACTAAACACAACCGGATCCCAAAAGAAATAAACCTTACCCACCGTTTAAACCCACTAAAACTTAAACAAACCCACCTAAAACCCACCAAATACCCACTACCGGATCCACTATCACCAATTTAAACCCATCGCCGGCCCAACACCTCAAGCCCACTTCCCCATTAAAACATGACCCGATCCATCTTATCACTAACAATAATAGCAAAAGCGGGGTCAACAAAATGAGATAATCCGGTCAAACCCCTTTCCATATAGTCAAAATCCCTAATATAATCACCACTGTATATCTTCTTCTCCCCTAATCTCCCGCCATTACACCCAAATCACCTGCAAATCATCACCAGTCACTCTCAACTCCACTACCGGCCAAGAACATACCCACATGGGTGTGTTTCCCTCACCCCATTGCCACCTTGGCAATCCCAAGGACCAAAAGCTAAATCAACGGTTCAAATCTGAAGTTGTGGGCAACAAGATTATCCAACGGTCAAGATTGAAGCACAAGAACACCCTCACAAAGAAAGTACAAGAAAGAAGATATATATATATATATGTAGCAGATTTAACGATTAGCTTTTGTCCCATTTTTCATGTTTTAGAAAAGTGTTGACCATTTTTATTGTTGTTTAATTTAATGCTTTCATAGTGTAATGTTTTAATCCTAGTTGTAATTTCAGTGATTATGTTTAATGAAATTTCTAGTTTTGTTCTTGGTCCACTTTGGTCAACGGTTTATGTTACTGCGTATTTGCTTTCTTAGTGATTATTTAGTGCTTGTAGTTTGTTTATTAGTTGGTATAATAGTTAGTAAATCAGTGGTGAATGAGCTTTATAGTTTAAATTGATAAAGTGTGGTGTTAAATTTCCCTAAACAGCCATTATAGGAGTGTTTGGCTGCATAAGTCAAACAAGTTTAGATTGAGCTTATTTAATGTTGGTTAAGCTGTTTGTGTTGAGATCTAAGCTGCTTAGAGAGATTTTAAAGTTTTCAAGCTATTTAGTGCAAATTTTAATTCATAACTGCCTCTTTAAGTTCCTTATAAGCTGAGCCTATTTTGGCAATTGTTTTTGGCATTGTAGTGTTCCTTCTAGTGTGTTAAGTGTAGGATCAGTAGTGGGAACTGTTTCTCCAAGATTTGCAAGAGTTAAGTGTGAAATCTATATGAGCAGACCTGCACTTTTTTTTTAGTTTGTCACAGTTAATTTCATGCTTTTTATCTACTCATTCACTTGTAATCTTTGCATGAGAATTGGTTTCTAGATAGTTGGTAGTATAGATTTCTAGATTCTGAGTTAGGTTTCCACTTTGTAGCTAATTTCATAGCTTAAATCCAGTCTGCAACTTAACCCATTGGCCTGCTTTCACAACTGCATTAGATTTTGTTTTTTTGTTTTTTTTTTTTTTTTTTGGGACCTGATCTAGCCATTAATTAGATAAGCAAATCAGTTCTAAAATTGGGCATATTAGGTTTTTAGCTAGAGTTTCATGTAGGCTTTAAGCTTATCATCTGGGATCTGCAAAATCAGCTTATTGGAATGCTTATTCAGGGCTGCAAAGTAGGCACCTAGGCTGTTTTGATTCTGTTTTGCTTTTGAACTATCCAAGCTTATGTCCAGCTTATTGCTTATGTTTGTGTTATCATTTTCAGTCTTTTTGAGCTTCCAGTAGTTAAATATGCATGTCTTTAGCTTTTTATAACTTTTGGCTTAATTTTGCTTATTTTTAGCTTATTTCCTATTAGCTTATTTACTGTTTTAGCTTATTTAGACATGATCAACTTTTGAAATTATTTTTCTTAAAATTCTTTTTAAAAATTAAAATTACTCAAAAATTTTCAGATTTTATTAATTAGTTTTACTATTTTTAAATCATTTAAATAGTTTTATTTAGTTTTTAATTCATAAAAAATTATTAAAAAGTCAAAAAAATATTTTTCTTTTTCCAAAAATTTTATTTTATCAGTTTTAATTTAGGAAAATTATTTTTATAATTTTAGGTTTTAAAATTTAGCATTTCACTTTTATTCGCGTTTTTAAATTGCGTCGCGTTCCGTTTTTAATTCCGGTTTTCGTTTTTAAATTCACATGTTTAGTTTATTTGTACCCGTAGCTTAATTAGTTGTTTTTATTTGTTATTTCATTATTCATAGTGTAGAAAAACAAAAATTCTCACTCTTTTTTTCACATTCACTACACGAATCACGTCCCGGGAACACAAATTCCATTCGATCTTCGTCGGGACAACGAACCTAGGGTTTTGCATATTTCCTTTGCAATTCTCCTTTTTGGGATATAAAATTGTATACGAATCAACTTATCACTAGGTTCATCATCGTGACAGAAAAGACAACCTCAACTGGGACGAGTGGAACGAGTCACCGTTTAATCTTATATAAGGTTTTTTGTGTTTTTTGGCAGTCGTGTGGTATATGTTTGCTGTAGTTTGTTTTGTCGCGTGGTTCCTTTTGGTTTTGTAGGGCATTTTTCCTCGAAACTTGTTTGGGATCGCATCAAAAACATCTTTGAAATGAAAACCAGTGGCGCGGCCTTCATTGATGGGGTTTTTTCTTGTGTCCGGCTCGTAAGTGGCACAAGTTTTTTTCAACCCTTTTGCGATCCTAGCAGTAAAAGTTTCGGGTAAGGCCTAGATGTGTAATTGTATATTCTAGATTGTAATTATTGTTTTTTTGTACCTTGGTCACTAGCACATTGCTAATTGGCCTTCTTTAATATAAAAATTCTGCCGTTAAAAAAAAAAAAAAAAAAAAAAAGTATAATAGTCTTTTAATAATTAAAAAGTTTTATCATTTTAATTTTATAAATCAAACAATCCTACTTAAATTCATTATTTATTCTATTTCATAAACACAAATCCAAAACATCTTCAAAAACACATACACAAACCCTAAACCAAACCACCACCTTCGCCGGAAAATCCCACACCGCCGTCGCCGGAATATCCGCCACCGCCGCCGTCGTCTGATTTTAGGAAACCAGAAGCCGCCGCCATCGTGTTTGCTTCATCTGAGCCGTCATCGGCTTTCTTTTCCGGTAACTACCCGACTTTTCATCACGTCGTATCCGGCGGTTCTTTCCGGCATCCAGGTTTCTGTTTTTCTGTAATCTTCAGACTTCCCGTCCAACAATATTAATTATTTATCCCAAAGAACACTTGCAACTAGGAGAACATAATGGAAGTAATCCAACGGTGGAGAATGAAGAAAAAACAAGACCATGACTAAGATACGAGATTGGATCTTTTTTTTTAAACATTTGATGAATATGGGATCTTTTTTTTTATGGCTGTTAATTTTTTTAAAGATTATTTGTAATTTTTTTAAGCATAGTGTTGTAGGTGCAGATCTTGAATTGTAGATGATGAGATTTGAATATTGTTGTAGGTGGACACATGTGATCTTGAATTGTAGATTAAGTTTGTCTACTGTTGTAAATAATGGTGACGATGGTAGGTGGTGCACACATGTGATCATGAGATGCTGTGAATAATTCTGATGGTGATGGTAGTAATTGATGCTTTTGTTGTAAAACATTATTTTTTAATAGATGAGCATATGTGATTTTCCTGCGATATTTGTATGTTTGTTAATAAGACAAGCATATGTGATTTTCCGTCGAAATTGGATCATTTGTGATTTCATATGTGATTGGATCACATATGATTTTCCGTCGAGATTGGATCATATGTGATTTCCGACGAGAATGGATTATATGTGATCCCCAAAAATTAAGGAAATTTTAAAAAATGTTATATTTATTAAATTTTATAAAATAAAATCAAAAAAATGATTTTACTATTCTACCATTGGTCAAAAGGGTTCCTAAAGGTTTCTGACCTTTTTGAGGTTCCTAAAGTACCTTTCCCCTATATATCTTTAACTATATATTTGTCTAACATGACAGCGACACATAAGCGTAGAAATGCCACCTCAATGATGACTCAATGATGACATGGCATTTTAATGATGACATGGCACACACTAAGCATGCACTAAAATTCGGAAATATAAAAATTTGTCATTAGTGAGAATCGAACCCATGATCTTTGCTTAATGAAACAAGCATGCCTACCACTAGATCACTTAATGATTTTGGTTTAAAGCTTTCAAAACAATAACTACATGCATATAATCAGCGTATATCCATGCATTAATTAGTTTCAAAACAATAACTACATGCATATAATCAGCGTATATCCATGCATTAATATGGCAACTCCAATTAATCAGTTTCAAAAATCCCTGAATTGTAGCCATATTAAAAACAAATTCAAAATCCCTGAATTGTAGCCATATTAAAAACAAATTCATTAAGAGGAGCCTGTAACAATTCGAAATCACCATTCACATTAAAAACCATGGAAACAACAACAAACCCTAAATCTATCAACAAGCAGCCACCACAACATAATAACATTATTTTCTGAATAATGAGCGAGGGCAAGGAAGAAGCAAATGATAGGTAATTATTTGTAAACTAATATATACATCTATAGGTATATCACTGACATATTAAAAGCAAAATCATTAGAGCGTGTAACAATTATAAATTTGTTTGACATTTATCTTCTATTATTTTAATTGTGTGTCTCAGAAACCAGCGTGGGAAAAAGCGGCCAAAGTTATGCGACAAAGGTTAGCTTTCACTATGTGCTTTTAATTCTTCATAACATGTTTGCTTCACAGAATTGAGAGTACTTTGGCTTCAATTATCTCCTGATATGTGACTGCAATACTAGATATAATCCGGAGCATGATAGGCGTATTATAGTTGGAAGTGTTGACTGCACTCACGACGCTAATCTATGTAGAAAGTAATTGTTAAAATTATGATGTTAATTTCATCAATTACTTTATGCATTATATTCTAAAATAATCATGGTTAATATAAATTTTTTCCTGGTTTAGGCATCACGTACAAGGTTATCCATCTATTCGCATATATCATAAGGGAAGTGATGTAAAGTAAGTAACACCTGTATCAGTATAGTTCTTCTTATTAATTACCATTGCATGTTTTAGTGTTTTATCCATTATGCTATTAACCACTTTGCATTTACAATAAATTGCAATGACTGTTATTGATAAGTTAATACTTCAGGTTTCAGCAAAAAGCTGTGAAGGTAATGCACATCAGGTATGATGACATATTTCGACCAATTGACAAATTATGTTAGCTTAATACACAATTCAATGTGAAGTCAATATACGTTGGCTGTTGCAGATCATAAGGAATGAAGATCTTGAGGAGTTAAGGGAGCTTGGTTCTGGTACATTTGGGACAGTTTACCATGGAAAATGGAGGGGAACAGATGTTGCCATCAAGAGAATAAAGAAGAGTTGCTTTGCAGGTCGATCATCTGAGCAGGAGAGATTGGTAAGTGAACTTTATTTTTCGTTCAATACTTTGTGTAGTTTTTGTTATTTAAGCTCAAGCGAGAATGAGTTTTCATGTGTTTGCTGACTATTTATATGTTTGAATCCAGACAACTGAGTTCTGGAGAGAAGCTGACATTCTGTCAAAGCTTCACCATCCAAACGTTGTGGCATTTTATGGTTTAGTACAGGATGGACCTGGTGCCACATTAGCTACTGTCACAGAGTTCATGGTCGATGGATCACTAAGACATGTCTTACAGCGCAAAGATAGGTATTGTTATTGTTAGTATAACAACATTGTGCGGTTATACTAAGACGTGTCTTACAGCGTCGGCTTCTTTTCAAGGTACTGTATAGTATGTGCATTTTATATTACTTACATTTACACGTTTCACATTATTAATAGACATCTTACTTTTTATGCAGGAAGAATCTTTAATACTACATAACAGAAGTTTCTTCCTTTTTTACTCCAAGTTGTACGGATTTTGAGTCAAGTCGACTCAGAACGAGTTATTTACTAAATCATGAGTTGGGCTCCGCTTCAGGGGTTACACTAGCTACACTATGCGCGACACTTTGTAGGTATAGTTTTATTTGACTTGTAAGAGTCACGAGTCAGACTTGCACTTAACAACTATGATAGCTATGTATTTCCAATGCAACTCATTCTTATTTTTTCTAGCTGTTTCCAAACTAATGATACTCATTGAGTGGAATTGAGTATATCAGGTGTATTAAGCTGCCAATTCACGAGGCTTAGAGACAATTAGTACAGTTGCAGTGTATAACATATATGTTATGTGTAAATAGAAATCCCCCTCATAATTAGTTTGGCACATCTTTTAGTAGTTAGAGTACTGTTCCTCATGCGTGTTGTTTACTTTCTACTTTCTTACATATATATATATCTGAAATCTTACTTTTTTTATCATGCAGACTACACAAACCCATATCTTCCAGTAAATTCTACTGCAATTGAAGGATTTGCTCAGGTAGTATATATATATCTAGATGTTAAATTGTCTAAATTGCATGCTTAGCATACACTAACTAACATCAGTATTTTTCCAGCCTGCTGTTGGCACAGATGGGAGTAAAATAGAGCCTGAGAGCAATGTCCTTCTTGCATCGATTGCGAATATGTTATATGCAGTCACAGTGGCTGTTATCCATACGGTAATGAATCATAGATATTTACTTTGGTCATGCAGAGGTGATTCTTAGTGACTCCTTTGCTGATATAGACAGGCTTAAGAAAATGTATTCTAAATGTGGACAATAGTGTCCTCAAACAAAGGATTATTTGCTCTTTCACAAGACAAGATTTTCAAAGATGGTAAGCATGCCATTTAATCCTTTTATGGACTTTTACTTTTTGTTGACTGTGTAGGTGTCGATGTACGAGGTAGCAGCATTTCGGCCTGTGTATGTGACTGCGCCGACCATACGTAGCAACCTACAAAAGGCAATTACCAACACGGTTTTGATTGACAATGGATCTTACCGATGGATCTATTGTTATTTCTCTACACCTTATACTTTTGAGGTGCGTGTTATAATATCTAATACTAATTCATCGATGGATACAATTATTACAATTGTACCCGAACGCTCACAGAGTAGTTTTCAAAATTCACATACACATAGTCGGTGAGTGCGGGGTGTTTATCAAGGTTACCTATTGAATTGTTTTATATACATTTTTCATATATTTTTGCTTTTGTTTTTACTTAATATTTCGTTGAGGAAAACACCAATCGCGAATGCAAATACCAACTGATTAACATTAACCTAAAGTCTAACATCTACCCATATCAACTCTACACTAAACAGTCACATGACAAATTAACCATATTGGACCTATGATCCAACTACATATGCAATTAATCATTAGTATTTATTTTCTATTGCAGGAGGGTTGTCAATCAGTATCTATTGATAGATATGAAGTTGTGTCTGTGAACGACGAAGATGCATTAATGGAAGCAGCCAATCAACGTGTATCCGTTGCCGATGATGTTTGAGGTTCTGATTTTCGGTTTTACTCTAAGGTAACTTTAAAGTTATATGTATAGATAATAGGATTACAGATTATATTTTAAAAGGTTTTACATGCTTTGAACATAAACGAGATCAAGTGCTTCAAATATTTATGTGGTCGATACGGTTGTCGAATAACTCTGCATAAAAGACTTGATGAAACGAATAAAAACCATGAATATAATTAACGAGACATCAATCTATAATTAACTATTTGTACTGATACCTTAGAAAAATGATAGTATGTCCAATTGTTGAAAGACCATATATTTTATCTTCATTTTTCTTTCAGGCTTACGTAGACTCGGGTGTAAATATATCATTTTTCTTTCAGGGTTTTTGAAGCAACATTGGGGATACCAACAAATACCGGTTACTGTTGAATCTACCGGGAGGCCGTCTTCTGTCTCAACAATGTGTACTGACGATCGATGTTAGTAGCGATAAAAAGCTAAGCTTATGCAACATTTAAAAGATGGTCTTAAGTTAAATTAACTTTTTGTAGCATGTTGTTTTTTGCAGGTACGGGTCAAATAGCATAAGACATTCCAATTAGTGAACATGTTAGCAACAGACTTAATCATCTTATTACTGAAAGTAAGTTAACCAAGTTGTTTTTGTATCTTAATATTGCTCAAGGCAAACGACCCTCTCGATTATTTATTCTTGAATATGTTTATTATGTTCATATTCGTTGGTTCTGTCACAGGTCAAATATGATGGGGATATCAGGCTTAAGGTCTGCGTAATAGTTCAAAGGAATAAGGTGAGTACCATTTTTTTTTACAATTTGTGTATCCCACCAGAAAGGGCTTTATATTTAAGGAAATCTAATAACTTTCTGCTATTTCTCATAACATAAATCCCAATGGCCAATTTAAATGCATTTTCAAACATCCTGAGGTTACAAAAGTATTGAAGTTATATTTATTTTAGTAAATATCAGCAGTAATTACTTTTTTTGGCATGAATAGTTTTCGATAGCTATTATAAATTTGTAGGATGTGTTTCTTTATTGCTATTCTCACATGATTATTTCTGTGTTTTAGGAAATGGAGGTTACGGTGGTGGATGTACATGGTACTGAAACTACTGATTGTGTACTGTTGTTCGGGTATGTTTACTTAGAGCTTCTGCATTAGAGGTTCTTCATCATCTAAGTATGTTGTTATGAGCAAGTAATAACTCAAAACAAGGAATTTGATAATGTAATTTCAACCAAACCAATTCAGATTTTTATTAAAATCAATTTCTGAGGTTGCTTATTATTAATGTGTTGCAGAATATTGCTGCTCAGACGTCTCAGGAACAAGCTGTAAAAGCCGAAAATCTAAAACATGCAAAAATTACCAAAATGCCCCTGAAACTTTAAAATTTAATTAAAGCTTAATTAAAGTTCCGAATCGATCCCAAACTTCTGGAAACGAGCAAGATATGATACAAAATAATTTTGACGACTTCGATTAATATTTATACAAGTTGTGAAATGACCAAAGTACCCTTGTGTATACCAAAAATTTAAATACATAATTATTATTAATTAAATACCTTTTAAATACAATTTAAATTAAGGAAAATAAAGTAAAAATGGTAAAATTGATTGGGCCATAATTAAGGCCGGTATTTTTGGCCCTAACCCTCCCCTTAACTCGGTCATAACACATTACATCAAACCCTAAATCATTTTCCCTCCCATTAAACCCTAAAATCATTTAGCCGCCACCATCAAAAATTCACCCACACCTCAATCCGATTTTTCTGAATCAAGGGAGTATTTTTCTGGAGTTCTTCATAGTGCAAAGGAGGTGGGAAAAATAGCCACAAGGTCCTGGAGTCGATCGTTTGGTTGTGGCGAATTATTTGGGTCGAAATAGTGTAGCCGAGCATCATAAAATCCAAGCGTGTGAATCTCTTGATCTAAAATTCTTCTGGTAATTTTATAGCACACCTTTAATCACATATAACATGGGAAAAATATTGAAATCGAACCATGCTTCATGTATTGATCGAATGAAAAATAAATAGCTTAAAACCCTAATTTTGAATAATCGAATCTAATAAATCCATGCGATTTTTATGAGGTGTTTACTTATTTTTCCTGGGTTCTATATGATTCATATAACATGATAAAAATGGTATTTCGAATTGTTGAGGCCTAAAAACATGTATGTCGAATTTAAATTAAAACCGGATTCAAGAAATAAAAAGGGAAAATCGTGAAAAACCCTAAGAACAAATCGACCTAGGGTTTTTAGTGATGAAATCTGGAAATAATAGTGTTATAATGATGGTAAAATTATTGGATAATGATTTGGGATTGTTAGGGCTTGATTTTTGATAAATAATTTGTATACCGATTTGGAAATAATAAGTTAAGGGGGTGTTTTGTAATTTCAAAAACTTGTAGGATATTTTCGTAATGTTCTATAAATCAGGGGGAAGATATAAAAATTATAACATGAGGGTCTTATATGTAAATTTGACAAGAAAGGGATTTAATTTGTAATATTAATGTCGAATTAAAAATAAATAAAAATGAGGGACTAAATATGTAATTTCTGGAAACTTGGTGCTGTTTTGAGTAATAAATTATATTCAGGGGGTTATGTGTAATTTTGGTAATTTAATGGCTTAATATGTAATTGTTAATAATTAAAGGTGGAAATTGTAAATTAAGGGACTAAATATGTAACTTTGATAACTAGAGGGACTTGATGTGATAATTGTGAATGTTTAAGGGTGTGTTCGTATAACATGTTGAAATAAGTGTTCATTGTGTAAAATTGAGAAATTAAGGGCTTATATGTAATTATGGTTAATTATGTAAATAGATTTGTAATGTAATAAAGTACAAGGACTAAATATGTAATTTACCGAAAGTTTAAGGGCTGTTTGTAACATGATAATATTGAGGGTTACTTCTGTAATTTGAAAGAATAAAAGGACTTGATGTGTAATATGAATATTGTAAAGGTTAAATTTGTAAATTATGTAAGTATAAGATTAATTTGTAAACTAATAAAGTAAAGGGGTGTAATTCGTAAATATTGGAAACTTGGAGGCTAAAAGTGTAATTCTGGAAAATAAAGTATTCAAATGGTAAATTATGAGATTTCTATTTTAAACCTTGAACTTTGGTAAAGTTACGTTTATAACCCTGAACTATGAAAACTTGTCATATTTAACCCTAAACTTTTGTGACTTGTTTAAATACACCCTAAAGCCATATTATGATTCAATAATAACTTAACCTAAATGAGAATATGGAAACTTACTAAATATGGAAACCTGCTAAAAATGGAAAGTTACTTAAAATGGAAAGGTTTGTAATTCTTTTCTACTCCTTTAGGTGTGAAGGAGGAGGTTTTGATCCGCATCTGTGTCTTCTATTTCGTATTCGTGTTTGCATTCGTGATCAGGTACAGATATTCTGCTCTTTGAATAAGGAGCCTTCGGTCTCTTATTTTGATTCGTATTAGGGTTCCCTATACCATTGCTATGTTCCCTACACTTTGATATGAACCTTTGATTTCTGAACCTCTTATTTGAACCTTTGGCATATGAACCTTTTGATATGAACCCTGTGATTTGGACTTTGATATTTGGACTATGACTACATGGACCTTTGCTTTGATTTGGACTTTGACATTTGACCCCAGTTTGATACCCGAGCCAAGTTCGTTTCCTAGCCATGAAGGTAACATGGCCGTGTCTGTGATGCACCACTGGCATGACTAGCGTGTAGCCCTAGTGATTTGGTTACACCGTCCCCATTTTGATTATGATATGCATGCACACTATATGATTTATTATGGCCTATATGATTTGTTCGGGGGGCGAATGGATGCATCCTAGGTTCGTGTCCGTGTTCGTGGACAGTTCGTTTTGATATGATTTGATTTGGTGACTGATGATGGGTGCAATCCACGTCTTTCACAAAATTTGGGAGCTAGCTACTCCATTTGAAGAATGAGGACACCCCTCATATTATCTGATTATCTGAGAGGTCTCCCCTCTATATGATTTGAAGATTATGGTTACGATATGATATGATTTGATTTGTTTGGGCTCGTGGTGGATGACTGTCCTAACCTTTACTCTTGTACCTTATTTATATCTCTTTCATTATGTTTCATTTGTTCGTTTCCGTTTATTATATATATCTGTTCACTGGGCTTTTTAAGCTCAGCCGCACGTTTTCTTTCCGTGTGCGGCAGGTTTTAGTTGGAAGCTGGGTATGAGTGAAGAGACCTTTGGACTTAGAAGACCTTGATAGTTTTTCGGAAGTAGAAGTTTTTTTTTTTTTTTGAAGGATTTGCGTTGACAGACATAGTATTTAGTTTTGTTTCTTATTTGTAACCTTGTAGCTTCAGTATATCATTTGTAACCTTTGAATTTCTATTGTATTATTTAAGTCGTATGTTATGCTTGCCTTTGATATGTCACCATTTGCGTGACACTTCTACCCTTGTCGGGTTGGGGTGTTACAATTATGGTATCAGAGACAGGTTTACGACTTGTAGTACATCTACCCTTGGCCTGTGTAAGTTAGGACCCCTAAGTTTCCACTGTAGGCGCTCGTAGGATAACCTTTGCGAAGTTGCGTAGGATTTTTCCCATAGGAACATAAGTCACAACCGGTGAGGAATGGGTAGACTAGGACATCCGTGTGAGTAGTATTTGCTTCCGCATCACTCTGAATATTGCCTTTGCTTTTAGTCATGCCTTATAGGAACGTTTGTCTCAGAAGACGAGGAAGTCTTATCTTCCGTCATTTGAAGAATGAACGTTGTATGTTAACCAATTTCTTTTAAAAGGATTTGATGTTGATATTTGTCCAGTACGGAATTGTTATCTAAGCATGCTGATGCTAATAACTGATATTCCATACATCTCAACTCTGACAGTTAAACGATGTTCGTATTACTATCGGTGCACACCCTACCATTCCTATGTTATAAGCTAAACAAGATTTCAATCTTTTGAACTATTCACAATTCTAACCTTCAATTTGATATATTTGACCTTGATATATTCTAATACTCTCCCATCCCACACTTTGATGAACCATGTACCTAAATTTGATATGTGAACTATTCGTATGATTTGACAACCACATTCGCTCTGAGAATCCGTTTCCCTTTGGATGTATTTGACTTTGAAGTCTCTTGATTTTGGATTGGTGGTTTTGTAAAGCTATCATGGATTACAATTTTGAAATGCGACCTTTAACAATCTGCTTCACCATATTTTGATATGATATTCTCAATCATTTGAATCTGTTAAGATTATTGTGGCTATGAAGCACATACTCCGATCTCTTTGATTTCCAATTTTCTCCTAACGCCTGAATATCCACTCTTAGAAAGCTTCGGCATTTGAAAGTTTGATGTTCGAATTTCTGGTGTTTCTGATGAACCTTTTGAGATCCGTTTGGGGAGTAAAGTTGCATTGAACTAATCTGAATTTGGCGAAACCACGATACTGAAGAAGTTAAGAGATTGTAGGAACTGATGGGATATGAGTTTGTTCACTTCAGTGATCTCTTGAATGCTCTTGTTGGTTTATGAAGAAGAAAGAGAGAAGTGTGCGGCGGCACACCGACCATCGTGAATGTAACCGTAATCATTATTCCAATTTCGCGTATCAATATTTGATTTGTTCTATTTTTGAAACTCCGTAGCAGACGACCTCATTTGAGTTTGAAAGACGGAAGAAGCAACCACAAGAACATTTGAGAAGGAAGTTGATTAGTTGAGATTAAGTTCCGCGAAGCATTACAATTTGATTTGTGAGGAGAAAGATTTTTGATATGAAGTTTTCCCTAAGAAGATTTCATGAAGTGGCTTTGGTACCCGTGTGACCACTATGAGTTTTGAATGATGTCAATTGTATTGGCTAGAAGATTCATGTATTCGCAAGTATTCGGACAATTGTCATAGTATGACAGTATGTTTGTGCTCAGAGACGAACGAGGAACACGTTGACCATTTTAGTATGAAGTGAACCGACCCTTTGTTCTAGAAGCATAGATTTACTTGACGATCAGAGATTGTAGCAGACAACACCACCAGGTATCCGATGACTAAAGAGCTTCCACGAAAAGGACCAAGACTGAAGACCATTGTCAGAGTTAGAAACCTTGTAGAAGATGTGCAGAAGAGGTTTGTGACAGGCGTTACCAAGAGAGAAGCATGTGAGGAGAAGACAGACTGAGATGAGACTCGATTATACCTCAAGCAACACGTGGAGATTTCAGTTGGGCATCAAGACGACCAGACCGTAGAAGATGAGCTTTCAGCACATAAACCAGGAAGTCCACAGCAGTTGAGTTGGTGAATTTTGAATCATGCTAGAAGACCTGTAGGAGACACGCAACCTTGTTCTCTAGTCATTTTAGTTGTACTAAGATGAATTGAGAGCTGAAGCAGACTCGCAAATGGAGGAATGCATGGTGATCACGTCAGAGATTCACGCTACCACACCGAAGTGTCCAGAAGAAGTGTCGAAGACTTGAGGAACCAGACTCAAGTTTATGATTCCCTTTTCACCCTATGATCGTATGATTAGACAAGAGAGCGACTACTTGGAATTTGAAAAGATTCGAGATCATGAAATTAAATGGATGGAATTTTGTAGTAAACGTGGATTTGGAAGGTTTGATTGCTGTAAAGGATGAATATATTGAAGACGTAATTCATTTCCTCTTAGACCACTTAAGTTTCCGTTACCTCTCGATAGAATCTTTTGAATGAGCTTTACCCTATTAGAAATTCCGTTCTGTGTTCGTTATGCATTTGTTTGGATGATGTTTTCGTTATGAGAAGGATGATGAATTGTGGAAGACCTAACGTTTCGATTACGAGTTTCAATTTGAGTTGTACACATTCCGTTACGCTATTTGTATGTTCAAATTCCTCCGATTTAGAATCCGTAGTGATGTTTGTTTTGGACCAACCTTAGGAGGTAGAAAGACTGATAGGTGGTTAAGATAAGTAGTTCTGTTCGCGACTTGAGATAAAGTATGACCATCATGATGGTATACTCATATGATGCTGGTATTATGACGGTTCGCTGATTCGTGTCAATTATAGTCCAAGGAAAACACACAAAGAAATATGTGTTAACCCAAGTCGTTTGTCCCGACGAAGATCGAATGGAATTTGTGTTCCCGGAACGTGATTCGTGTAGTGAATAAGGAAAAGAGTGATTGATTTGTGATTTTATACTACGAACAATAAAATAATAAAAGTAAACAACTAATTAAGCTAATGGAACAATTAAACTAAGCATTTATCCTAAAAACGAAAATTGAATTTAAAAACGTTACGCGACGAATTATAAAACGTAAATAAAAGTGAATTTCTAAAATTTAAGCCCTAAAATTTTGAAAATAATTTTCCTAAATTAAAACTGATAAAAGAAAATTTTTGGAAAAAGAAAAATATTTTTTTGACTTTTTAATAATTTTTTATGAATTAAAAACAAATTAAAACTATTTAAATGCTTTAAAAATAGTAAAACAAATGAGAAAATTCTGGAAAATTTTAATTACATCTAAAATTTAATTAGCTATCTGAGAAAAATCAATTCAGAACTTCATTCAGCCTGAATAAGCTGAATAGACCAAATAAGCTCTTTTGGAATAGCTAAAAATAAGCTGAACAGTAAAAAGAATAATCCAAAGCTTAAAATCAGACAAGCACACTATATTAAGCCTTAATCAACTAGAAAAACACAAATAAGCAATAGAGAATAAGCAGTATAGCAGCTTAACAGGTAAAAAAATGATGCAGGAAATAATGATTGAAAGGCACTATTGCAGCTGCTCTAAAAGCTATGAAATAAGCTGATTTGTAGAAACCAAAAGCAAATTAATAAAACTTGTACTACAAACTACTTAAAAACTGAATATGCCTAAATTTAAACCACAAATGCTTCCCCAATCAGAGCTTGAATCAGATGATGATGGGACAGAACTACTGATTGCAGGATCAGAATAGTGCAGGGTGCTTATTAGCAAACAAGCTTTAAGCTACTTAATAAGCTACCAATAGAAATCTAAGTTCAGAGCTCATCAGCTACTACTACAAACTATTTAGAAAACCCAATATTATGCAGTAAGAACAACTGATAAGGCAAAAACAAAGCAATCAAAAAGCTGAGCAGGGCTATGAGATGTGCAGGTCTGCACATCTTTTGCTGATGCAGCAGAAATAATAAAATGCCGTTGAACCTTACAATGCTCTAACTAGACTTTGCACACTACTTTCTACTCCTCTAGCCAAGAAAATGGTCAAATAAGCTTAAGCTTATTGGGAAAGCTTAAGTGACTAGTGGCCACAATTTGATTACCCCAACTGATGTGAAACAATAACTCAGATCAAATCAGCTTACAAACTAACCTTAACAACTTATTTAGCTTAAAATAAACTTAATCTATCCTACGCAAAAGGCAGATGAACAGCATAAATGATGATGCTCAGCAGATCAACCATAACATCCTTAATTCCAAACACTCTTAAGGAGTCTGCTATTGTAAAACTTAGTGAACTACAGGCAACCTAATCAATCTACTGATCACCTACTGATGCAATAACAAAGAAAAGAAATTCTAAATAACAAATAAGCACTCAAATAGATTTAAGCAGTTTATATTAGAATTGTCTTAAACGAGAACTTTGAACAAAAACTGATTGAGTTGATTTTAACCAGTAAACTTCTATCAATATTACTTCAACAAGATCAAACAAGCTTTTAAAAAAAATAGTATCAGAATTCATACAATAAGCATGTTGACAGAAAAATTGACCAAAGATGACTTGAATTAAAACTGAAATTTAGTACAAAACTCGAAATGAAATTACAATAAGCATAACAATAAGCATAAAAATTTACCTAAACTACCCTATTCCTAAACCTAAATCTAACCACTAACTAGCTAACCCCCCGAATTGTGAGTGAGGAGTCCTTTATATAGCCGAGCTCAGAGGTGTGTGGATAAGGTCATAAGAGGCTTCTGGATCCATCATTGTCAGCCCTTGATCAATTTTGTGCTTCTTTAATCCAATAACAGCCCTTGGATGAGATCAATGAGGTGTGTAGACCAATGAGAAGCTAGGATTAGTACATGCTGGCAATCCATGCTCTGACATTCTCTGTCATGTGAGTCAGCCCTTCTAGAAAGGGTATCCAATGATTGGGATGAGGTGTTAGCACCAATCATGAGCTGCTATTTGTCCACGTAGGCCAATCATGAGCTAATCATTTCTTTGACATGCTTCTCTCACGTGATTAGTCTTCTAGAAGGGTTAATCTAATGGGAGTGGTGGTAATTTTGAATGTGGTAAATCTAGGGTTCATGGTTTGGGGGAAGAAGATGAGTACGGGTAAGAATTGGGGATAGTTTTTGGTGCGTGTGTGGGATTTAGGTTTGACTGGTCATTTATTGAGTTGGTTGACCCGGGTTGTTTTTGGATTCGGGTTATGATAAAGATAGTGGATCGTGGGTTTGTGGTTATGGGCTGAGGGTTGTGTCTTGGGCTTTTGAGGATGGGTTGGGTAGGTGTAGTTGAAATGGATCCGGGTTTAAGTGTTTTAAGGATTTAAGGTTATTGATTTAAGAGACTAAATGTGTAATTTCTGGATTTTCAAGGGGCTGATATTGCCAAATTTCAAAAGATGATCTGAGGGTGATTTTTGTCATTTGGCCAAGCATGTCTTTCCCGGCATCGGCTTTGAATCCTTTCCACATCTCGTGCTCGTTTTTCCGGTTCTTTGCTTGATTTTGTCCTTTTCTTCGATATCCGTGCCTGCACATATAAAAACACAAAAACACAATATATTTGGCATTTTGGTCGGGTTTTTGGTCTATTTGGGTCCGGTTTTGGTCAAGAAAAGGTATGTGTTTAAGCACATACCAAATTCCCCCAGACTAAGCTATTGCAATGTCCTCATGCAATGTTATAAAAACACGTTTTTGAAACCGAAAATTTCCAATCTCTTTTTACTAACTTTGAGAAGTAGCAAAATTTTCAAAAGAGATCAAGAAATCTTAAGTTCTAAAAAACTCCCCGATTTTCCTTTTATTCTATTTTTGTATCTTCTCATAATCTAGTGACGGTTTTTGTTGACAATCATTATCTAGTGATAACTTTTAGGGTCTTCGAGTAGGAAACACGACTCATAAAGAAGTGACCATACGGATAAAATTCGTCGTTCCTGATTTTTCACGAGTCCCCAAACTAAGCTTAAAAATGAGATCATTGCTGTTTACAAGTTAGATTGCCGACACTACCCATAAAAGCTAATTGTGGACTCCTTGTTCCCAAATTCCTATTTTCCTCTATTTATTTTATTTTTAGTGAGAAATGAATTTCTTCGAATTCTCTTTTCGATAATTTTTAAGCCGATAAAGATATCTTAGTTTAGACGCTAAGTAGTTTCCAAACCTTCCCTCGAAAACCGTTGCATACAAAAATGAGGTCCACATCAAGGTCTCTGATTTAACACGATTTTGAGAATATCCCTTTTATTTGCGACCGAAACAACTCATCTACGAGTCCAGAGACGGAAGCCTTTATTAGGATACCTCGGAGTCGAAATTTGGCATTTTTAACATTATTAAGCACATATTATTATTGATCCTTGGCCCTTTATAACAATCACAACATCGGCTGCGAACCGGCAAGATGTGATAGTCTATTATGACCTTGGAATTTTTCCTCTGCCTTTATTAGAAGTCTACAACATCGGCTGCGAACCGGCAAGATGCAGAAAACTTTTTATGGCTTTGGATTATTATTATTATTCATTATTATATATTTTGCCAAATCCCGAGTCCTACGGCTTTTATAACAATCCCAACATCGGTTGCAAGCCGGCAAGATGGAATAGTCTATTACACCGTAACACTGACAGTACCTTGATGTGTACCCAACTTTCATAAGCAAGAATTCTCTAAGGAAGAAATAAAAACTAATTATCGCCAAAACCAAAATAGCTTTAATTATTCCTAGATTACTATTTTTAGGGTGAAACAAGCTTATGGGAACAAAAAGCCACAAGTAACTTCGATGAGCTTTAAAGAGATCCAACTACTCCACGTTTAGCAATCTAACTTATAGACAACTCTATCATTTCTCGTTCTTCGCAAATTTAAAATCTTAAATAATAAGATCCGCGAATGCTTAGCCAAATAATCAAGCCATGCATATATAAAGTCAAATACGGGAACTTGCAAATTCTTAAAAAGAATTCGCGTTTTCTAGCTCCTTGTGTAAAAGACTAGCACAAGCTTATAGATTACAAAAGGTTAAGGAGACAAGCTAGGGCTCAACACGCCCGGTCAAGTCAGAATTTTATTCCTACTCTCTCCAGCGGAAAGTCAACAAAAATGTCAAAATTTAAAATTTTTTTTTAAAATTTTTCTCATTTTTTTGGATTTTTTCAATTTTTGAGGAAAAACGGGATTGCATGAGAAAATGGCAAAAATGCAAGGCAAAAACCAAATCGCAAGATTACCCCCCCCCCCCCCAAGACTAAAACGAGACATTGTCCTCAATGTCTTAAAGGTAAGGGTTCTCCTACAAAAATCTAAGGCCGTTTATTAATTATGCCAAAAGATAGATGTAAACGATAAGATTTAGGATATTGATAAGCAACGAATGATGAAACTTGAGTAGCGTGAAGGAAACTACGAGCACGAGAGTCTTCATCATCGGGCATTCCTGGACATATCATAGAAAACAACGAGACACAAGATATGGAAAAGGAATCCCTCCTCACTCACTTTATTAGAAATAAGAAAAGAAGATAGAAGGATAAGCATGGGGTGCCTCCCACGAAGCGCTTGTTTTTGGTAACCGAGTCACATGAGCTTGACTCGACCCCGAATTTATTTGTCCTTGGGGGAGCATGTGGAAGAGATACTCTCAATCGGACTTTCGTTCAAGATGTTTGGATAAACATTGAAGCATATGAAAGTTCCACTCCGATGAGATACCCACGGCTGAAAAGAAGGAGAGATGCCGGGGTCAAAGATTGTGTCTTCACTCCCGAAGGAGTGAAGGAGAAGAGAAGTCACCGGATAGGTGAAGAAAAGGAGAAGGATCATGATAACAATTGTAAAGAAATTGTCATCCTCACACCCGGAAGAGATAAAAAGGGTGGGTTGGGTGGGTAAATTATCATACTTTTCAGAAATCTCATCCACCACTTTAAAAGTCACAACACCCGTATCGGGCTTGATATCATCGGGTGGTTTAGCCGGCGGACGAGTGGGTGACGGATCAACGTAAAATGACTCAGTTTTATGAAGTGAAAGGGGATCATCATTAAGCAATCTTTCAAGAAAAATAATTTCCCCTTCCGAGTCATGGGAATCGTCGGGGCGAGGTATTGGTAAAATCAGCCCATCAAATGTAGAGTCCTCGTCCTCGACGTTCTCTAACCCTTCATCGAAAAGAGGATTAACTTTGCAAGAAGTATACTCATCATTGAATTCAAAGAGAGGGTTAGAGAAAATCCCGGAAGTAACTTTGGAAATTTCAAGAGAATCTCCACAAGATTGCAAATCACTTTCACCGTCGGATATTTCCTCGGACTCACTTGGGATTGGGACGAAGTTCTCAACATTGTCTGATTCCGTTGCCGGAATAGTGTTTAGATGCTCGTCCCCCATTTTTAGAGAGTCCTCGGGTTCTTGGATAGAAAAGACGGGTGCAATTGCAGGGAAAATGTTTAACGAAACAAGTATCTCCTCGTCAGCACAGTTCTGTAAGGCCTTCCGAAAATTAGCCTCTTTTTCCTCGGCAAGTAGTTCTTCCATATACTTCTCATGACGATAAGCCAAAAGTTGATTAACCGCTTGCTCTTGATTTTGAACTGCTTCGACAACGTCTCCCAAAGATTTTACAATTTCGCGCAGTCTATATTGATAATTGACGTGAGTTTGTGGGGGTTGGTCAAAACCATGAGAATTGTAACACAAATTTGGCTCATAATGAAAATTTTCAAACGATCCCCCACAATCTTTAACACTTGATATATTTTGGAACGATGTATTATTGAAATACGGTTCTTGCTCATAAAAATTTTGAAGGGGAAGATCAAAATCGTTTTGAGGATAATTATCAAAGCTCGTATCATAAGCGTAAGACGTTTCAACACTCGGGGAGTAGCACATACAATTTGTGTATCCACATTGATTACAAAAACATTGTCCACAAGGTACTTCTGCTTCGGAGGGATTTCCACAATTAAAACAAGTGAACGGAGGCGGCGGTGGTGTTTGAAGGTAATCGGAAATGTTTGAAGGATTGTTGAACGATCTTTGATCATATGTGTGAGAATTACAAAACCAACAAACTCCGTCACGAATATTACTTCCACATTGCTCGCACGTACACCAAACACACAACCCTCCGAAGAAAGGTTCGCCACACTTAACACAAGTCGGATCCATAAGAATTAAACATAAGAGGGTGAAGAGAAAGAGTTATCGGTTTAGAGGATTAGAAGTTAAGAATTAAACATATAAGAGGAGACGAAGATTATTTTTGGGTTTTGCAATTTTTAAAAGAAAATGGAAAATAAATTTGAAAAGAAAATCTTTTTGGATTTTTATATATAAGGAAAAATTATTATCTTTTTGGTGATCGATCGATCAATCGCACTCGTTTCTTTCAAAACTACGCGCAGCGTGGCGGGAGAGAAGAATGGATCTCTCTTCGGTCTGCAATTTAATGTCAAGACCTCCTTAAACCCCGTGTATAGGTTGTAGTAAAGAAATAATCCGAGAAACGTTTAACTTCACGATCTCTTTTGTTGTTTATTCGGAATGGTTTACAACCGCCCTCCTTCAACGGAAGACCGAGGATTTATTATTAATGGTGAAAACACTTTAGGAAAAGTGTTTTTTAATTATTTTCTTTTTGTATTTTTATTTTTTTATAAAAACGATAACTTCCGAGGAAGGGTCTTCAAAACACGATTCAACGAACGAAATCACGAACTCACTTCAACCTTCCCCGGCAGCGGCGCCAAAAATTGATTCGTGTCAATTATAGTTCAAGGAAAACACACAAAGAAATATGTGTTAACCCGAGTCGTTTGTCCCGACGAAGATCGAATGGAATTTGTGTTCCCGGAACGTGATTCGTGTAGTGAATGTGAATAAGAGTGATTGATTGGTGATTTTATACTACGAACAATAAAATAATAAAAGTAAACAACTAATTAAGCTAATGGAACAATTAAACTAAGCATTTATCCTAAAAACGAAAATTGAATTTAAAAACGTTACGCGACGAATTATAAAACGTAAATAAAAGTGAATTTCTAAAATTTAAGCCCTAAAATTTTGAAAATAATTTTCCTAAATTAAAACTGATAAAAGAAAATTTTTGGAAAAAGAAAAATATTTTTTTGACTTTTTAATAATTTTTTATGAATTAAAAACGAATTAAAACTATTTAAATGCTTTAAAAATAGTAAAACAAATGAGAAAATTCTGGAAAATTTTAATTACATCTAAAATTTAATTAGCTATCTGAGAAAAATCAATTCAGAACTTCATTCAGCCTGAATAAGCTGAACAGACCAAATAAGCTCTTTTGGAATAGCTAAAAATAAGCTGAACAGTAAAAAGAATAATCCAAAGCTTAAAATCAGACAAGCACACTATATTAAGCCTTAATCAACTAGAAAAACACAAATAAGCAATAGAGAATAAGCAGTATAGCAGCTTAACAGGTAAAAAAATGATGCAGGAAATAATGATTGAAAGGCACTATTGCAGCTGCTCTAAAAGCTATGAAATAAGCTGATTTGTAGAAACCAAAAGCAAATTAATAAAACTTGTACTACAAACTACTTAAAAACTGAATATGCCTAAATTTAAACCACAAATGCTTCCCCAATCAGAGCTTGAATCAGATGATGATGGGACAGAACTGCTGATTGCAGGATCAGAATAGTGCAGGGTGCTTATTAGCAAACAAGCTTTAAGCTACTTAATAAGCTACCAATAGAAATCTAAGTTCAGAGCTCATCAGCTACTACTACAAACTATTTAGAAAACCCAATATTATGCAGTAAGAACAACTGATAAGGCAAAAACAAAGCAATCAAAAAGCTGAGCAGGGCTATGAGATGTGCAGGTCTGCACATCTTTTGCTGATGCAGCAGAAATAATAAAATGCCGTTGAACCTTACAATGCTCTAACTAAACTTTGCACACTACTTTCTACTCCTCTAGCCAAGAAAATGGTCAAATAAGCTTAAGCTTATTGGGAAAGCTTAAGTGACTAGTGGCCACAATTTGATTACCCCAACTGATGTGAAACAATAACTCAGATCAAATCAGCTTACAAACTAACCTTAACAACTTATTTAGCTTAAAATAAACTTAATCTATCCTACGCAAAAGGCAGATGAACAACATAAATGATGATGCTCAGCAGATCAACCATAACATCCTTAATTCCAAACACTCTTAAGGAGTCTGCTATTGCAAAACTTAGTGAACTACAGGCAACCTAATCAATCTACTGATCACCTACTGATGCAATAACAAAGAAAAGAAATTCTAAATAACAAATAAGCACTCAAACAGATTTAAGCAGTTTATATTAGAATTGTCTTAAACGAGAACTTTGAACAAAAACTGATTGAGTTGATTTTAACCAGTAAACTTCTATCAATATTACTTCAACAAGATCAAACAAGCTTTTAAAAAAAATAGTATCAGAATTCATACAATAAGCATGTTGACAGAAAAATTGACCAAAGATGACTTGAATTAAAACTGAAATTTAGTACAAAACTCGAAATGAAATTACAATAAGCATAACAATAAGCATAAAAATTTACCTAAACTACCCTATTCCTAAACCTAAATCTAACCACTAACTAGCTAACCCCCCGAATTGTGAGTGAGGAGTCCTTTATATAGCCGAGCTCAGAGGTGTGTGGATAAGGTCATAAGAGGCTTCTGGATCCATCATTGTCAGCCCTTGATCAATTTTGTGCTTCTTTAATCCAATAACAGCCCTTGGATGAGATCAATGAGGTGTGTAGACCAATGAGAAGCTAGGATTAGTACATGCTGGCAATCTATGCTCTGACATTCTCTGTCATGTGAGTCAGCCCTTCTAGAAAGGGTATCCAATGATTGGGATGAGGTGTTAGCACCAATCATGAGCTGCTATTTGTCCACGTAGGCCAATCATGAGCTAATCATTTCTTTGACATGCTTCTCTCACGTGATTAGTCTTCTAGAAGGGTTAATTTAATGGGAGTGGTGGTAATTTTGAATGTGGTAAATCTAGGGTTCATGGTTTGGGGGAAGAAGATGAGTACGGGTAAGAATTGGGGATAGTTTTTGGTGCGTGTGTGGGATTTAGGTTTGACTGGTCATTTATTGAGTTGGTTGACCCGGGTTGTTTTTGGATTCGGGTTATGATAAAGATAGTGGATCGTGGGTTTGTGGTTATGGGCTGAGGGTTGTGTCTTGGGCTTTTGAGGATGGGTTGGGTAGGTGTAGTTGAAATGGATCCGGGTTTAAGTGTTTTAAGGATTTAAGGTTATTGATTTAAGAGACTAAATGTGTAATTTCTGGATTTTCAAGGGGCTGATATTGCCAAATTTCAAAAGATGATCTGAGGGTGTTTTTTGTCATTTGGCCAAGCATGTCTTTCCCGACATCGGCTTTGAATCCTTTCCGCATCTCGTGCTCGTTTTTCCGGTTCTTTGCTTGATTTTGTCCTTTTCTTCGATATCCGTGCTCGAACAGAAAATTCATCTACTGATTGCATATCTCCGTGACGGAAGACCATTTGGACCAGTTGCAGCGAGTAAGTTTCAGTTTTTATTAGTATGTAACTATACATCAACCCTGTACATTGTATCTGACCCTATTTTTTTGTTTAACTTTTCAGTTTTGTACACAGTTGAATTTCAAAAGCGTGGGCTGCCACATTGTCATTTGTTGTTGTGGATAAAAGAAGCTTCAAGAGTCCACTCACATGCAGATATCGACCGATATATATCGGCTGAATTACCTGGTAGACACGTTGACCCAGAAGGCTATCGAATAGTTACCGAATTTATGATGCATGGTCCATGTGGCATCGCAAATAGATCAGCGCCATGTATGAAGGCAACTGATTCGTGCACAAAAGGATTTCCTAAACCGTATGCTGATGCTACTTCTATTGACAAAAACGGCTATGTACATTATCGCAGGCGGCCTTCGGGAGACATTGCTACTGTCCAAAACGTCGACTTGGATAATAGCTATGTCGTGCCATATAACATGATGCTTCTTACCAGGTTTTATGCACACATCAATGTAGAATATTGTGAGCAGACAACGTTGATTAAATATTTATTCAAGTATATTTCAAAAGGCACAGACCGAGTTGTCACGCAGATAACAAGATCCACTAGAACCACGCCTTCAACAAGCCAGGCACCTGCAATTAGAATTGATGAGATAAGCAATTATCTAGATGCAAGATACATTGGTCCACACGAAGCCTGTTGGCGATTGCTAGGATTCGATATTCACTACAGAGATCCGCCTGTCCAAATACTAGCTGTTCATCTTCAAAATATGCAACGTGTAACTTTCAGAGCAAATGAAAATCTACAGTCTGTTGCTGAAAATCCAAGTAACAAGAAAACTACCCTAACACAGTGGTTAGACTTTAATTCTCGGTCTACACTCGGTCACCATCTAACGTATCTAGACTTTCCTTCTGAATTCGTTTGGAATCTTGCTCAAAAGTTTTGGTCACCTAGACGAAACCTTAACAAGCCTTCAATTGGTAGGTTAGCATACATACATCCTAGCGCTGGCGATTTATATTACCAAAGGCTTTTACTTTGCCACCAGAAGGGCTGTGCATCATTCTCTGCCATACGTATAGTCGAAGGCCGCCTTTATCCAAGTAATAGATCAGCGTGTGAAGCAATGGGTTTATTAGCAGATGACGGAGAATGGTCGCTTGCTCTTACAGAAGCAGCCTTAACAGCTACAGCAGCAGAGATACGCCAGCTGTTTTGTCAAATTCTTATCTTCTGTGATGTTACTAATCCAGTCTCTCTTTGGAATAAGCACTGGAAGCTTATGAGTGATGATATACCTGCAATCTTATCAAACCTGTTCCAAATGCCCCGAATTACCTTCACTGATGAAGAACTGCAAAATGGTGTCCTCTACGAGCTGGAACCTATTCTTAGGTCTCACGGCAAATCGGTTACAGATTTTGGTATCCACCTGCCTGCACGGCGCCTGCTACAGATTCTGCGAAACAGAACAGTTATGGAAGAGCGAAGCTATGATACAGAAGCTATGGCTGCTGAAAGAGATCGTTTGGTACCAAACCTCAATACTCAGCAACGGCAGCTGTTTGATGCTATTCTCGAAGGTGTAAGAAATAACAGACAAAAGCTAATTTTCGTATATGGTTACGGTGGCACTGGAAAGACTTTTGTATGGAAGAGCATAATCTACACCCTACGAGCAGAGCGAAAGATAGTTCTTGCAGTGGCTTCTTCCGGAATTGCTTCATTGTTGTTACCGTCAGGGCGCACTGCTCATTCAAGATTTAAATTACCACTAGATGTGACGAACGAGTCTATGTGCACTATTAAAAAACATACTCAGCTGGCTGAGTTACTGATACAAACAGATTTGATAATTTGGGACGAGGCGCCTATGAATGATCGCAAATGTTTTGAGGCCCTTGACCGGACCTTGCGAGATCTATTGGATACACCAACAGCTCTTTTTGGCAATAAATCAGTGATCCTCGGTGGAGATTTCAGGCAAACTTTACCAGTAAAGAAAAAAGGTACAAAACATCAAATTATTTCCTCATCTATCACTGAATCATATATGTGGAAACATTTCAGAGTTCATCTGTTGACTGAAAATATGCGCCTGAAAAGAACAGAGACACCTTCCCATCAATTGGCCGCAACTGCAGCATTTTCTGAATGGTTAGTCAACATAGGGAATGGTGTTATTGGTCAACCAGATCAATCAGATCCCCAAGATACCTCATGGATACATATACCCGATATGTATTGTATTCCAGATAGTAATGACGCAAGGATGCAACTTATACGATTCATATATCCTGACACCATTCTTCAATCACCAACTGCTGAGTCCATGCAAGAAAGAGCAATTGTTTGTCCAAAAAATGATGTCGCTGACGCTATTAACTCAGATATCCTGCAAATGTTATCTGCTCCCAGCCATGTATATACAAGTAACGATGAAGCTATACCACGCGGAAATGACGGAGGAGCCACAGAATTGCTATATCCAGCAGAGTACCTTAACACGCTATCATTCACAGGAATTCCGCCGCATAAGCTTGAACTCAAAATAGGTGCCCCTGTTATGTTGCTAAGAAACTTGAATTTAACTGGAGGTCTTTGTAATGGAACACGCATGATCGTAACACAGATGCTTGCTAAAGTAATCGAAGTCAGAATTGTTACCGGTACTCGCATACTACAAAAAGTATTTCTTCCTCGAATTCTCCTGTTCAACAGAGACGAACATCTGCCATTTATATTCAAAAGAAAGCAGTTCCCAGTGAAAGTGTGCTATGCAATGACCATCAACAAAAGCCAAGGGCAGTCACTCAACAAAATTGGTGTGTACTTACCAGAACCCGTTTTTGGACATGGCCAGTTATACGTTGCACTTTCAAGAGCCACATCTCCTGACGGCCTAAAAATCCTCATCAAAGATCAGCTCAACAGACCACCGAATACAACAAAAAATATCGTCTACAGGGACTTTTTAGAAACCATTATCAGAACCCAGGTCTTATTCATAACAAACACATTGCACATATTCTTTCACATTCCTGTATTAGTGTCTATGCATATCACTCAACTACAGATACAGCAAACAAAATATATTATTCTAATACTTAGACGTTGTATAGGCCTGAACCAAACAATAACTTTCTGTCGAAGAAATATAAGATCAGTTCTATTTTTACATGTTTTCTTTACTTACCCTATTACTGATTAGCACATTACTGGCACCATCTACTGTCTATTATGTTGCTATTTGTTACATGTAACATCTATTATGTTGCTATATTTCTTACCTGTATTTTTACAAATTTTCTCCCTTATTACTTACTTGAAAAAAACTGAACAATGAACCCACCTAGGATCCAATAAACATATATTGCTTCCTGATCCTATTGCACATGTCAGTAAACCCATATAGGATCAGTTATACTTTTAGATGTTTTCTTTCGTTCGCCTATTACTGATTACCACAGGTAACTAAACACATATAGGGTCCCATTGATATTCTTACAGATTTTGTTACCTGCTGTCAAAACACCAGTTCACTGTAACAAAAAATCAGGCACAGACTTTGCTACATTTGATTTACCAACTGTATGTCCAGTCCTATAGACAGGAAAAGAAACCATACCTACAAAGACTTCTTTTGTATCCACTTAACAACACACCAACCAGTTAACCCACACAGAATCTAATAAACAGATACTGTCACATCTGATTCCCTTATCTTTCTGATGCAACCGCTTGCACACGGTAATATATTGGTAAACCACAGGTAAGCAAACATATATACAGTCAGTTCTGTTTTTACAGACTGAACTCATATATCATCTTATTTTAACCCTTGCAGATTGTATGTATGTTAATTATATTGTGACAGATTTTGTTAGCTACTGTCAAAAGGCTACCTCAATGAACCCATATAGGGTTGCACACATTCAAAGGGCAGGTGACTACACCTATATACACTCTTATCTCTTATTTTAACCCTTGCGGATTATATCTATCTTAGCTATTTTGTGACAGATTTTGTTACGTACTGTCAAAAGGCTACCTCAATAAGCTATATTGTGACAGATTTTGTTACGTACTGTCAAAAGGCTACCTCAATGAACCCATATAGGGTCACACACATTTCAACGTCATGCTTATACTGATGAGAAATCAGACACAGATTTGGCTACGTCTGATTTGCCAGTTACATCTACAGTCCTATAGACAAGAGAATAGGCCCACCCTTTTATGATGTTCTAAGAATGGATACCTTCAGACGCATCTTTCGCATGTAGTTTACGAAGACCACAACCATATATTTCTTCCCATGTAATACCGATACATTTTTCGAACCAAGGTAAACGTATACTAGACTGACTCCTGCTAATACCTACTCTCATATGTTGCTTTCTTGGATACAGTTTATTGCCAATGCATTTTTTCTGACAGCTACCTTTTCTTAGCTACTACACCTATTTTAATATGATCTCACCTATCACTCCATCATTATAATACAGGAAAATGTCGCATGATACTTCAGTGCCAACAATAACAAGGTCTGCAGGAAAAAGACCAGCAACAGATCTTGAAATCGTTGGAGTTGCTAATCTCAAACCATCAGACATAGCAAAAGCAATATGCGTCAGAGTATATCGCAAATGGACAGTTACAGATACCAGAGGGATTAAACAACCAACTTTGAACGTTATATTACTTGATCAGCAGGTTGCATTACTCTATATCATGCCTTTTAATATGCATTAAATTTCCGATTCCTAATATTTGTCTTTCTCCTTCATATTATAGGGTGGAGCCATACAGGCAAACGCGGAAGGCCGCGAAAAAACAAGATTTGATAACATCCTTCAAGTCAATGCTGCATACACAATCACAGGATATGGTCTTCTAGACACCAAAAAATGGATGCAGACATTACCTAATCACTTCACTTTGATATTAGGACGGCTCACCAATGTTCAGCCGTATACTGGAACCAACTTTCCACTACATCATTTCAACTTTGCCACATACACTCAGCTACATGAACGTGCAGACAAAAACAATGTCATACTAACAGGTACAGATTACTATTAATAACACTCATACAATACAAAATACTATAACTGCACATTATGTCACTGCAGATTACATAGCATGTGTCCTTTCTGTTGGTGGTATCCGTGAACCAAAGGCACCCAACACAAAACAAACTGTCTGGAGAGACATCATGCTCCGTAACCTAGAGTAAGTTAATCATATGAACTATTTTTTGAATAACACCCGTTTATACATACTATTTTTTTAATGACAACCATTCTAAATAACACCTCGCTAACATATTTTCCCATATGCAGAGGAGACACTGTCAGATTCACTCTTTGGAATGAGAGAGCTCACGAATTTAGCATCAGTGCCTATGAAAAAGAACCTAAACCAACCGTTATGGCTGTCACTTCATGCTGGGTTAAGACATACAAAGGTACCGCCGTTTCCACAGACCCACATTGCAAAATATTAAGATAATAGATTCTAACAAAGCCACAAACAAATGCAGGTTTGCAGCTATCAAGCACACCCGCAACTTACTACTATTTCAACCCTCCTATTCCTGAAACAGATTACATACTAAGCATGTCAGTTACTCTCCTTCTCTTATAACACATTCGCCTAATTTTTTTAGCATCAAACTAAGTTAAAATATCCTTACAGGTACGAACAGCTGCTCCCGCCCACCGGTCATACAGAATGTGCGCACATACAGCTACGATAACATAGAAGATGAAAAGAAAAGAAACAGAGTTACAATAGACGAGCTTCTGCGGGAAGATCCAAGAAATCAAACAGTCAGTACTTCTATCAAACTTGCAACTACTATCTTTGTATTTGCCATGTACCTATTTTAATATGTAACTACCTGTTACAGAATGTTAGGTTCACAGTTGTTGCAAGAATTGAAGAAGTCGTTGTTGGCATACCATGGTTCTACCGCAAATGCCATGACTGTAGGCGGAAAATCTATGACGACCGCCCACATTCACAATGTGAGGCACCAGCTCCAACACAGCCGAATGATTACAGGTACAAATAAGCCAACACAGTTTATAAGCGACAAAAAAAAACCCTCTTAATATTGTCTAATAAACTCACCTATTATTAATACCTATGCAGTTATTCCTTTAGACTGCTGATTTCCGACAGCACTGGAATTTTGACGTTAACATGCTTCAGTAATGAGGTACATTCAATAGTCACAGAAGTCAACAAAGTTGTCTCAGAAGAAGGCTACACCGATCCATACACAGTCCCGCCACATTTAACAGCCCTCGAAGGAACCACACATTTGTTTCAGCTGCACTTCTCGCCGGATTCTACAAAACAATATCAGAGTTATGTGCTTGACAGCGTTATGGAAACTGGTCCGCATCTGCTACCACCAGCTGAACAAAACATTCCCTTGCTAACAGAAGCTGAAGCTCAATCACCAACTGACGAAGGTTGTAATTTCACAAGCTGTTGTCTGTTTCATGCACTCGGTAACTTTTTTTCGCATGATAACTAACTGAACTCTGTCAGGTACTACTTCTGAACCTCCGGTTACCCCTGCTTCACCTGCAATTTTACAAACAAGTACTCCTACTACAATAGAAGCTACCAGCCATTTACAAGGGCAGGCAACAAAGACAGAAGTACTCAGGACATCTGCTCGAAGGAAAATCTTAACAGATAACAAGCCAGAAGAAACAAGCACCGCAGCAAAAAAAACCAAAACCAACTGTCCGTAAATGACTAAAAATCCATGTACTGCACTTTAATAACATCTTAACTTTTGTATGCTTCTAAACAACATCTAAACTGCTATCGCCTGTAATATAACACTAGACTGCTGTTACTTTTTATTGCAGTATTTTATATATGTGTTGCTATGTATCGCTGCTCCGCTGCAACGCGGCGGTTCGCAGCACATCTCGTTTTAGTAATTGAAGGAGAATAGGAATTTTTAGATCTGTGTTTTAGGTAAAAAGGGAGAAGTGTGAGTTTGTGTGGCTGAGTATTTTTTTGTGTAAGCATAATTATTTTAGGTTTAGTGTGTGAGTATTTTTAGGGCAAGAGTGATATCACAAGAATTTGTTAATCTAGTCCAGTGGGCTGCAAAAGAAGTATTGAGAATTTAGTTATAAGTTTTCAAGTATTTCACAAAAAAGCATAGATGAGATATATATTGATGAATGTTTTAGATAAGCCACATGGTCAATATATGAAACGCTAATTCGATTATTTCTACAATAATAAATGAAATACTTAGTGACTAAAAAAAAGAAAAAAAAAAAATGGTGTCACATGGCGCAAAACGCCCCTACTACCACTACACCACTTTTTCTACCAAGTTCCAACATAGCCCACACTGTCACATTGCGCAAAACGCCACATCCTCTCTTACACACCACTACACATAGTCTTAGTTTAAAGTGAACTAGTGAACCATTAAGTTTTCATGGGACCCACGGCCTGAAAGGTTGTCGATTTTGCTTCGAAATTTCTTACTAACGAGGGAAAAACGACCCGCCGCGTTGCGGCGGGGTAGTTTTTTTTAACTTTTTTTTTTTTTTTTTTTTTGTCTACATTTATTTGCTATTTTTTTTTCATGAGGCGAGAATATCTGTTTAGTAACATTTCGTTTCTATCGTTTTTTATATAAATTATTTTTTTTATTTAACAATAGTGTTGAGCGTATCAAAGAAGTGATTCAGAGGTTCTTGTTTTGGCATTATATTATTTTTTTAATACATATATAATCTATTTCTTTTGGCACCCACCTTTTATATGTAAGTTTTATAATAGAATATAAAGTGTTAACTGTTCTACTTTATTTGAAGCAATTTTTTGCAACCGCTTCAGACAAATAAAGGGGGCCTGCCGGTTGAACTCAGCTAGGGTTCTTCCGGGAGGCTTGGGTGCTGATCCCTTCGGCTATTAGAGGTCCTCCGGGTATCTGCACACAACAACTCACGTTAGGCTCGCCCCGGGTGTTATCCCAGGACCCACCTCCGGCGTGAAAGTAAGTATATGGTATTCCGAAAGGGCTATCAACTATAGTGAGAAGTAAATGCGAGTAAAACGTTAGTTGAGAGCAGTAAATGAGCTGAGTATTTATAGTACTCGACCTCGATACCTGGACTGGCGGCGCCGGATTTTCAGGAGACATGTCCCCGACATAATCCCATAAATTATGGGGCGGCGGCGGCGGTGTCTGCAGCTGCCATCTGTCAAAAGGTAAACGCCACCTGTCCTACTACTTACAGTGATACTGGCCGGACGAGTCGTGTGCCCTCCGGTATGTCCGGACGGATATGTATCGTCCGGACGGCCGGTCAAGACAGGCCGTTCGGACACATGCGTCAACATGTCCCCCCAGTATTGCATTATCGGTTGAAGACCGATGGTGTAATACTTAAAGAATACCTTTATACCTTTCGGCAAGCATCATTCGGACATATACACCTGCAAGACTTAAATAATACCTTATGGCCTTTTGGCCTGCGCTTTCTGATACATACATGTAATACCGGTATTGCATTGTTAGTAAAATATTGACGTAATACTTCAAAGGGTACCTTATGGCCTTTTGGCCTAGGTCATTCGGATCAATGTTGTATTTGCCTTTCGGTTCGGCCGATGGTTTAATACTATAAAGAGTTGACTTTGACATGACATGGCTTTGATGTGTGGAAGCTATCATTGTATCTTTCCCGATCCTCTCCTGGTTTACAACATGTATTTCTTGTAGTTCAGATTAATAATTGCCCTTTGTTTGCGTCCGTTTGATCCTATTGTGCCCGAGGGTTCCGATTTGCCAAAGACCGTTGTTATTCCTTTTGGGGATTAATTGTTGCGCTTACCCGATGGGTCAGGGTGTGCCGATGGTATGATATTTCAAACAAATTGTGGGTTCACGTTTGACCCTTCCCGAAGGATATGCCGTTAGGCTTGAGCATGTATGTACTGGTTTTACCGGGAGTTGTCTTGGCGCTTCTTCGAGCGCACCCCTTTTTTATATTATTTAAAATTCTTTATTATTTTATGGTTATTTAATATAGATCGTAATTAATGAGCGCTGACATGCATGCGCGTGCCCCACACGCGTGCTGAGGTGTTGCCACGTCAGCACCTTGCTAGGTGTGACATTCCGCATTCTGCGTTCTTCCTATAAATAGCGTCGCTGGTGTGTGTTTTTTACTACCGTAATTCCACATTTTCAATTGAGACGTCTTCCGGTATTATTTTCCGAACGATCATTGCCAGTCTGCTCGAGTGATTCTATCCGTGCGATTTCCATACTGGTCCTTCGTCTGTGAAGGTATGTTCCGGTTCACCCATATCTTGTTTTTACTGTTGTTTGGTCATATCCCTCTTTCCCTTGGTTAGACCATGTCGGTTCCGCCCATTTCTACTTGCGAGGATTCCCCAGGGGTCAAGGGGTTTCTCCCAAAGTTTGTCATAGAGAAGTTCGCCTTTCGGTTGGACGAAGGGGCTGTGCATAGGATTACATGGACTATAGAATACCGCCAAACCCATACCCGCGTCTGCCCCCGAAGGGTACGACGATGGATTAATTGCCGAGTGATGCCATTGGTTTGTACTTGGAGTATTTTATTGAGGGTGGTTTCACTGTGCCCTTCTCCACATTCCTTTTGGATGTTATGAAATATTACAAAGTCCCTGTCTCCCAACTGGTTTCGCTAGGTTTGCCTCTGGGAGATCCTTAACTGATTTGAAGGGTTGGAAATGTGACTTCTCCCTAATAGATAGACGTGTCATCCCATTTGCTATGCCTTGGGGACATCATCATTCGGACCCGTCGGATTCATATCCGAAGGGAGATTTTAACACGGCGGACGCCGATCGGCTGTTCCAGAATGTGATAGACCCCATCCAAATTCTTCGGAGTCTTCTGTATGCCGTTGGACTCTCGTCTGAGTGGGATTATCCCGGTTACCGGGTGGCCCTAAGGGATTGTTGATCCCAGTTGAGCTTCACGATCTTGTTAATTACCTTAGATAAATCTAAAGTAATAGGTATAGAAACTGTATATCAAATATTATGCGGAAACTAATATTTGATCTTAAGAAGAATAAACACAAACGAATTATCAAACAACACTTCAATATATTAATACGATTGCTCTGAATAGCAATAGGGTTACAAGAAACCTTGAAGTGAAAACAATAATACGTATGCTAAGATGATTAATCAATCGATCTCTAACCCTAACCCTAGAACCTCCTTTTATAGCGTAAGGAGTCCTAGTCGGTTTACAAGACTTCCTATACAAGTAAAATATTCATACGTATCTTTTCTATACTTATCTTAACATACTTTACATAAATAACAAGCAATAGAGTAATCCTTCTAGCAGCAGAGTCCTCGTGAGCTAGCAGCAGAGTTACAATATGCCTATTATACCAAAACAGCAGAGTTATCAAAACAGCAGAGTTCTTGTGCTAATCAGCAGAGTTACATAACTATTCGGCAGAGTTGTAATTCTCCAATCAGCAGCATTTCAGACCCAACAATCCTCCCCTAAACTTGATATTTTTCTCCAAAAATCATCAAGTTTCCTTAATCCCAGATAACTACCAGGAGGATGCTTCCAAACACCTTACTGTTTTGAAACTTGTGATACCAGCAACTGTTTGTATTTCTCAATCAATTCTCTTGCTTGATGATCTGAATCAAATGGTCTTTGAAGTGCCAACTTTCCAGGTTGCAGCATTTGATACAGAATAGATGTACTGTTGTTGATGACATAGTCCTTTTCCACAAGCATATATACAGTAACACCTATGCAAGACAAAACATGAACTCCACAACTTTGATATAAGTACCACTTCTGAACTGTAGAGCTCAGCAACTTCCTCCATTCAATGCTTTTCTCATCTGGTTCAAACATGTTCTTCAAGTAGTAATAATTTAGTCTCTCAAACACTATCTCTGGTCTAGTATCTCCATATCTCATCTTGTACAAATTCCAGAGTTGAGTAATATCATCTCTATCCATATAGTGCATCATTTGAGAAAAACTAGTATACCCCACTCTTGAACCATTTGATCTTTCAATCACCCAGCATACACTACTATCAGCTAAAATATCATGTGAATAAGAAATTATTGGATATTTTACCGATAATGGTACTTCATCAAGTATCTCAGGCTCTTCTTGAGGTTCATGAACTGTGAGATCCATAACCCCTTTTATCTCATCTTCAGTCACTTCTTCATTCCCTGAATCACTATCTCCTTTTTCCTCTTCCTCAGAATCACTCATCACTACTTTTCTCTTCTTCCTACTCACCTGCTTTATTCTCCTTCTATATCTCTTTGTACCAGCAGAAGATTCAGGCAAAACTTCAGGTTCTTCTTCAGCTTCAACTACAACTTCTTTCTCTTTCTCAACATCAGTTACTACAGGCTTTGAAACACTTCCACTTCCAGATGCTTTTAGATTGTCAGATCCCATAACTTCTGGATTTCTCTTCTTTTCAGGAACTTTTCTTGGATTAAGCTGAGCATAAGTTTCATAAAATTCCTTTTCAATTAAGTGATCTGGCTTTCCTTTAAAATCCTTCATCTGATAGTTTCTAGCATTCTTCAAATAGTATTTCATGTCAGTAACCAATGCTTTTCTTGAAGTTGACTTTCCCTTATAACCATGCTTCTGAGCTTCAGTTATCCTCTTAATCAATTCTTCCCACCTAGTCAATCCATTCTTTCTAAGTATGAACTCAACAAGCTCTTTTGTCTTTTCAGCTCCATTCAACTGCTCATCATTTGATATCAGTCTAGCTTCACCTCTGACAATCATATCAGACTCAATGAAATACTGCAATTGTGCATCCAATTCTTCTTGACTAACTTCTTTAAATGCAGTGCTTTCCATAAGTTCAGACTGATCTCTTTCTTCACTAGCTGCAAAACTTCTTGCAAGTTCTTCATCCTGAGCAATTTGAGCCTCTTCAGCTAATTTCTGCATCCTTTCAAAATCTTCAGCAGAGTCAGCAATAGGTTGAGCTTGTGATGTTGTAGGTGTTTTAGTTGCTTTGTTCATATTCAGAAGCACTTCAGCTAAAGTCATTTGATCATCATCTGATTCAGCATCAGCAGAGTTCTTAACTCCAGCACTTTTCTCTTTATCTACAGCAGAAACATTCAACCCATCAGCAGAGTGTTCTTCTGCACCAGCAACTTCATCAGCAGAGTGTTCTGCACCAGCAGAGTCACCCTTTTCACCAACATTTTCAACAACAGAGTCTTTTTCAACTTCAACCTCCACTTCAACCTCCACTGAATCTTTTACACCATGCTTTTCTACCTCCCCTGAACCTATCACATCCTCTTGTTCATTATCATTCATCACAGCCTCCTGATCATTTACAACAGCCTCTTGATCATTCCTCCCCTGTTTGGAAGCATCCTCTTCCAAACTTGGTTTGGACCTCTTCTTGAGCCTCCCCTCAAGGTGTGTAACCCTTAGTTTAAGCCTCCTAATTTCAGCACCTTGAGTAGCTCTGACTGTCTTTAACTCTTTTCTCAGATCAAGCACCTCCTTTGACAAATTGGTACAAGTTTCCGTCAATTCTTTCAATTGTTTCAGGATATCCTCACAACTTCGGTCTGTGTAACCTGACCCGAGAGGTTGATCATTGGAATTGACATTTTGTACAGGAGTGTTAGCCGTCAAATCATCAGTATCAAGTTCAATACTAGCATCAACACTTCGACCTGTGTGACCTGGTCCGAGAGGTGTATCATTTGCAATGTCCATATGTACATAAGTGTCCATCAATTCAATATGTTCATCTCTGTCCTCATCACTTCGAGATGTGTTACCTTCTCTGAGAGGTGAATCTTTGGACATAAACTCAGTCTCATCCCTAGGATGAACATCTGAGCCCCCCATAAAATCCATTTGGCTGGGGTTACCACCAGTTGTGTCAGGTTCCTGAGAACCTTCTGCAAATGATGTTGCCATGGTCGAGGTCTTAAGTATGTTAGCACTGTCCTGTTCAACTACTAAGTTGAAAACAGTAGTGCCAGCCTCTTCCATCATGGTACCACCACCACCTGTACCAGCCTCATCTGCTACCATACTAACATTGGCCTGAGGGTGCACAATGTTCTCATTTTGTGAATTCCTAGGTGATTGGGTAGGTTGTGGTTCAGTAGAAGATGATTCATTTAAACTTGTTGATGAGGATGTGTGATGGTAAGCTGTGGGAGTTCCAGCCTCTTCATCCTCATTTACTTCAGCCACTACATTCAAGATGTGCTCAGATAAGGGAGTGATAACACCAGAAAATCCTTTCCCATTCTTCTTTAGAAAGGCAAACATCTTGATGGCCATTCTACTACAGGGCTCAATTTGTGAATGCCTCAAAGGTTCCCTTAGCTGTTTATTTATTATAAGTTGTAGAAACCTAGGGTATAAGTAAAACTTCTTCTTAACAAATTTCTTCATCCCTTCAAATATCATAACAGAAAAATCATAGGGCTGCCCTGTAGCTAAACATACGAAAGCCATTGCCTGAGATGCATTAAACTCACTCCACCCACCTATCTTAGGAAACAAGCAATGTTGTAGAGTATGCAGTAAAAACTTCCAATGGGGACACAGACGACCTTTCAAAAATGTCCCACTATTCTCAGGTCTCTCATAACCAAAAGACTCAAGTTCAGCCATCACAACTTCTGAGGTTATAGTAGGGGGTGTTGGGGTACCTGACAATTTCAAACTTCTCTTAATTGTGGTTTCATTAACTACAATGTCCTCCCCATCCACACTACCTATTAGTCGTTCCTCACCATCTAAGACATCCAATCTAACAGTTGACCAAAATTGTCGCATATGAGATTTGTAAATTGTAGGGGCAACTGTTAATGCATACCTCAACTTAGACGAACCCAGAAAATCCATTATCTCGTAAAATCCATCCGCTGCATTAACCTTACTGAGAAACGCTATCTCATTGTGTTCTTCTGGAAATGTTCGTCGAGCCATTGAATTTGGGGGTTTGGGGTGAAATGATATGAATTGTTGTGTTTGAGTGATAATTGAGTGTAAGTTTGGAGCAATTAGAACGTAATGAGATCAATTGGGTAAAAGATACCTTTTTGATTCAATTAGGGTTAAGAACGTGCCAAAATATTTCAGTTTAACCCTTCAACTTTCAAACTCATCAGCAGAGTTAGGAAAGTGTTGACCGAAAGTCAACATTCCCAAAGTCGTTAAAAATCACCTCCTTAAATATCATACCAACCTCACAATCAACTCCATAAATCCTTAATTACAAAAGCAAATCCCCAATTCCAAACCCTAACTCATCAACAAGCCAACATGAGTTCCTCAAAAATGCCTATCATTGAAATTTCTTCGGATTCATCCTCTGATGACTCAAGTGGTTGGGCGAATTACTTTCCAAAGAACGCATCCACCTCACAAAACAAAGGAAAAGCAATCAAAGAAGAGTCAGACTCCGATCCACTTCCATCGACACCATCGTCATTTGAAGAATCAAGTGATGACGAAACAGCTAATTGGCCTGGTAAGCATCAAGGTTGGCCAAAACACATGACGTACTACCAGGGAGCTTGGGAGATCATTCCTCCAAAACATCCGTTAACAGCTGAACTACAGAAGCAGATGGAGAAAGCCGCATCCGAATTTGCAAAGAGCGTCCACATTCCTCAGCCAAAACCAAGTCCAGTTAAGAAGAAACCCTCTGTGCCAAGGAAGAACAACCAGCAGAAGAAAACAGCACCTTCCACCAGTCAGCAACAAACTCCACCTCCTCGTCCAGTAGTCATTGCACTCCCCTGCCCAAAGGTTTTTGAGGCCATGGGCACAAGGGGACCACAAAGCAAAGTCATGCCTGATTTTGCGAAGATGTAGGTTGGAAATCGTTGTAGCTTGATGTCTTTTGAACTTCTCTTATGAATAGCTTGAATGTTTTGTAACTTTATGTACTGAAGCCTTTATGATCAATGAATTCCCTCTGTTAATGTTTTACTTGATTGTGTATGTTTAATTATCTGCAAAAGATTAGTAGCAAACAACAACCACAAACAAGAATATTCCATAATAGCAGCAGAGTAGTATAGCAACAAATCAACTAAACAGCAGACTTTTGACTAAACACCAGATAATGACAAATCAACAGCACAAATCCTTACAAAATTTTACAAAAACATACAAAGATAAGATGTTGAATGATTTAAAGATTGATCATGCCAATACTAGCAACGAGAAACTGAAATCTACTTATGTCAAAACATTTTGTAAGTAAATCAGCAACATTGTTGTCAGTATGAATTTTAACTACTTGAATTAACTTTTTCTCATAACAATCTCTAATAAAATGATGTCTTATCTCTATGTGTTTTGTTTTAGAATGAAAAACAGGATTTTTGATAATACACATTGTGCTGTTGTTGTCAATGAAAATTTTTGTGTTCATGAAATTGTACCCATAATCCAGCAATTGATTCTGAATCCAGAGCACTTGTCCACAGCAGCTAGAAGCAGCAACATATTTTGCTTCAGTTGTCGAATTAGCCACCACTGTTTGTTTCTTACATTGCCAAGAGATCAGCCTATGACCAAGATACTGACAGCCTCCAGTAGTAGATTTTCTGTCCATAGTAGCTCCAGCATAGTCACTATCTGAGTATGCTATCAAGTCAAATGGTGAATTATTAGGATACCAAAGACCAAGTTTTGGTTGACCCTTTAGGTACCTAAAAATTCTTTTGACTACTTCCAAGTGAGAAACCTTTGGGGACACTTGGAATCTAGCACAGGCACACACAGAAAACATGATATCTGGCCTTGAAGCAGTCAGATACATCAATGAGCCAATCATGGATCTATACAGATGTACATCAACTTCTACTCCATCTTCATCCTTGAGCAAAGGTTTATTTTTATCCATGGGTGTCTTGGCTGCCTTCACATCCTGAAATCCAAATTTCTTCAACATATCAGCCACATACTTGTCTTGGCTAATAAAAATCCCATCTGACTTCTGCTTAACTTGAAGCCCTAGAAAGAAAGTCAACTCTCCCATAGAACTCATCTCAAACCTATTGTGCATAAGCTTCTCAAATCCGTCACACAACACCTTATTTGTAGACCCAAAAATGATATCATCTACATAAACTTGAACAAGTAGGATATCCTTTTTGTCTTTCTTAATGAACAATGTTTTATCAATAGTTCCTCTGCTAAAACCATTAGTCAACAAATATTTGGATAAGGTGTCATACCAAGCTCTAGGAGCTTGATGTAATCCATACAGTGCTTTCTTCACCATGTAGACCCTATCAGGATACTTAGGATCTTCAAACCCAGGTGGTTGCATCACATAAACTGGTTCAGGAATCTTTCCATACAAGAAAGCACTTTTCACATCCATTTGATACACAGGAAAATTCTTGTATGAGGCATATGCCAAGAAAAGTCTGATAGCCTCCAATCTTGCAACTGGAGCAAATACCTCATCATAGTCTATACCTTCTTCCTGAGTGTATCCCTGAGCCACTAATCTAGCCTTGTTTCTGACAACAATCCCTCTCTCATCTCTTTTGCATCTGAACACCCATTTTGTACCAATTGCCCTATGTCCATTAGGCAAGTCCACCAATGTCCAGACCTCCTGAAGCTTGAACTGCAGCAACTCCTCTTGCATAGCTTCAACCCAACTTTCATCCTTCATAGCCTTGTGAATGGTCTTGGGTTCTTCCTGAGATAAGAAACAGGCAAACATGCAATTTTGTAGATCCTTGTGGCTATTCCTCTTCTTAAGTGTTTGTGCAAATAAACCCTGATCAAGTAAATCACTCAACCCTTTTGATTTACTTCTTGTTTGTACAGCAGAGTGAACATCACCAATAATCTGCTCCTTTGGGTGAATCTTATGGATTCTTGTTGTTGGTGTGGGACTAACAGGTATGTCAGTCTCCAGATTGGATAAATCAGCTTCAGCACCAAAAACATCAACAACTTCATCATCAGTATCCACATACACTTCTTCCAATTCGGGCATCTCATCAGAAGAATCATCATCAGAATCACCAGTTATATCAGCAGAGTCTTTGAGTTCAGCAGCAGAGTTACCAAGCTTAACAGCAGAGTGTTTTGCCTTAACAGCAGAGTGCTTTGGCTTAACAGCAGAGTGTTTAGACTTGGAAGCAGAGTTAAGAGAACTGCTGCTTGGTGTATTCCCTTGAATTCCATCAACTTGTGACTCTATACTTCTTTCCTTATCATCATGAGAAGGTTCATCAACTCCTTCCACATCAACATCTTTGTGAACAGCAGCATCATCTGAACTTTTTCCTTCTTTAGGAGTGAAGTACTGATCATATTTCCACTTTTCAATCAACACAAACTCCTCTGCAGATCCATCCTTCTTTGCTTGTGTACCTGCATTAGGGTTAGTTTGTGTTCCTGCAGACATGTTAGTAGTACCTGCAACAACTGGTTGATAATTCATACTTTTGGTTAAAGAATCAATATCAAACATCCAGTCAGGTCCTTTTCCATTAACATTAGGTGTGGATTCTCTAATTGTCACATGCAAATTTTCCACTACATACCCAGTTCTTTGATTAAAAACTCTAAAAGCCTTACTTTCAGTAGAGTAACCAACAAAGAAACCTATGTCTGCTTTCTCACTAAACTTTCCTAAGTGGTCAATGGTGTTCAATATAGTAACAGGACACCCAAATGGTCTTAAGAAACCTATCATTGGTTTTCTACCATGCAATAACTCATAGGGGGTCTTGTTATGAGGCTTAACTATCTTAGTCCTGTTTTGCACATAACAAGCAGTGTTGACTGCTTCAGCCCAAAAGATAGTGGGTAACTTAGACTCTGACAACATAGTTCTGGCAGCTTCAATTAATGTCCTATTCCTTCTCTCAGCCACACCATTTTGCTGAGGAGTTCTAGCTACACTAAATTGTCTAGTTATACCCTTTTCCTCACAGAACTGATTCATCACCTTGTTCTTAAATTCAGTTCCATTATCACATCTGATGACTTTGACCTTATGATTAAATAGGTTTTCTATCCTGGTAATAAAAGCCTTAAGAATGCCAGCTGTTTCATCCTTAGTAGCTAAAAAGAAGACCCAAGTGAACCTACTATAGTCATCAGTGACCACTAAACCATACATCTTTTTATTTAAACTATTCACATATGTAGGTCCAAATAAGTCCATGTGTAACATAAACAAAGGATCAGTTATAGAATTCACCAATTTGGACTTACAGGAAGCTCTATGTTGCTTTCCCATCTGGCAAGCAACACAAACTTCAGGATTCTCAAAGACCTTTGAAGGCAATCCTCTGACCAAGTTCCCTTTCACCAACTTGTTCATAGCTTTGTAGTTCAAATGACCAAGCCTTCTGTGCCAAAGTTTGGATTCATCAACAGTGGCTTTGGCAAACAGACAAGTCAAATCTCTTTTGGGAATAATATTCTTTATATCCACACTGTATATATTGTCATGTCTAGGGACTTTAAGAAGCACCAATTTATCATCAGGAATCTTATAGTCAGGAGACAAAACAAGACATTCAGTGTCGGTAAAAAGAACAAAATTCTTTCTGTCACACATTTGTGAGACACTAAAAAGATTAAACTTGAGACCATTCACCAAATACACTTTCTCAAAATCCAACTTTCCAGTTCTGATGATGCCTTGTCCAACTATTTTTCCTCCTTTAGGGTCATTCCCAAAGGCCACATAACCACCATCCAAAGCTTCAAAATTCTCCAAGTTGCTTTGGTCTCCAGTCATATGTGAAGAGCATCCACTATCAAAAATACATTTGTCCTTTAGCTCCTTTTGTAGATTGCCCTGCACAAAAAGTAAGAGAATTAGTTTCTCTTGGGGACCCAAGCCATTACTGACTTGGATCTACCTTGTGCATCAAAGTAGTCAAATTTCTTCAACTGCATTGGTGCACTGCTGTGTCTGAGAACATGATCTAAAACTTTAACTTTTGGTTTCCAGACCCAGCAAGCTGAGGCTTTAACAGCATAAAAATGATTGCCCACAACAGTATCAGTCACAACTTTAGGCAAAACAGCAGAGTCTGCCTGAACAGCAGAGTTTGCTTTAACAGCAGGGTTTGCCTTAACAGCAGAGTCATCTATTTTCTTCTTTATGGGCACATTTGGGGCAATAGGAGAGATAACTCTAGAAGTACCATCTCTCAACAGAACTTCCCTAGGAACCATATTTCTTTTGGGATGTGGGTGAGTCTTTCTACCAAGGTTTCTATGGTTCACCCTAGTGTACTGGTTCCAAGCAGGTTTCTTATAGCACTCATCCTGCAAATGTTCAAAGCTTCCACAACAATAACATGCCTTCTTTAGTAATTGAAAATCAGTACCTAATTTGTGTGAAACTAGGTTGTTCCAATTTCTTTGATTTCCCCTAGACAAGTTATTTGTTCTTTTAGGATAAACTCTAGGTGTGTTTTCATACTCATCCATCTTCCTAGAGATACGTTTACCAAACCTAGGCTTAACAAAATCAACCTTTTTAGCCCTAGGTGCTTTTGATTCAACAACAGTAGGAATTTCTTCCTTTTTGTTCTTAGGGGTTGAATCAGATTCCACTTCATCATCATCACTGTCAGACACCCAATCTTCAATAAGAGGTGCTTCATCATACTTCTTTTCCTCAACCTTAGGTGACTCTATTTCTTTTTCATTAGTTTCAACAACAGGTTTACTAATTTCACCTATATGTGTAGCTCCAGACTCAGAGATGAATGATAGTGTCCTAGTAGGAGGAGCATTAGCACTAAGCTTATTAGGATGAGAAACAGCATTATATCCTAAACCAGTAAAGTGTCTTCCTAATGGTTTACTGAGAATGTCAGTGGCAAATTGTTGTTTTTCTATCATAACAACATGTTTCTCAGTCTCACTCTTAGCTGTATCTCTAGCCTGTTCAGCCTGTTCTACTTTTTCCATAAGAACCTTAATCTCATCATCTTTTAAGATAATTTCATTTTTCAAGACAGTGATCTGATCAAGGTATTCAATTTCAGCCTTTTTATAAAATTCTAATTTCTCTTCTAAGTTCTTTAAACCATATGCATAACTAAGATTATCTAGCTTAATTATATCATTTTCCTTTTTAAGGTTTCCACAGCTAGACTCAAGCATCTCAATTTTATCAGAACATGATTTAAAGGAACAAGTTGAATCATTGGATACCTCAGAGTCTGATCCAGAAGAAGAATAGGCCATAAGAGCAAAGTGTTGAACTTGAGATTCCTCTTCAGCTGCCAAAGCATAGTTAGGACCATCTTCAGCATGCTCACTCCAATCAAACTCTCCAAACCCATCACATGACACCATAGCAGCAGCAGCAGCATCAGGACTTGACTCTTCAACAGTAACCTTCTTGGTATCTGCAATGTTTCTTTTGGGTGCTTTGCATTCCCTTGCAAAGTGTCCCTTCTTATGACAGTTGAAACATTCAGCCTTTGACTTGTCAAATCCCACATTCCTATTTCTTCTGAACTTCATCTCTTTACCAGTTCTCTTTAGAAACCTCCTTGCCCTCATAGTTAGCATTGCATACTGCCAATGCATATCCATCTCTTCAACATCATCAGGATCAAGTTCATCCAGATCTTGAGGCATGACTGAAGTACTTGTAGTGAGTTCAGCCAGGTAAGCACAAATAGCAGCATCACTGATGGTGTTGGTGTTAGCAGAGTCAGCAGCAGAGACATGTGAACCAACAGCAGGAGCAAAAGCACCACCAGCAGAGTGCTGTTCTTGATGTCTACCAATATTCTTGCTGTTTGAGGAGACAAAAGCAAGATTATTTGTGGTAGAAGATGAACTTGACAATCCCTTCACTTCAGATTCATAAACCTTCAAGTTGTTGTACAGATCATCCAATGTCATAGTATCAAAATCATCCTTGTGTCTCCAAACCACTGTATGAGTGTTCCATTCAGAAGATAGACTTCTCAGAAACTTTAGATTGATATCTTCTTGAGGTACATTAATCTTCAAAAGAGCCATCTGACTGGTTAACTTATGAAGTCGATCATAAGTTCCTTCAATGTTCTCAGAACTTAAAGCAGAGAAAGTCTCAAACTGATGCTTCAGAAGATTCTTTCTTGATTTCTTTGTAGCCTCATTCCCACCAAATCGAAGTTCGATGGCTTCCCATAACTCCTTAGCAGACTCCAGATGATTAAAACTCAATTGATAATCATTAGGTATTCCCATCATGAGAATACTGTGAGCTTTAACCTCCAATCTTCTCTGTGCTTTCTCCTCACTTGTTTTGAGAGTCAAGACTGAACCAGCAGCAGTCTTGGTTTGCACTTTGTCACCTTCAAGAATAACGTCCCAAAGTGAGTAATCAACCATTTTTATGTATTGTTGAATCCTCATCTTCCAGATCTCATACTCGTCAGTCTTGAGCATGGGAACTCTTGATGCAGTAACCATGTGTGTTGAATCGGAATCCATTGCTTGCTTTGATGATTAAACAGATCTTGTTTTCAGTAATTCTTCTTGGTACCAGTTTCTAGATCACAAGCTCTGATACCACTTGTTGATCCCAGTTGAGCTTCACGATCTTGTTAATTACCTTAGATAAATCTAAAGTAATAGGTATAGAAACTGTATATCAAATATTATGCGGAAACTAATATTTGATCTTAAGAAGAATAAACACAAACGAATTATCAAACAACACTTCAATATATTAATACGATTGCTCTGAATAGCAATAGGGTTACAAGAAACCTTGAAGTGAAAACAATAATACGTATGCTAAGATGATTAATCAATCGATCTCTAACCCTAACCCTAGAACCTCCTTTTATAGCGTAAGGAGTCCTAGTCGGTTTACAAGACTTCCTATACAAGTAAAATATTCATACGTATCTTTTCTATACTTATCTTAACATACTTTACATAAATAACAAGCAATAGAGTAATCCTTCTAGCAGCAGAGTCTTCGTAAGCTAGCAGCAGAGTTACAATATGCCTATTATACCAAAACAGCAGAGTTCTTGTGCTAATCAGCAGAGTTACATAACTATTCGGCAGAGTTGTAATTCTCCAATCAGCAGCATTTCAGACCCAACAGGGATATTGAGGGAAGGGTTACAACCTTACAACCTTTGTTTTTGCCTTCGTTCGTTATTTTGGCTGTGCTTCGGCCGGCATGTCTGCGCAGAGTTTTAACCGTTTGATGTTTTTGTTTTTTACAGCTATCACAATGTCTAAATACTTAAAGAAGCCCAAGGTTAGAAAGGATGTGCCCGCGGTCCAGAAGGATCAGCACCGAGAGGATCAGTCCCACGAAACGCATGTGGCCGCTCCCGCTGCTTCCCAAGCCGTCATCCCGGAGAAGACGGTCGAAATGACAAGGGTCGAAGTGCCTGACCCAAAGGTTTTTTTTGGTAAAAGGGGTTTACCCTGGCAAAATTCATTAATCACAGAAACAGTTTAAGTACAATGGAATGTGGCAGAAGAACCACATTAACCTCAAGCAAACGCTTGAACAACCACTACCACTAATCACTTGTGACATGCCACAAAGCGAAACCAATTAATGACATACAGTAACTAAATCACCAATAGGAAACCACCAGCGAAAAGAACATGAATCACCACAACTGTCCATAAGCCGCTTCGAAGGAGATTGATGAATCAAATGAGACTGCCTCCTTAAAAAACCTATCCAAGTAAAAACCCAGAGGGAAAACCTTGGAATAGGGAAAAAAGAGTACAACTCTCACTTGAATCTCCAACGAACAATCCACCATACCCCAAGCAACTTCCAACGAGACCACTTCCACCACCTTGAGCCAAAAATCCATAGAAATGCAAGACATCATGGATGCATAAGAGAAGGAGACAACTTCCAAATGCGAACAAGCTCAATCACGTTCGCCGTCTTCTTAAACCTGCATGTGAGAAGCTTTAACCGCACCGTGGACTTAATAAAATCCACAACTTGATCTTCTGACCTTTTCCGCTTCTTGAAAATCCGGTCATTCCTTTCTTGCCATATAATATAAGTAGCGGCTGCAAATAAAAGCTTAGAAACAATACTCCAAACCGACCTTGACTTCGCCGACACAATAAGGATATTAGTGATAGCATCCAACGAAGAGGGCAAAAAGCTAAAACCAGCAAATATCTTCAACGAATTCCAAACCTGCTTAGAATAAGAACAATCAAAGAAAAGGTGATCATGAGAATCCGGTTGCGTCTCACAAAGAGGACACAACAACGAGTCATCGTTAGAGACATCATGACTTCGAAGCATATCTTGAGTTCATAGCCACCTTTTCATGACTAACCACAAATGAAACGCATGTCTCGGAATCCGATGAGAAAACCACACCAAGTGATACCAATCCACATTATTATCCCGAGGCCTAATGCAATCCCAAACCAAAGAGACCGAAAACGGCCTAAACACCCCATCACTATCACGCCAGCATAAATAATCATCCGAATGAGCCACCAACTGAGGGACAGAAAGAGAACCAAGCACGGGGTAACGAACCATCCATTCATTCGGCCAAGCCCAACCATTAGGAGAAATGATATCCCGAACAGTAGAATTAGTACTAAAACCCGCTCGGTGAATATCACGAGAAGATACAATTCGAGAAATAGGACTAAGCAAACACCAAGAATCAAACCATGCTGAAGCCTTAGATCCATCCCCTAATTTGTACCATAGAAAATTACGAACAAGGGGTCTAAGTTGCAAGATCTTACGCCAACTCCAGGTCATATTGCCACGACATGGGATATCCCAAAAATTACGTCCCCGAAGCTTGTACGCATGGATCCATCTAACCCAAAGGGACTCCTTACCAATAATAATACTCCAAATATGTGTAGTGATCAGCGCACTATTAAAAGTATCCAACCTTCTAATCCCAAGACCTCCCTCCTTCCTAGGAAGACAAACAACCTCCCATGCAACTTTAGATTTACCCTTATGCCCATCACCATTACCCCATAAAAAACCCCTCATGAGCTGTTCCAAATCGTGAATAATACGGGATGGAAGAATAAAAACCGAAGCCCAATAAATATGCATAGATGAAAGGACAGACTGAATAAGTTGAATCCTACCAGCAAATGAGAGAGACTTATTCTTCCAATCCTTAATACGATTAGACAACTTCTCAACTAATTCCTTACAATCACGGAAAATCAGCCTAGTGGTAACCAAGGGAACCCCCAAATACTTGACAGGAAGAGAACCTTCAACAAACGGAATTACCTGTAAAATGGCATGCTTAACATGATTCCGAACGTTACAAAAGTATGCAGTACTCTTAGGCAAACTCGGAATGAGACCAGAAACTTGCTTAAATTCATCCAAAGCCTCCATAATAACTCTAGCCGAATCAACATCTCCATGAGCAAAAAGAAAAAGATCATCAGCAAAGCACAAATTAATGATATTAAGGTTAGAACAGTGATGATGAAATGTAAACAGCTCCGAATTACGAACCCTCCTCCTTAACATAAGAGTAAGAATCTCCATGACAAGAGTAAAAAGATAAGGCGATAACGGGTCACCTTGTCGAAGACCCCTCTTACCCTTAAAATAACCATGCACCGAACCATTAACACTAATAGAAAATGACGTCGACGTCACACATTCCATAATCCAACCAATCATACGATTATGAAAACCAAAACCAATCAGAATTTGCCTCAAAAAGTTCCAGTCAACTGTATCATACGCCTTCTGAATATCCACTTTAAAAGCACATCTAGCCGGACCCCGATCAACATGATAGTTATGCATAAGCTCCTGAGTAAGTAAAATATTATCCGAGATCCTCCTACCCGGAACAAAAGCTGATTGGTTTAAACTAACCAAGGATGTCAAACTACACTTGAGACGGTTAGCAATAATCTTGCTAATACATTTGAATATGACATTGCAACAAGATATAGGCCTAAAATCATTAATCCGAGAAGGAGAAGTAACCTTAGGCAAAAGGGCAATAATAGTATGGTTCACTTCTTTTAAAAGCTTACCATTAGTGAAAAACTCCTGAACCGCCTTCGTAACATCCGTTGACACAATATCCCACACTCCTTTAAAGAAAGCCGCCGTGAAACCATCCGGACCAGGAGATTTATCGTCACCCATAGAAAACAAAGCATCCTTAACTTCTTGAATCGAAATATCCCGAACCATATTCTCAGCCACATTAGGATCAAGGGAATTCATAAATAGATCATGGTCATCAAGAGGAACCGTAACCCCCGCTTGACCAAGAAAAGAAGCATAATGACTAACGAAGGCATTAGGGACCTCCTCACCCTCACACCGAACCCCATCACTATTGGTGATAACATCAATACGACTTCTAGCTTTCCGACTCTTCACCACCTTATGAAAATAGGCTGAATTAGAATCCCCAACCCGAAGCCATTCCACCTTCGCTTTCTGCTTCAGAAACTGCTCCTCTAACAATATAGCATCATTATAAGCATTAAGATAACTTGCCTCCTCCTCCCGAATAGTAATATTGAAAGGATCCACATCAAGAGCACGTTGAACAGTATCTAATTCATGGCGAAGCCGAATAACTTTCTCATGGATATTCCCTTCATCAAAAAGAAGCTTACGAAGCGGCTTCTTCAACGATTTAAGCTTGCTTACAACTTTGTACATGTAAAATCCACTCTTTACTACATTCCAAGACTCCTTAACCTGCTCTTTAAATCGAGGATTCTGCACAAGAATATTATAAAACTTAAAAGGCCTCGGTTTAAACTTATGAGACGTAGGAATATTAAGGATCGCCGGAGAGTGGTCTGAGATACGATAAGGTTGAAAAACGGCATGCGCTCCAACAAACCCATCCATACATTCAAGATTAGCCATAATACGATCAATCTTTCTAAGCTTACCATCCGTCCCTCTTGGTTTTTGATTCCAAGTGAATTGCAAACCAGATCTATTAACATCAGACACCTCAATCTCATCAACACACTCCTTAAATTCCCGCATAGCAATATCAATGACCGAAGAACCCTCCAATTTATCCTCTAAATTCAGCGCAGAGTTAAAGTCTCCTAGAAGACACCAAGGACGATTCCGAACATAATGCTTATGCACCATAAGATTACGCCAAAGAGGACGTCTCTGAGTATAGCGGTTATGAGCATAAATAAACGAGCAAAACAACTCTTTCATATCCATTTTAAAACGAATACAAGTGTGGATAACTTGATCATCCATAGCCACCACCGTTAAATCAACATCCTCCTGATTCCATCCTAAAATAATACGGGACCCTTTTGAACATAAATGTCCATTAGAAGTCCAGTCCCAATTCCGAAACACCTTCTTACACAACCCCTCCAACCGCGACGTAACAACATGAGATTCAAGAATAGCACAAACAGAATGTTTATTTTCACTAATAATTTGACGAACCTCATTTTGCTTAGGGGATAGGTTCATTCCCCTTATATTCCACGAAGCGATGCTATACATGAGAACCGCCTACAGAGGAAGTGCTTGCTTCCTTTGGTTTTTCATTATTACGAACCGACTTATCATACGTTTCTATATATTCATCAACCTCCTTTCCATCACTATCCAAAACAGTCGTACCCTTATCAATATAATCCCCACTTCCCAACAGCTCCTCATTACCCGGATCAAGAAAATCATCATTAAGCGCACTAAACGAATTCTTCAATGAAAGCATATTCACATTATCACTAATAAAAGTTTTATCACCATGATTATCATTAGTAGGCTGTATGGGATTCATTCCATCAACATTAGAATCAGATCTAGTACCTGGACCATTGTCAACCGCAATAGTAACTTTAGGAGCATCCGTCATAGCATTGGATGAAGAAGTACCAGCATTCGATTGAGACAAAAATGCTACATCAGCATTAGTCTTATTAACCGGTCGATAATAAAACAACTTAGGCTTTGGCTTTTGAAACCGCACCCCATCAATCTGTTTTTTACCTTGTTGCTTTCCCTTCCCCTTCTTCATATTAGCTTGAACAAAACCATCCTCATCCACCACTGGTTGTTCAACCTGTTTAACCCTTTTAGGACATTCATAATCACCATGATCAAAAATCTTACATGTTTCACACCGAGGTGGCTTCCATTCGTACTCAACATCAAGCGTTTCCAAACAATGACCAGATCCATTAGGGTATGGAATCGCCACCACAATTGAGTCTAGTAAAGTAGTCAACGAAGAGACTTCAACAAGAACCCGAGCATAAGAGTTACGCCCCCATGACTGAAGACACATAGAACAAGTATATGCATCTAACATTATAGGACGTCCGAGTTGTGTTGCAATAAGACTAAGACCCACTTCTGAAAAAGCTACAACAGGAACATTATGGATCTTAACCCACACCGGGGCTGAAGTGATCTCGTCTTTCTTAAGTTTAGAGTTAGGTGTCCAAATATTCAGAATAATAGGCACCAGACGGATCAGCCATGGTCCCTCCTCTAAAACCCTTTCCATTCCCTCCTTCGTAGCAAATTGAAACATAAAGAAGCTATTGTTCAACATTACCCGTTGTAGACCAAACTTAGCCCAAGTATTCCTGACATAATTTTCGACAATAGGGAATGCAAGCCTCTTCCCAATAAAATACCCGTAAAGAGTATTAGCAAATCGATTACTAACCTCATTAACCACTTCCAACGGAATCGCCACATTAGCTCCAGCCACCTGCTCACTATTCCTCATCTCCGACACCTTGACAACCTTCTTCACCGACGAGTTCTTTAGCTTATCCACAAAAGATGCTGGACTTGAAACATTATTGTCAACATTAACATGTGCCACATTGACAGCCTTTTCACCTACACCTTCCATGTTTGAAACCTTATCATTAAAATTTTTCAAAATTGAATTTATATCTTCCACTCCCAGCAAGGAGCCCGTATCACCATCAGGTTGTGATCCAAATGTTGGGTCTGAAATGCTGCTGATTGGAGAATTACAACTCTGCCGAATAGTTATGTAACTCTGCCGATTAGTACAAGAACTCTGCTGATTTGATAACTCTGCTGTTTTGGTATAATAGGCATATTGTAACTCTGCTGCTAGCTCACGAGGACTCTGCTGCTAGAAGGATTACTCTATTGCTTGTTATTTATGTAAAGTATGTTAAGATAAGTATAGAAAAGATACGTATGAATATTTTTCTTGTATAGGAAGTCTTGTAAACCGACTAGGACTTCTTACGCTATAAAAGGAGGTTCTAGGGTTAGGGTTAGATGTCGATTGATTAATCATCTTAGCATACGTATTATTGTTTTCACTTCAAGGTTTCTTGTAACCCTATTGCTATTCAGAGCAATCGTTATTAATATAATTGAAGTGTTGTTGGATAATTCGTTTGTGATTTCTTCTTAAGATCAAATATTAGTTTCCGCATAATATTTGATATACAGTTTCTATACCTATTACTTTAGATTTATCTAAGGTAATTAACAAGATCGTGAAGCTCAACTGGGATCAACAAGTGGTATCAGAGCTTGTGATCTAGAAACTGGTACCAAGAAGAATTACTGAAAACAAGATCTGTTTAATCATCAAAGCAAGCAATGGATTCCGATTCAACACACATGGTTACTGCATCAAGAGTTCCCATGCTCAAGACTGACGAGTATGAGATCTGGAAGATGAGGATTCAACAATACATAAAAATGGTTGATTACTCACTTTGGGACGTTATTCTTGAAGGTGACAAAGTGCAAACCAAGACTGCTGCTGGTTCAGTCTTGACTCTCAAAACAAGTGAGGAGAAAGCACAGAGAAGATTGGAGGTTAAAGCTCACAGTATTCTCATGATGGGAATACCTAATGATTATCAATTGAGTTTTAATCATCTGGAGTCTGCTAAGGAGTTATGGGAAGCCATCGAACTTCGATTGGTGGGAATGAGGCTACAAAGAAATCAAGAAAGAATCTTCTGAAGCATCAGTTTGAGACTTTCTCTGCTTTAAGTTCTGAGAACATTGAAGGAACTTATGATCGACTTCATAAGTTAACCAGTCAGATGGCTCTTTTGAAGATTAATGTACCTCAAGAAGATATCAATCTAAAGTTTCTGAGAAGTCTATCTTCTGAGTGGAACACTCATACAGTGGTTTGGAGACACAAGGATGATTTTGATACTATGACATTGGATGATCTGTACAACAACTTGAAGGTTTATGAATCTAAAGTAATAGGTATAGAAACTGTATATCAAATATTATGCGGAAACTAATATTTGATCTTAAGAAGAAATCACAAACGAATTATCCAACAACACTTCAATTATATTAATAACGATTGCTCTGAATAGCAATAGGGTTACAAGAAACCTTGAAGTGAAAACAATAATACGTATGCTAAGATGATTAATCAATCGACATCTAACCCTAACCCTAGAACCTCCTTTTATAGCGTAAGAAGTCCTAGTCGGTTTACAAGACTTCCTATACAAGAAAAATATTCATACGTATCTTTTCTATACTTATCTTAACATACTTTACATAAATAACAAGCAATAGAGTAATCCTTCTAGCAGCAGAGTCCTCGTGAGCTAGCAGCAGAGTTACAATATGCCTATTATACCAAAACAGCAGAGTTATCAAATCAGCAGAGTTCTTGTACTAATCGGCAGAGTTACATAACTATTCGGCAGAGTTGTAATTCTCCAATCAGCAGCATTTCAGACCCAACAATCCTCCCCTAAACTTGATATTTTTCTCCCAAAAATCATCAAGTTTCCTTAATCCCAGATAACCACCAGGAGGATGCTTCCAAACACCTTACTGTTTTGAAACCTGTGATACCAACAACTGTTTGTATTTCTCAATCAATTCTCTTGCTTGATGATCTGAATCAAATGGTCTTTGAAGTGCCAACTTTCCAGGTTGCAGCATTTGATACAGAATAGATGTACTGTTGTTGATGACATAGTCCTTTTCCACAAGCATATATACAGTAACACCTATGCAAGTCAAAACATGAACTCCACAACTTTGATATAAGTACCACTTCTGAACTGTAGAGCTCAGCAACTTCCTCCATTCAATACTTCTTGCATCTGGTTCAAACATGTTCTTCAAGTAGTAATAATTCAGTCTCTCAAACACTATCTCTGGTCTAGTATCTCCATATCTCATCTTGTACAAATTCCAGAGTTGAGTAATATCATCTCTATCCATATAGTGCATCATTTGAGAAAAACTAGTATACCCCACTCTTGAACCATTTGATCTTTCAATCACCCAGCATACACTACTATCAGCTAAAATATCATGTGAATAAGAAATTATTGGATATTTTACCGATAAAGGTACTTCATCAAGTATCTCAGGCTCTTCTTGAGGTTCATGAACTGTGAGATCCATAACCCCTTTCATCTCATCTTCAGTCACTTCTTCATTCCCTGAATCACTATCTTCTTTTTCCTCTTCCTCAGAATCACTCATCACTACTTTTCTCTTCTTCCTACTCACCTGCTTTACTCTCCTTCTATATCTCTTTGTACCAGCAGATGATTCAGTCACAACTTCAGGTTCTTCTTCAGCTTCAACTACAACTTCTTTCTCTTTCTCAACATCAGTTACTACAGGTTTTGAACCACCTCCACTCCCAGATGCTTTTAGATTGTCAGATCCCTTAACTTCTAGATTTCTCTTCTTTTCAGAAACTTTTCTTGGATTAAGCTGAGCATAAGTTTCATAAAATTCCTTTTCAATTAAGTGATCTGGCTTTCCTTTGAAATCCTTCATCTGATAGTTTCTAGCATTCTTCAAATAGTATTTCATGTCAGTAACCAATGCTTTTCTTGAAGTTGACTTTCCCTTATAACCATGCTTCTGAGCTTCAGTTATCCTCTTAATCAACTCTTCCCACCTAGTCAATCCATTCTTTCTAAGTATGAACTCAACAAGCTCTTTTGTCTTTTCAGCTCCATCTAACTGCTCATCATTTGATATCAGTCTAGCTTCACCTCTGACAATCATATCAGACTCAATGAAATACTGCAATTGTGCATCCAATTCTTCTTGACTAACTTCTTTAAATGCAGTGCTTTCCATAAGTTCAGACTGATCTCTTTCTTCACTAGCTGCAAAACTTCTTGCAAGTTCTTCATCCTGAGCAATTTGAGCCTCTTCAGCTAATTTCTGCATCCTTTCAGAATCTTCAGCAGAGTCAGCAATAGGTTGAGCTTGTGATGTTGTAGGTGTTTTAGTTGCTTTGTTCATATTCAGAAGCACTTCAGCTAAAGTCATTTGATCATCATCTGAATCAGCAGAATCATTTACTCCAGCAGAGTCCTTTACACCTGCACTCTGCTCAGTCTCATCAGCAGAAACCTTCAACCCATCAGCAGAGTTGTTTTCATCAGTAGAGTCATCCTTTACACTCTCATTACCAACATTTTCACCAACATCCTTTTCAACCTCCCCTGATCCTGTCACATCCTCCACATCCTCTTGATCCTTATCATCCACAACAGCCTCTTGATCATTCCTCCCCTGTTTGGAAGCATCCTCTTCCAAACTTGGTTTGGACCTCTTCTTGAGCCTCCCCTCAAGATGTGTAACCCTTAGTTTAAGCCTTCTAATTTCAGCACCTTGAGTAGCTCTGACTGTCTTTAACTCTTTTCTCAGATCAAGCACCTCCTTTGACAAATTGGTACAAGTTTCCGTCAATTCTTTCAATTGTTTCAGAATATCCTCACAACTTCGGTCTGTGTAACCTGACCCGAGAGGTTGATCATGGGAATTGACATTTTGTACAGGAGTGTTAGCCGTCAAATCATCAGTATCAAGTTCAATACTAGCATCAACACTTCGACCTGTGTGACCTGGTCCGAGAGGTGTATCATTTGCAATGTCCATATGTACATAAGTGTCCATCAATTCAATATGTTCATCTCTGTCCTCATCACTTCGAGATGTGTTACCTTCTCTGAGAGGTGAATCTTTGGACATAAACTCAGTCTCATCCCTAGGATGAACATCTGAGCCCCCCATAAAATCCATTTGGCTGGGGTTACCACCAGTTGTGTCAGGTTCTTGAGAACCTTCTACAAATGATGTTGCCATGGTTGAGGTCTTAAGTATGTTAGCACTGTCCTGTTCAACTACTAAGTTGGAAACAGTAGTGCCAGCCTCTTCCATCATGGTACCACCTCCACCTGTACCAGCCTCATCTGCTACCATACTAACATTGGCCTGAGGATGCACAATGTTCTCATGTTGTGAATGCCTAGGTGAGGGGGTAGTTTGTGGTTCAAGTGATGCTGATGCATTCAAACTTGTGGATGAGGATGTGTGATGGGAAGCTGTGGGTGTTCCAGCCTCTTCATCCTCATGCACTTCAGCCACTACATTTAAGATATGCTCAGATAAGGGAGTGATAACACCAGAAAATCCTTTCCCATTCTTTTTCAAAAATGCAAACATCTTTATAGCCATTCTACTACAGGGCTCAATTTGTGAATGCCTCAAAGGTTCCCTTAGTTGTTTGTTTATTATGAGTTGTAGAAACCTTGGGTATAAGAAAAACTTCTTCTTAACAAATTTCTTCAGCCCCTCAAATATCATAACAGAAAAATCATAGGGCTGCCCTGTAGCTAAACATACCAAAGCCATTGCCTGAGATGCATTAAACTCACTCCACCCACCTATCTTAGGAAACAAGCAATGTTGTAGAGTATGCAGTAAAAACTTCCAATGGGGACACATACGACCTTTCAAAAATGTCCCACTATTCTCAGGTCTCTCATAACCAAACATCTCAAGTTCAGCCATCACAACTTCTGGGGTTATTGTAGGGGGTGTTGGGGTGCCTGACAATCTCAAACTTCTCTTAATTGTGGTTTCACTAACTACAATGTCCTCCCCATCAACACTACCTATCAAACGTTCTTCACCATCTAAGACATCCAATCTAACAGTTGACCAAAATTGTCTCATATGGGATTTATAAACGTTCTGCGTGCCATTTGATTTGTGGGTTTGGGATGAAATGATATGAATTGTTGTGTTTGAGTGAGAATTGAGAGTAAGTTTGGAGCAATTAGAACGTAATGAAATCAATTGGGTAAAAGATACCTTTTTGATTCAATTAGGGTTAAGAACGCGCCAAAATTTTTCAGTTTGACCCTTCAACTTTCAAACTCATCAGCAGAGTTATGAAAGTATTGACCGAAAGTCAACAATCCCAAAATCGTTAAAAATCACCTCCTTAAATACCATACCAACCTCACAATCAACTTCATAAATCCTTAGTTACAAAAGCAAATCCCCAATTCCAAACCCTAACTCAACAACAAGCCAAAATGAGTTCCTCAAAGATGCCAATCATTGAAATTTCTTCGGATTCATCCTCTGATGACTCAAGTGGTTGGGCGAATTACTTTCCAAAGAACGCATCCACCTCACAAAACAAAGGAAAAGCAATCAAAGAAGAATCAGACTCCGATCCACTTCCATCGACACCATCGTCATTTGAAGAATCAAGTGATGACGAAACAGCTAATTGGCCTGGTAAACATCAAGGTTGGCCAAAACACATGACGTACTACCAGGGAGCTTGGGAGATCATTCCTCCAAAACATCCGTTAACAGCTGAACTACAGAAGCAGATGGAGAAAGCCGCATCCGAATTTGCAAAGAGCGTCCACATTCCTGAGCCAAAACCAAGTCCAGTTAAGAAGAAACCCTCTGTGCCAAGGAAGAACAACCAGCAGAAGAAAGCAGCTCCTTTCACCAGTCAGCAACAAACTCCACCTCCTCGTCCAGTAGTCATTGCACTCCCCTGCCCAAAGGTTTTTGAGGCCATGGGCACAAGAGGACCACAAAGCAAAGTCATGCCTGATTTTGCGAAGATGTAGGTTGGAAATCGTTGTAGCTTGATGTCTTTTGAACTTCTCTTATGAATAGCTTGAATGTTTTGAAACTTTATGTACTGAAGCCTTTATGATCAATGAATTCCCTCTGTTAATGTTTTACTTGATTGTGTATGTTTATTTATCTGCAAAAGATTAGTAGCAAACAACAACCACAAACAAGAATATTCCATAATAGCAGCAGAGTAGCATAGTAACAAATCAACAAAACAGCAGACTTTGGACTAAACACCAGATAATGACAAATCAACAGCACAAATCCTTACAAAATTTTACAAAAACATACAAAGATAAGATGTTGAATGATTTAAAGATTGATCATGCCAATACTAGCAACTAGAAACTGAAATCTACTTATGTCAAAACATTTTGTAAGTAAATCAGCAACATTGTTGTCAGTATGAATTTTAACCACTTGAATTAACTTTTTCTCATAACAATCTCTAATAAAATGATGTCTTATCTCTATGTGTTTTGTTTTAGAATGAAAAACAGGATTTTTAATAATACACATTGTGCTGTTGTTGTCAATGAAAATTTTTGTGTTCATGAAATTGTACCCATAATCCAGCAATTGATTCTGAACCCAGAGCACTTGTCCACAGCAGCTAGAAGCAGCAACATATTCTGCTTCAGTTGTCGAATTAGCCACCACTGTTTGTTTCTTACATTGCCAAGAGATCAGCCTATGACCAAGATACTGACAGCCTCCAGTAGTAGATTTTCTGTCCATAGTAGCTCCAGCATAGTCACTATCTGAGTATGCTATCAAGTCAAATGGTGAATTATTAGGATACCAAAGACCAAGTTTTGGTTGACCCTTTAGGTACCTAAAAATATCAATAGATCCATGATTGGCTCATTGATGTATCTGACTGCTTCAAGGCCAGATATCATGTTTTCTGTGTGTGCCTGTGCTAGATTCCAAGTGTCCCCAAAGGTTTCTCACTTGGAAGTAGTCAAAAGAATTTTTAGGTACCTAAAGGGTCAACCAAAACTTGGTCTTTGGTATCCTAATAATTCACCATTTGACTTGATAGCATACTCAGATAGTGACTATGCTGGAGCTACTATGGACAGAAAATCTACTACTGGAGGCTGTCAGTATCTTGGTCATAGGCTGATCTCTTGGCAATGTAAGAAACAAACAGTGGTGGCTAATTCGACAACTGAAGCAGAATATGTTGCTGCTTCTAGCTGCTGTGGACAAGTGCTCTGGGTTCAGAATCAATTGCTGGATTATGGGTACAATTTCATGAACACAAAAATTTTCATTGACAACAACAGCACAATGTGTATTATTAAAAATCCTGTTTTTCATTCTAAAACAAAACACATAGAGATAAGACATCATTTTATTAGAGATTGTTATGAGAAAAAGTTAATTCAAGTGGTTAAAATTCATACTGACAACAATGTTGCTGATTTACTTACAAAATGTTTTGACATAAGTAGATTTCAGTTTCTAGTTGCTAGTATTGGCATGATCAATCTTTAAATCATTCAACATCTTATCTTTGTATGTTTTTGTAAAATTTTGTAAGGATTTGTGCTGTTGATTTGTCATTATCTGGTGTTTAGTCCAAAGTCTGCTGTTTAGTTGATTTGTTACTATGCTACTCTGCTGCTATTATGGAATATTCTTGTTTGTGGTTGTTGTTTGCTACTAATCTTTTGCAGATAAATAAACATACACAATCAAGTAAAACATTAACAGAGGGAATTCATTGATCATAAAGGCTTCAGTACATAAAGTTTCAAAACATTCAAGCTATTCATAAGAGAAGTTCAAAAGACATCAAGCTACAACGATTTCCAACCTACATCTTCGCAAAATCAGGCATGACTTTGCTTTGTGGTCCTCTTGTGCCCATGGCCTCAAAAACCTTTGGGCAGGGGAGTGCAATGACTACTGGACGAGGAGGTGGAGTTTGTTGCTGACTGGTGAAAGGAGCTGCTTTCTTCTGCTGGTTGTTCTTCCTTGGCACAGAGGGTTTCTTCTTAACTGGACTTGGTTTTGGCTCAGGAATGTGGACGCTCTTTGCAAATTCGGATGCGGCTTTCTCCATCTGCTTCTGTAGTTCAGCTGTTAACGGATGTTTTGGAGGAATGATCTCCCAAGCTCCCTGGTAGTACGTCATGTGTTTTGGCCAACCTTGATGTTTACCAGGCCAATTAGCTGTTTCGTCATCACTTGATTCTTCAAATGACGATGGTGTCGATGGAAGTGGATCGGAGTCTGATTCTTCTTTGATTGCTTTTCCTTTGTTTTGTGAGGTGGATGCGTTCTTTGGAAAGTAATTCGCCCAACCACTTGAGTCATCAGAGGATGAATCCGAAAAATTTCAATGATTGGCATCTTTGAGGAACTCATTTTGGCTTGTTGTTGAGTTAGGGTTTGGAATTGGGGATTTGCTTTTGTAACTAAGGATTTATGAAGTTGATTGTGAGGTTGGTATGGTATTTAAGGAGGTGATTTTTAACGATTTTGAGAATGTTGACTTTTGGTCAATACTTTCATAACTCTGCTGATGAGTTTGAAAGTTGAAGGGTCAAACTGAAAAATTTTGGCGCGGTCTTAACCCTAATTGAATCAAAAAGGTATCTTTTACCCAATTGATTTCATTACGCTCTAATTGCTCCAAACTTACACTCAATTCTCACTCAAACACAACAATTCATATCATTTCATCCCAAACCCACAAATCAAATGGCACGCAGAACGTTTATAAATCCCATATGAGACAATTTTGGTCAACTGTTAGATTGGATGTCTTAGATGGTGAAGAACGTTTGATAGGTAATGTTGATGGGGAGGACATTGTAGTTAGTGAAACCACAATTAAGAGAAGTTTGAGATTGTCAGGCACCCCAACACCCCCTACTATAACCCCAGAAGTTGTGATGGCTGAACTTGAGACTTTTGGTTATGAGAGACCTGAGAATAGTGGAACATTTTTGAAAGGTCGTATGTGTCCCCATTGGAAGTTTTTACTGCTGATGCGCGTGATGTGTCGTTGCGGTTTAGCAGTTTTAATGCCTACTCAAGTTTTAAATTTATATTTAGCCGACTTATCAATAACACACACACTTAACGAGCAGTGTACCCGGTCAGTATGAAGATAATGGTAAGTAGAGTGTCGATCACTAAGAGTGGAACGTATAATCTCGTTAATCTAATCAGTATTTTAATATCCTAACGCAAGGGGGTTTCAGCCTGAGAGACTGGCACAGTTTGGTTTGCAATTAAATAGTAAAATAAACAATAGGCACGAATCAGCAAGTAGCACACACGTACACAGATAGATACTTGAGACAATAAGAGGGCTGTCCTTATGGTTAAGTAGATTGTCACTTGTTTTATTGATAGCTTTATATGAAGTGTATGTAATTAACCCTTTCTCGTTGGTCCTATTCTTATCGGCGAGTAAACCCTTAATGACGACTTATGTCTAAAAGTTATTCCTAAGTGATCAATTTAGAAACAACCGTGGGAGCCACACCTTGTCCCGCAGTCGGGTGCCCGCAAGCCACTAATAAACACAGAGGTGGTCAATGCACTAATAAGTAGTAACCAAAGACATCAACATATAAACTTTAATTAATGGGAAAGCAAGTATTAAAGGGAGTGCAATCTTTCAGTTGTCACATTACACAAGCCACCAATCCTGATGAATTAAAGTTTGCTAAAACAATAAAACAAAACTACTTAATGAATTAAACACATGCAGCACCTTCTTACAGCTCTTGTATCTTCGATTTGGGTGTGTCTTGTGCTGCCTCTTGACTGAATTCGTCCTTTTGCTCTGCTGTCCGAACTTTGGTTTTAGGGTTTCGAACTCTCTTTTCTCGTCTGGTCTACGGGGTATTTATAGTTTGTGTCTGAGGGAAGATGCGGCGCATCTACTAAGTAGATGCGGCGTATCTACGTAACTTCGCGTGGGGTCCAAGATTATAATATTCAGGAATATTCGTACACCGCCAGAAGATGCGGCGTAACTCCATGATTAGATGCGGCGCATGTCCTCTTGTATCTTGGATCGTATCTGGTGACATCTTGATATAGATGCGGCGCATGTTGATAGTGAGATGCGGCGCATCTGGAGCAGATTAGTCTTGATCTTCTTCATTACAGTAGACTCTTCACTTTATGCACGTTTTGCTCCATTATTAGTCCAAAATCGCCAAGTTTCACCAAATGCTTGTTTTTACCTGAGAATTACAAAAGTAAACGATTAAGTATCAATCCTCATACATAATATAGTAAAACAAGTCAAATTAATAGGATAAATGATAGTAATAAAATGTACTTATTTGAGTTCATCAAATATCCCCCCACTTGAACTTTACTTGTCCCCAAGTAAACCTTAGATTAAATTTCATGAAAATGTATCCTAAAAGATGTTAGGATTTATTTTTATATTTAAGCATGTATTCGTTTATTTCATAATCACACAACTAAACACTTAACGAATTAGAAGTAAATAAAATAAGTCGATAAAAGCAAATCTAATCGTTTAACTGTCCAGTCGCGACGAATATTCTATCATAAGCTTGGCAAGTATACACATCTCCACCACTAAAGCTAAGGAATAACAAGTCTAAAGCGGTAAAAAGGGTTTTTAGGCTTAAGGGTTAATTATTCTTATTTCACTATCGATCTCAAATTCCAGAAAAGGCGACAAAATCACAAATACATGATCGAATCCACGAACACGATACTTGCAATTGCTCAAATCCTTAACTCGAATAGGCTAAAGATAGGTCCAAACTTCACCAATAATAATATATCAAAAAGGGCGACAAAATCATAAATACATAGCCGAATCCACGACTACGATACTTAAGATTGCTCAAATCCCTAATCTCAATAAATCAAAGGTTCGGTTGGATAAAGAATAATAAAGGGTATGGATAATATTTGGGATATAAATTGGTGTAAAATAAAAAATAAACAAAACAAATAAATTAAAATCCTAAGTGTGGTTAATCACTATCCCAACCATCCCATGAATAAGACTCATATCATTGAATAACTCACGCTTTAACACTTGAAACACACGCTTTAGGTAGACACGGATTATACTCAACAAGATCTTAATCAAAGAATAAACCTTAATTGGCATTCCCATAACTGCCAACTCCCATTCAATCCATAGATATAGTACAACAAATAGTGGCCATATGAACCACTTACATAACTTTACATCGTTGGCTTAAAATAAACATCCAACTCTTTTTTCTTTCTTTTTCTTTTCTCAATTTTTTTTTTTTTTTTTTTTTTTTTTTTTTTTTTTTTTTTTAACTTGAAACATAAACATAGATGTGTAAAATTTCACCACATCACTACAACTTTCTTTCCGGATAATTTTTTTTCATACTTTTCATAACTTCAGAAATAATGGAAATAGTGAAAGTAGTAAACACACGAAAAATAAATTCTAAAATATACAATATTTACTTTCACTCCAATTGCATTATGCAATTTCCCGACCTAACCATAGATAATGAATTACGCACGCGAACACAGGTAATGTAAGGAAACACACTCTGCCTATAGCAATTAACCAACCACGGACTTTAATCTACAGGGTAGGCTAAGGTGTAAGGGTGTAACGAAACATTTTAAACATAGGTGTAAGAAACGAAAGGAATGGCTCTGAGTGTTTTTCTAGGGGTATCTTACTCTAAAAGTGAGAGTAACAAAAGGGTTTATACGGGGGTTAACTAACCAGTGTAGTTAGTTAATAACACATAACATATAATAGGCTATTTGGGTGTAATCCTAGAATTTTACCAAGTTAGACAAGTCATTCCAATTAAATAAATAATACTCATTATGGTGGTCTCGAATAGTATACAAGCCAAGTTCTAAAGTTTACAAGTCACCGGCACACTCATAGATTTGTGAATTTTGGAAAAATCACAATTTTTGAAAATAACGTCATGTGTGCAGTTATGTAACTTAGATCTTAAACAAAAACATGCTAAAAAAAAAATTTTAAGTTTGATAAATTAAGCACATTTTAAGCATAATTTTTGAAAAAGTTTAGGACAAGTAAGTGTTAAGTGTTCTAATTCTTCTATCCCCCACTTAAGTTAAACAACGTCCTCGTTGTTTGTATAAAAGGTTAAAAACTGGAAAATAAAAAGAATTAGAACAGAAAAACTCCCCTGAGATTTGCTCGGTATGATCCTCCATTTGTATATGAGCAAAAATCATCTTTCTTGTGGATTAGAACGTTAAAGCTTCATACTTGATGTATCCACAGAAAATTCAGGAAACTATAATACCACCAACACTTTAAAACACACCTAAGATAAGAAAGGTTCAACTTGCATAATACATTAGTAGTTAGATAAAAATAAAACTTAAAAATTAAAACTGAAAATCATCAGGTCAGTCGATGCGCCGTATCTTATTGAAGAAGATGCGCCGTATCGAGCCTGGAATTAATACGGATCAGAATAAAGATGCGCCGCATCCTTAACCAGGGATGCGCCGCATTAAAAATAAACTGATAAATAGTTTTAAAGTCGAAAATTAAAATGAAAATGAAATAAAGGATAGGATGCGTCGCATCTGTTTACCAGATGCGGCGCATGTAGTTACCAAACAGACTGTTAACAGTCTGTTGCAAAAATGACTTGTTCCATGGTCTAATCTCATACGTCCTCTCGTACTCTCGTGCTGAACTTAATGCCAGTCTTCGTCAAACATAACAAGAAATATAAACTGAAACATTAAACATAAGCATAAGAATAACGATAAGTACAATCCAAAAAAAAAAAAATAATAATAATGTGTGGAACAATTTCAGTAAAACAAAAGGGTAAGATCATGGGTGAGTGGTGTCATCCGGATGGGTCCCAGAAGTGCTGGCTCCATCAGTCCTCTGGCGGACTCTGCGCTCGTACGTACGTGCTACTCCCGTAACCTCAGTACCATCAGGACGGGTGTGGGTGATACCCTGATGCTCTAATAGTCTGCTCACACTCCTGACCACCCACTCTAAGTCTCTCCTCAGTACCATCACCTCTCCCTCGACTGCGTCGAGTCTCTGAATCACGGTGCGTGGGGGTACTGGTGCCTGTGGCACCTCCTCGTCGGCAGGAGCAGCAGCCGGAGGATCCTGAGGTCCTCCCTGCTCCGCCTCCGCCCCTGCAGCTCTAGCGGGCCCTAATGCTGCCCAAAAGTGGCCCCCAGCAGCCACCTGGCAGATCGCCAGTCTAACCAAATAGTCCCTATCGATAACTGGGAGACGAGCCACCACAACCTCCAGCCCCGCTGGAATCTCTGCTCCAATAACTCCAAAATGGCGGGCCAGCCTCGAAACAAAATGCCCGCCAGTCATGTGGCTCCTCCGATCTCTCCCAGCAGCTGATCGGTGGAGGTAGTGTGCCAAAAAGTGGGGGATGTTCACCGGCATCCCCTCATCCATGCTCCTAAGTAGGAAGAGGTCCAGAGTGGTCACCTTTTCAGGCGACTGACCCCTCCCAGCAATAGTAAGTGCAATCAGCCTGTGACACAGCCTCCTCATCGGCTCCCTGATCAAAGTATATGAGGGGGTGGAAGTAGTGATGTCGCCCCCCGAAGAAATCCTAAACCAATAATCACTGAATACCCCTCTGTCAGGGACAACCCGTAAACTCTCAGCCCAGTACCTGGCAAACCCAGCAGATCCAAGCTCCTCCTCAGTGTGTAAACCCAAGGCTAAAATAAACTGCCTCATCGACATCTGCCTGTGCACACCTCCTAACCTGAACACCAGAGTGTCAGCTGTATCAATCTCCACATCCGTCTCTCTGTAATGAATAGTGCTAAAGAACTCCAGCATGAGCTCCCTAATCAGAGGCTCGTCAACCCTAAACAGTCGCTCCCAAGCACTAGACCTGAACTCCACCTCATCATCACCTCCAACAACAACCATCTCCATACGACGCTGTAAGCTCGCAGCTGCATGTCCACCACCGATCAATCCTACGTCGTCAAAATTCAGAACCTGGACTCTGAATATTTTCTTGAAGTAAACTGAGTCAAGCCTATGCAAATAATCCTCTAGAGTGCCATCAGTAAGTCCCATGTTCTCGAATCGTAACCATTGGTGCCTTTGTGCGATATCTGGTAGTGTCATCTGAAATAAACATTCAAAGTCAGCAAACAGTCTGCAAGTAAGGTAGATACGGCGCATTTGATTAAATCAATGCGGCGTATCTGTATAAAGTATAAAAGATGCGGTGCAAGACAACAGATACGGCGTATTGAGATGCGTCGTATCTAGATTAATCAATACGGCGTATCTAAAATTTTAGCAATTTTGAAATAGGTCGTTACGCCGCATTAATCAACCTAGATGCGCCGCATCTAAAAGCATATCAGCATAAAACAAAGGGTTAGGCACGTTATTCAAGAATCCGTATCCGTGACGTAAACTTCCACCAAATATCACAGTATAATATTCTCCTTATATCAGTTCAAATATCTCAATCAACCACAGCTAATTTACCTTCCCGCTAAATATTCAAAATCAAACCCAAAACCTAAATTTTCGGTCGATTCAATTAGTGCCAAATTCGATGTCCGAATCTAAAATTAACTTAGGGGAAATAATTAATTCCAAGTTCTAATCATATCCCTATATCGTTTAAGCGCGAATCGATTCAATCCTATAAACCCTAATTTTCGTATTAATCAAAATTAAATCGAAATGTAGCAATTACCTTAGTATTTGTGGATTAGGAGAACGTTTTAATGCTCGGATTAAAGGCGGATTGAAGAAAGATGATCGGATTTTGAGTATAATTTTAGTGCGTGTTCTTAACTGTGTGTATTTATGCGGCGTATTCCCGTCGTATTTATAAGGCGACACGATGCGCCGTATCAGAAAATTGGGATGCGCCGTATCTAGTTAATTCCGTTGACTAGTCAATAAGTCCTAGTTGGTCAGGGATACGGCGCTTCGGATATTTAGATCCGCCGTATCTCTATGTTAGTTAACGAAATTTAAATGAAGAACGTACCTTGGCCTCCGCAACACAGTTCCTTATACCTCAAATTTGGGTAAAAAACGGCACACCATATAGATGAATTCAAAATAAGAGTAATAGGCATAAACGTTTCATTAATAATCGTAATCTTATTGTTTAGTGGATAAGGATTTATTCCGAGGTTAGGAACAAATATCGTTTTTGAGCATACAAAATTAAGATTACGAATTGAATCAGACGTATAATAAGGATAATAAAACTGAGATCATAGTGTAGAGAACTTTCCTTTGGGCAGTTGAATTATCGTAGAATTTACCTGGGATTCTATTTCAAGAATTAAAGAAGTTCAATGTTACCAGTACTGAGTTTTCCTCCACTCTTCCCGTCTTATGTTCGGTCACTTCAGCTAGCGTCTCTTGGTTTGGTTCAGAATGTAATCCTTCTTGGTGATGCTTGAGTCATCATTTATTCTGAAAATAAACAACTTGCACACGAGAGTAGCGGACCGATCAAAGTAAATATCAAAAATCAACTATATTTATCAAATTATATTCGTCGTATTAACAAAAGTTAATGCGCCGTATTTTCGTTACGTTTAAAAATAAAAGATTTTTGATTCAGTAAGATGCGCCGTATCGACGGAAATCGATACGCCGTATTTGTTTAATAATTCGCAAACTGTTTTTAATTAAAATAATAGATACGCCGTATCTGCGAAAGCAGATGCGTCGTATGGCGTTAACGTTTAGAAAAATTTTTATCAAAACAGATACGCCGTATCTACAAAAGCAGATGCGTCGTATTACTTTATCGCTTAGAAAAATTTTCTTGTTAAAAACAGATACGCCGTATCTTGGGGAAAAGATGCGTCGTATCGAATTAATTAAACGCGTTGTATATAAAAATTAAACGCAATACGCCGTATCTGAGAAATAAACATACACAATCAAGTAAAACATTAACAGAGGGAATTCATTGATCATAAAGGCTTCAGTACATAAAGTTTCAAAACATTCAAGCTATTCATAAGAGAAGTTCAAAAGACATCAAGCTACAACGATTTCCAACCTACATCTTCGCAAAATCAGGCATGACTTTGCTTTGTGGTCCTCTTGTGCCCATGGCCTCAAAAACCTTTGGGCAGGGGAGTGCAATGACTACTGGACGAGGAGGTGGAGTTTGTTGCTGACTGGTGAAAGGAGCTGCTTTCTTCTGCTGGTTGTTCTTCCTTGGCACAGAGGGTTTCTTCTTAACTGGACTTGGTTTTGGCTCAGGAATGTGGACGCTCTTTGCAAATTCGGATGCGGCTTTCTCCATCTGCTTCTGTAGTTCAGCTGTTAACGGATGTTTTGGAGGAATGATCTCCCAAGCTCCCTGGTAGTACGTCATGTGTTTTGGCCAACCTTGATGTTTACCAGGCCAATTAGCTGTTTCGTCATCACTTGATTCTTCAAATGACGATGGTGTCGATGGAAGTGGATCGGAGTCTGATTCTTCTTTGATTGCTTTTCCTTTGTTTTTTGAGGTGGATGCGTTCTTTGGAAAGTAATTCGCCCAACCACTTGAGTCATCAGAGGATGAATCCGAAGAAATTTCAATGATTGGCATCTTTGAGGAACTCATTTTGGCTTGTTGTTGAGTTAGGGTTTGGAATTGGGGATTTGCTTTTGTAACTAAGGATTTATGAAGTTGATTGTGAGGTTGGTATGGTATTTAAGGAGGTGATTTTTAACGATTTTGAGAATGTTGACTTTTGGTCAATACTTTCATAACTCTGCTGATGAGTTTGAAAGTTGAAGGGTCAAACTGAAAAATTTTGGCGCGGACTTAACCCTAAATGAATCAAAAAGGTATCTTATACCCAATTGATTTCATTACGTTCTAATTGCTCCAAACTTACTCTCAATTCTCACTCAAACACAACAATTCATATCATTTCATCCCAAACCCACAAATCAAATGGCACGCAGAACGTTTATAAATCCCATATGAGACAATTTTGGTCGACTGTTAGATTGGATGTCTTAGATGGTGAAGAACGTTTGATAGGTAATGTTGATGGGGAGGACATTGTAGTTAGTGAAACCACAATTAAGAGAAGTTTGAGATTATCTGGCACCCCAACACCGCCTACAATAACCCCAGAAGTTGTGATGGCTGAGCTTGAGACTTTTGGTTATGAGAGACCTGAGAATAGTGGGACATTTTTGAAAGGTCATATGTGTCCCCATTGGAAGTTTTTACTGCTGATGCGCGTGATGTGTCGTTGCGGTTTAGCAGTTTTAATGCCTACTCAAGTTTTAAATTTATATTTAGCCGACTTATCAATAACACACACACTTAACGAGCAGTGTACCCGGTCAGTATGAAGATAATGGTAAGTAGAGTGTCGATCACTAAGAGTGGAACGTATAATCTCGTTAATCTAATCAGTATTTTAATATCCTAACGCAAGGGGGTTTCAGCCTGAGAGACTGGCACAGTTTGGTTTGCAATTAAATAGTAAAATAAACAATAGGCACGAATCAGCAAGTAGCACACACGTACACAGATAGATACTTGAGACAATAAGAGGGCTGTCCTTATGGTTAAGTAGATTGTCACTTGTTTTATTGATACCTTTATATGAAGTGTATGTAATTAACCCTTTCTCGTTGGTCCTATTCTTATCGGCGAGTAAACCCTTAATGACGACTTATGTCTAAAAGTTATTCCTAAGTGATCAATTTAGAAACAACCGTGGGAGCCACACCTTGTCCCGCAGTCGGGTGCCCGCAAGCCACTAATAAACACAGAGGTGGTCAATGCACTAATAAGTAGTAACCAAAGACATCAACATATAAACTTTAATTAATGGGAAAGCAAGTATTAAAGGGAGTGCAATCTTTCAGTTGTCACATTACACAAGCCACCAATCCTGATGAATTAAAGTTTGCTAAAACAATAAAACAAAACTACTTAATGAATTAAACACATGCAGCACCTTCTTACAGCTCTTGTATCTTCGATTTGGGTGTGTCTTGTGCTGCCTCTTGACTGAATTCGTCCTTTTGCTCTGCAGTCCGAACTTTGGTTTTAGGGTTTCGAACTCTCTTTTCTCGTCTGGTCTACGGGGTATTTATAGTTTGTGTCTGAGGGAAGATGCGGCGCATCTACTAAGTAGATGCGGCGTATCTACGTAACTTCGCGTGGGGTCCAAGATTATAATATTCAGGAATATTCGTACACCGCCAGAAGATGCGGCGTAACTCCATGATTAGATGCGGCGCATGTCCTCTTGTATCTTGGATCGTATCTGGTGACATCTTGATATAGATGCGGCGCATGTTGATAGTGAGATGCGGCGCATCTGGAGCAGATTAGTCTTGATCTTCTTCATTACAGTAGACTCTTCACTTTATGCACGTTTTGCTCCATTATTAGTCCAAAATCGCCAAGTTTCACCAAATGCTTGTTTTTACCTGAGAATTACAAAAGTAAACGATTAAGTATCAATCCTCATACATAATATAGTAAAACAAGTCAAATTAATAGGATAAATGATAGTAATAAAATGTACTTATTTGAGTTCATCAACTGCATACTCTGCAACATTGTTTGTTTCCTAAAATAGGTGGGTGGAGTGAGTTTAATGCATCTCAGGCAATGGCTTTGGTATGTTTAGCTACAGGGCAGCCCTATGATTTTTCTGTTATGATATTTGAGGGGCTGAAGAAATTTGTTAAGAAGAAGTTTTTCTTATACCCAAGGTTTCTACAACTCATAATAAACAAACAACTAAGGGAACCTTTGAGGCATTCACAAATTGAGCCCTGTAGTAGAATGGCTATAAAGATGTTTGCATTTTTGAAAAAGAATGGGAAAGGATTTTCTGGTGTTATCACTCCCTTATCTGAGCATATCTTAAATGTAGTGGCTGAAGTGCATGAGGATGAAGAGGCTGGAACACCCACAGCTTCCCATCACACATCCTCATCCACAAGTTTGAATGCATCAGCATCACTTGAACCACAAACTACCCCCTCACCTAGGCATTCACAACATGAGAACATTGTGCATCCTCAGGCCAATGTTAGTATGGTAGCAGATGAGGCTGGTACAGGTGGAGGTGGTACCATGATGGAAGAGGCTGGCACTACTGTTTCCAACTTAGTAGTTGAACAGGACAGTGCTAACATACTTAAGACCTCAACCATGGCAACATCATTTGTAGAAGGTTCTCAAGAACCTGACACAACTGGTGGTAACCCCAGCCAAATGGATTTTATGGGGGGCTCAGATGTTCATCCTAGGGATGAGACTGAGTTTATGTCCAAAGATTCACCTCTCAGAGAAGGTAACACATCTCGAAGTGATGAGGACAGAGATGAACATATTGAATTGATGGACACTTATGTACATATGGACATTGCAAATGATACACCTCTCGGACCAGGTCACACAGGTCGAAGTGTTGATGCTAGTATTGAACTTGATACTGATGATTTGACGGCTAACACTCCTGTACAAAATGTCAATTCCCATGATCAACCTCTCGGGTCAGGTTACACAGACCGAAGTTGTGAGGATATTCTGAAACAATTGAAAGAATTGACGGAAACTTGTACCAATTTGTCAAAGGAGGTGCTTGATCTGAGAAAAGAGTTAAAGACAGTCAGAGCTACTCAAGGTGCTGAAATTAGAAGGCTTAAACTAAGGGTTACACACCTTGAGGGGAGGCTCAAGAAGAGGTCCAAACCAAGTTTGGAAGAGGATGCTTCCAAACAGGGGAGGAATGATCAAGAGGCTGTTGTGAATGATAAGGATCAAGAGGATGTGGAGGATGTGACAGGATCAGGGGAGGTTGAAAAGGATGTTGGTGAAAATGTTGGTAATGAGAGTGTAAAGGATGACTCTACTGATGAAAACAACTCTGCTGATGGGTTGAAGGTTTCTGCTGATGAGACTGAGCAGAGTGCAGGTGTAAAGGACTCTGCTGGAGTAAATGATTCTGCTGATTCAGATGATGATCAAATGACTTTAGCTGAAGTGCTTCTGAATATGAACAAAGCAACTAAAACACCTACAACATCACAAGCTCAACCTATTGCTGACTCTGCTGAAGATTCTGAAAGGATGCAGAAATTAGCTGAAGAGGCTCAAATTGCTCAGGATGAAGAACTTGCAAGAAGTTTTGCAGCTAGTGAAGAAAGAGATCAGTCTGAACTTATGGAAAGCACTGCATTTAAAGAAGTTAGTCAAGAAGAATTGGATGCACAATTGCAGTATTTCATTGAGTCTGATATGATTGTCAGAGGTGAAGCTAGACTGATATCAAATGATGAGCAGTTAGATGGAGCTGAAAAGACAAAAGAGCTTGTTGAGTTCATACTTAGAAAGAATGGATTGACTAGGTGGGAAGAGTTGATTAAGAGGATAACTGAAGCTCAGAAGCATGGTTATAAGGGAAAGTCAACTTCAAGAAAAGCATTGGTTACTGACATGAAATACTATTTGAAGAATGCTAGAAACTATCAGATGAAGGATTTCAAAGGAAAGCCAGATCACTTAATTGAAAAGGAATTTTATGAAACTTATGCTCAGCTTAATCCAAGAAAAGTTTCTGAAAAGAAGAGAAATCCAGAAGTTAAGGGATCTGACAATCTAAAAGCATCTGGGAGTGGAGGTGGTTCAAAACCTGTAGTAACTGATGTTGAGAAAGAGAAAGAAGTTGTAGTTGAAGCTGAAGAAGAACCTGAAGTTGTGACTGAATCATCTGCTGGTACAAAGAGATATAGAAGGAGAGTAAAGCAGGTGAGTAGGAAGAAGAGAAAAGTAGTGATGAGTGATTCTGAGGAAGAGGAAAAAGAAGATAGTGATTCAGGGAATGAAGAAGTGACTGAAGATGAGATGAAAGGGGTTATGGATCTCACAGTTCATGAACCTCAAGAAGAGCCTGAGATACTTGATGAAGTACCTTTATCGGTAAAATATCCAATAATTTCTTATTCACATGATATTTTAGCTGATAGTAGTGTATGCTGGGTGATTGAAAGATCAAATGGTTCAAGAGTGGGGTATACTAGTTTTTCTCAAATGATGCACTATATGGATAGAGATGATATTACTCAACTCTGGAATTTGTACAAGATGAGATATGGAGATACTAGACCAGAGATAGTGTTTGAGAGACTGAATTATTACTACTTGAAGAACATGTTTGAACCAGATGCAAGAAGTATTGAATGGAGGAAGTTGCTGAGCTCTACAGTTCAGAAGTGGTACTTATATCAAAGTTGTGGAGTTCATGTTTTGACTTGCATAGGTGTTACTGTATATATGCTTGTGGAAAAGGACTATGTCATCAACAACAGTACATCTATTCTGTATCAAATGCTGCAACCTGGAAAGTTGGCACTTCAAAGACCATTTGATTCAGATCATCAAGCAAGAGAATTAATTGAGAAATACAAACAGTTGTTGGTATCACAGGTTTCAAAACAGTAAGGTGTTTGGAAGCATCCTCCTGGTGGTTATCTGGGATTAAGGAAACTTGATGATTTTTGGGAGAAAAATATCAAGTTTAGGGGAGGATTGTTGGGTCTGAAATGCTGCTGATTGGAGAATTACAACTCTACCGAATAGTTATGTAACTCTGCCGATTAGTACAAGAACTCTGCTGATTTGATAACTCTGCTGTTTTGGTATAATAGGCATATTGTAACTCTGCTGCTAGCTCACGAGGACTCTGCTGCTAGAAGGATTACTCTATTGCTTGTTATTTATGTAAAGTATGTTAAGATAAGTATAGAAAAGATACGTATGAATATTTTTCTTGTATAGGAAGTCTTGTAAACCGACTAGGACTTCTTACGCTATAAAAGGAGGTTCTAGGGTTAGGGTTAGATGTCGATTGATTAATCATCTTAGCATACGTATTATTGTTTTCACTTCAAGGTTTCTTGTAACCCTATTGCTATTCAGAGCAATCGTTATTAATATAATTGAAGTGTTGTTGGATAATTCGTTTGTGATTTCTTCTTAAGATCAAATATTAGTTTCCGCATAATATTTGATATACAGTTTCTATACCTATTACTTTAGATTTATCTAAGGTAATTAACAAGATCGTGAAGCTCAACTGGGATCAACACCAAAGCTTGTGATCCTAAAGTCGAATGAAATTCATTAGTTCTACTCTTCTCCATAAGAAACACAAAGCGAAACAAAACAAGAAAACAACAGCTAAACCCTAAAAACCTAAACAGCGAACAGGAAAAAACCCTAAAAAACCACTACCAAATCGAATACCGCCAAAAGATTAACGCACCAAAACCCTAGAAGGGTTCAAATTCCCAGCAACGAAACCTAACCGACACTCATGACAAAAACCCAAGATAAGATCGAAACCCTAATCAAAACAAGTCGGAATCCAAATAAAAATAATGTTAGAGACTAAATTAAACTCAGTTAACCGTCAAAAACACGATCGTTATAAGGAGTAGGACAAGTTTGAAGATTAAAGATCGATTTTTTGAAGTTTAGGGTTTAGAACATGAAAATCGCCCATAGGGTTTTTCAAGTTGTTAAGTTTTTGGAGGCCAGGAAGAGAAAACAGGACCAGAATGTTGTTCGGCCCACATCTCAGTCTCAACCACAGGGGACTAGACTCCGTCTTCATCCTGACTCGTCAGGTGGTGGTATGTTCCGAGAGGTTAAATGAAGTAAACCAAATGAGGAGGCCGGTGTGGCGGGTCCAAATGAAAGCGGCAGTGCTTCGGCCGCAAGAAAACAGCCGGAGGGGCCCAATGCTTTGGCCGGAAGAAAACAGCCGGATATCTAAGGAGGTATCGGCGGGGGCTTCGCGTCGGAGACCACTGGCGCTGGCAAGTTCTTTTTTTTTCTTTTATTAGGAAACGTTAATCCCTATCCCTTGCATTTGCTTCGATAGTAGTTGTTACTTAACTTTATTATTTTCTCTTATGAAAAATGCAGGGGGTTCTTCCGCTGCTGCTCCTGATCGCGGAAAGGACAAAGTAACGGATGAAGATGACTCGGCATCTTTGCATGTGCCGATGTGGAAAGTGCGCAAGGATGACCGCTTGGATAGCTGGGAGGTCTGTCGGGACTTGATGTTGAACCTACCGACTCCGAAAGAAGAGTCATTTTTGGAAGGTTTGGGGGATGCCGAGGCTGCTCAAAGGGCCTGGAAACTTTTGGGTATGGGGGCCGCTGCCCAGTCGAACTTGTTGCTTCGGTTCGAGAACCTTCTTCATGATCACAATGAGTTGTACCATGTTCACCAACACTGCGGAAACCTCGGAAAGAACGGGGGTGAGCTTAAACAGCTGAAGGTTGAGCATTCTACTTGCATGGTGAGGGAGTCGGAGCTGATGGGCCAGGTGAAGGAACTGGAGAAGTTGGTGGAGGACGAGAGGTTGGCCGCGGCGGAACGAATCAGCGCCTTGGAAGCTAATTTGGAAAAAGCTAAGGTTAACCTGAATGGGGAGGTGAAGGACAATTTGGCCCTTCGGGAGCAAAAGAAGGATCTTATTGCCCGGGTGGGCCGTATTGAAGGGGATAGGTTCAGGGTTGTTAAGGAGGTCATCCCGGAGGTCGTTCGTCGTCTATTGGGCAGCTATGAGTACAAGGAGCATTTGGCAGGACCTTTCAGCTTGTCCTCGCAATCCGATTTCATGGAGGGCGTGATTGTGGGCCGCAAGCCGGAGGAGGTGGCCGCCATTTTGGCCAAGACGGAAGACCTGGATGCGGATGCTGCGAAGAAGCTCGATCCGTTGTATGACGGGTTGTTTACCGCAGAGTATCCATATATCAAGAAGATCAGCAGCTCCTACCTTAAGTCTCTTGATGAAATCCTGCAAATCTTCCCCGATCCTGATCCAGCTTCTTCTCCCAAGAGTCTAACTGCCGGTGCCGCCGAGGGATCATCTTCCAGGGCTCCCGAGACCGGGGTTGCTAATGTCGAGGGTTCAACTGTTGGAAGGGATGAGTCGGCGCCCTGAACACTTAGACAATTTGGTTCAACTTGGTGTTGTAAGGCCTTCGAGCCAAGAACAAAAAAAATTTTATATCCGGATGACTGTAATAATTTATGATAAATAATTCGTATGGCTTATTCGTTTGTATATATCTATGACTGTTCTGTATTCCGTACGTGCCATGTTTCATGTTTCGTGCTATTATTTTTGCTTGTTTCTGGAGTGATTTTCTCTTTTTGGTTTATTGGTCTCAGTGTTGCCTTGTCCTTTCGGATTTTATATCTCGGTTGACATGATGAGGTGTTCTTTCGGGCATTTGAACGAACCTATCGGATTTTGTGAACTTGCGATTATTAATGGTTGCCTTATCCTACTTCCCCCCTTTCTTCCTTCATCATTTTTTTTTATATTATGTATGGTACTGCATGTGTGGAGTGGAATGGGACAACTTGGATCTTCAAATGTGGCGCTGCTTCGGTTTGCTCGTCCGACTTTAGCCTTCTTACGGGTCATCCCTTCATTTTTTCCTTCATCTGTTTTCGACCCCCGACGTATGCCGAACAATTGTTGTCGTTCGGCATTTGCCAGGGTTATGAATCGTACCACTTGTTTGTTATTACCTTCGCTACTCGCATAGCTTCGGAAGTACATATTTACATTGGAGCAACACTCTTTTGATTACGAACGTATAGCACTTGTTTGTTATTACCTTTACTATTTGCATAGCTCCGGAAGTACAAGTCTATGCATTTTTGAGTGGTTGTATGGTACCCCTTTGAACATTGACCACAAGATCTCCGGAGGGCGCGAACCTCACGGAGGGGCCACTTTCTAATTATGTTCAGAAAACAATGAACATTGATCACTAATCTCCGGAGGGCACGAACCTCTCGGAGGGACCACTCTCTAATTATGTTCGAGATATTACAGGTGGTTCAGCCTTTCCGCCAGGATTATGGCAACCCCTTTCTGGGTATCAACCATCTTTGGACATTGACCACACACTCCCCGGAGGGCGTGAACCTCTCGGGGGGGGGGCACTTTCTAATTATGTCCAGAAAACAATGAACATTGATCACTAATCTCCGGAGGGCACGAACCTCTCGGAGGGACCACTCTCTAATTATGTTCGAGATATTACAGGTGGTTCAGCCTTTCCGCCAGGATTATGGCAACCCCTTCCTGGGTATCAACCATCTTTGGACATTGACCACACACTCCCCGGAGGGCGTGAACCTCTCGGGGGGGGGGCACTTTCTAATTATGTCCAGAAAACAATGAACATTGATCACTAATCTCCGGAGGGCACGAACCTCTCGGAGGGACTACTCTCTAATTATGTTCGAGATATTACAGGTGGTTCAGCCTTTCCGCCAGGATTATGGCAACCCCTTTCCGGGTATCAACCATCTTTGGACATTGACCACACACTCCCCGGAGGGCGTGAACCTCTCGGGGGGGCCACTTTCTAATTATGTCCAGAATGTCAAGTATTCTTGAGATGTTCCTCAGAAATATTGCCTCCCTCCAGTGGTGGGGTAGCTTCTTCCAACGGTGGAACAATTCCCTCCAACGGTGGGATAACTGCATTTAATATTAAAAATAGTCAATGTCGGGTCTTTTTGGGAAGTCACAAGCATTTCAAGGAGGTATTGTGGGAAAATTGCCCCCCTTCAACGGTGGGGGAACTGTATTTCATTAAAATAGTTAACATCAAGCCCTTTCGGGCATTACATAAGGTACAATGAACCCTATTTATATGGACATTTTTTCTTTTACAATCAGTCGTCCGTCATGCTCGCGGCGCTTTCCTGCCCCTCCCTACTCGACTTGTGTGTTCTCATTCGGCAAGCTTCCGACCTTTTGAGGGGCTCGTGCTTCTGGCGAATGGTGTTCCCATAGGTTTTGCTTCCCCGACATGCGAGATTACCTGTCTTAAGTTACGAAGGTATTTGCGTTCCTTCCGTTAGTTTGCACATAATCACAGGGTAGAATAAAATAGTAAGGTATTCCAGTGGTTATTTCGTATTGATGATTACCTGAGCCGTTACTCGTACCTTGGTAGGTCTGTCGGGGCTTTCTTGATCACAACACTGGTTCGCCTTTCTCCCCTCCTTTTTTCCGACGATGGGTTCCTTCCTTTGCTCATGCGGTATGTCCCCTCGCTTTCCCTCCGGCGAATGAGCTCTTTCCCCGATTTCTCTTACTCTTGCAACAGGCTCCTCCCTTGTACCGTGATGCCTTCGCACTTTTTTCCGAGTGACCAATGTTGCTATGCCGCCCGGTGTGGGAAATTTGACCATCGAATGGATAGTTGAAGGTACGGCCCGCAACTTCTTTAAACCGATGCGTCCCAGTATGGCATTGTAGGGGGAAGGCGAATCGATCACGGCAAATTCCAAGCTGATTTTCCGGGACAAATCCTGATTTCCGAAGCAGACTTCCAGGTCTATCACCCCTCGTGGTCTAACGGGTTTTCCCGTGAATCCCATCAAGGTTGTGTCAACCTCCTTCAATCGTGCCCTGACCGCCGGATCCAGACACTCGAATTGGCGCCCATACATTATTTCCATCGAGGCACCAGGGTCGACGTAGACCTCACGTATTTTCCTCCCCCCAGCTTCAATTTCAATTACCAGCGGTTCGTCTGACATCTTCTCCGGAAGAATGGCCGGGAAACTTACCGGAACGTTCATCCATTCTTCTATCTCTATTTCTTCCATTTTCCGAGAGGTCCTAAAGCTTCGGATCATGTTGATTATTTTCCCTTTATTCCCTTGGTTGTTACCTCCTTGGTTAGTTTTCCTTCCTTTCCTGAGGTCTTTCACCAAATGGTCCAGCTTCCCTGTACTCAATGCAGTTCTTAACTCCTCCCTGAGTTGCCAGCAGTCGTCAGTGAAATGTCCTTTCTCCCCGTGATAGTCGCAATACCTGTCCTCGCAATCCTTTTGTAGTTTTCCCTTTGTTGGAGGAGGCTGCGGTAACCTCAGCTGGTGTTCCGTTGCCAATATTTCCTTCGGTGTCTTCGTAAGGGTGTCCAAGTCTATCGGCCTCGTCTCATTTCGGCGGACATCAGTTCGGCGAGGGTCGGTCCTCCCAGCGTTACCGTACCTTGGAGCGACATAAGGTGCATAGTAATCGTTCCTTCGCCCTTTGAATCCGGCCTTAGGGCTGTTCCGGCGGTAATCTCCAACAGGGGGTTTTGGTTGGTAGTCGCTCTTGTTGTGGTACGGGTTAGGCCGAGACTCCATTCTCTCTCCTTTCGAGAGTTCTGTTGTCCGGAAGGCCTCCTCGGAACGAACAAAATCATCGATCCTTTCCAACATCTCGTCGACGGTCTTAGGAATCTTATTCGAGAATTTCTTGGCTAACTCCGGGCAGTGGTGGCCATTCAGAAACGATCCGATTTGCATGATTTCTGGGGCGTCCGGGAAGTGGTTGGCCTCGCATATCCATCTTTCCTTAAAGTCCAGAAGGCTTTCGTTCGCCTTTCGGTGAATTTTATTGATCTCTGTAAGGTCCTTGGTGCTTATTCTTAACATACTAAACCTGTTCAAAAACCTCTTCTAAAGCTCGTCCCAACTATCAATGCTTCCCGTCGGGAGCTTATCAAACCATCCCCTGGCTTTCCCGTCCAGGGTTTATTGGAACATTCGACACCATACGGGCATGGGCCACTCTTCATGATTTCCTCCTCCGGTGAAACGATTGATGTGGTCATCTGGATCGGTGGTTCCTTGGTACAGTTTCAGGTTCGTCGATATCTTGTGCTTGGGAGATGAGAACTCTATGATCCTTTTCGTGAACGGGCACTTGATCATTTCCTTGAATGGTTTGCTCAAGTGTTAAAGCGTGAGTTATTCAATGATATGAGTCTTATTCATGGGATGGTTGGGATAGTGATTAACCACACTTAGGATTTTAATTTATTTGTTTTGTTTATTTTTCATTTTACACCAATTTATATCCCAAATGTTATCCATACCATTTATTATTCTTTATCCAACCAAACCTTTGATTTATTGAGATTAGGGATTTGAGCAATCTTAAGTATCGTAGTCGTGGATTCGGCTATGTATTTATGATTTTGTCGCCCTTTTTGATATATTATTATTGGTGAAGTTTGGACCTATCTTTAGCCTATTCGAGTTAAGGATTTGAGCAATTGCAAGTATCGTGTTCGTGGATTCGATCATGTGTTTGTGATTTTGTCGCCTTTTCTGGAATTTGAGATCGATAGTGATTAAGAATGATTAACCCTTAAGCCTAAAAACCCTTTTTACCGTTTTAGACTTGTTATTCCTTTGCTTTAGTGGGGGAGATGTGTATACTTGCCAAGCTTATGATAGAATATTCGTCACGACTGGACAGTTAAACGATTAGATTTGCTTTTATCAAATTATTTTATTTTACTTCTAATTCGTTAAGTGTTTAGTTGTGTGATTATGACAAAAATGACTACGTGCTTAAATATATAAACAAATCCTAATATCTTTTAGGATACATTTTCATAAGATTAATTCTAAGGTTTACTTGGGGACAAGTAAAGTTCAAGTGGGGGGATATTTGATGAACTCAAATAAGTACATTTTATTACTATCATTTATCCTATTAATTTGACTTGTTTTATTATATTATGTATGAGGATTGATACTTAATCGTTTACTTTTATAATTCTCAGGTAAAAACAAGCATTTGGTGAAACTTGGCGATTTTGGACTAATTATGGAGCAAAACATGCAAGAAGTTAAGAGTCTACTGAAATGGATAAGATCAAGACGAATCTGCTCCAGATGCGCCGCATCTCACTCATTACATACGGCGCATCACTATCAATATTTCACCAGATACGATCCAAGATACAAGAGGACATGCGCCGCATCTATAAATGGAGTTACGCCGCATCTTCTGGCGGTGTACGAATATTCCTGAATATTATAATCTTGGACCCCACGCGAAGTTAAGTCAATGCGCCGCATCTACTTACTAGATGCGCCGCATCTTACCCTCAGACGGAAACTATAAATACCCCAAAGACCAGACGAATTAAGAGTTCGGAAGTTCGACAAAAAAGACCGAAGTACAGAAAACCTAGGACGAATTCAGACGAATAGGCAGCACAAGACACACCCGAACGAAGATACAAGAGCTGTAAGAAGGTGCTGCATGTGTTTAATTCATTAAGTAGTTTTGTTTTATTGTGTTAGTAAACTTTAATTCATCAGGATTGATGGCTTGTGTAATGTGACAACGGAAAGATTGCACTCCCTTAAAACTGCTTTCCCATCAATTAAAGTTTATATGTTGATGTCTTTGGTTACTACTTATTAGTGCATTGATAACCTCTGTGTTTATTAGTGGCATGCGCATTTGACTGCGGAAAATAATGTGGCTCCCACGGTTGTTACTAAATTGATCACTTAGGAATAACTTTTAGACATAAGTAATCATTAAGGGTTTACTCGCCGATAAGAATAGGACCAACGAGAAAGGATTAACTACATACACTTCATATAAAGCTATCAATAAAACAAGTGACAAACTACTTAATCATAAGGACAGCCTTCTTATTGTCTCGAGTATTTATCTGTGTACGTGTGTGCTATTCGCTGATTCGTGCCTATTGGTTTAGTTTATTATTTAATTGCAACCAAATCGTGCCAGTCTCTCAGGCTGAACCCCCTTGCGTTAGAATATTAAAATACTGATTAGAATAACTAGATAATACGTTCCACTCTTAGTGATCGACACTCTACTTACCATTATATTCATACTGACCGGGTACACTGCTCGTTAAGTGTGTGTGTTATTGATAAGTCGGCTAAATATAAATTTAAAACTTGAGTAGGCATTAATACTGCTAAACCGCAACGACACATCGCACGCATCAAGTTTTTGGCGCCGCTGCCGGGGAGTGAATTGTTATTATCTGTTAATTTGATTAGTATTTTAATTAGGTTTTTAATTTTTTATCTAACCGCTAATTTTGTTGTGTATTAGGTTAATTTGCATTCATTGTACTATTTTGCATATTTTCTGTTTTTGTGTGTTATTTGTTTGCTTTTATTTGTGTTTATTTTCTGTTCGTGTTTTATTTGTTTTTAATTTTTCGTATTTTCTGCATACTGCTATCGTTGTACTGAGCTAAATCGAACGATACGGCGCATCTGATCTCTCAGATACGGCGTATTGCGTTCAATTTTTTAATAAAATACAACGCGTTTAATTAATTCGATACGACGCATCTTTCCCCAAGATACGGCGTATCTGTTTTTGATAATTTTTTTTTCTAAACGTTAACGCCATACGACGCATCTGCTTTAGCAGATACGGCGTATCTATTATTTTAATTAAAAACAGTTTTCGAATTATTAAACAGATACGGCGTATCGATTTTTATCGATACGGCGCATCTTCTGAATCAAAAATCTTATATTTTGAAACGTAACGAATATACGGCGCATTAACTTTTGTTAATACGACGCATTTAATTTTAATAAATATCGATTTTTGATAATTAATAAATTGATACGGCGCATTCAAATTTCTAAGCGGCGTATCTATTTTCTGAATAAAGTCTGATTTAATTTTAACGATTATAAGATACGGCGTATCCAACTTTTTGGATACGGCGCATCGTCTGCAGATATCAGTTATTTTTATTCTTATATCCGTTTCTATATTCATTAATTTCTCTTCTAGCGAACAAATCCTACTGATGATTTTACTTGTGATGACAGATTTTGCTATGGAAGACATGTCAGTGAACGGATATCTTGCTAAGGAACTCTTGCTTTCGGATTCATTCGATGTGAAGGTTTATGATAATGTCAACTTCAATGTACTCGAGATTGATACGGATTTATTCTCTTGGGAGACCCCTCTTGAAGCTGCTTTTAAGGAATTCATGAGTTTATGCAACATTGACAAAGGGGTATTCTCTTATGATGTATTTGTGAGGTACACTGGAGATGAATTGTTGCTTTTGTGGCCTATCATTGAATCCAAAGGATTGACTTGGACTACTATCGAAGAAGATGATGGGAAATTCTATCTTGCATACATGGACTCAAGCAACGAAAGCTGTGGTGGAGGCAATGCCCAAATCTCTTACATGCCATATTCCGAACAGTACTGGGGATTAAATGAGAGCTATCTGGACGATGAAAGAATTTATGCTGTGGCGGAGTTACTATTTCATGGCAGGTTGGTAAGATTGATGGACCTCTCCCTCAATGATTGGCTTGAACTTAAATATGGTAGTCCGAAATTTGCCCCTGCAAATGAAGTCAAGCGGATTATGACTTCATGGTTGACACGAAGTTTTAGGGAGCAATTTAACGAGTTCATGGAGATAAGAAGGAATATGATTGGAAAAGCTTGCTTTGACGTTAACCACGATCCTAACGATGTTAATTTTTCAGAGTGGTTGGCTAGTAAGTTCAATAACCATAAGAGCATGGATCGAGCTACTAAAGATGCATTATGGGTATATTGGATGAGAGGTGAAGACGAAGAAGTAGAAAGCGACTATGGGTCGTCACTTCATGATTCAACAGTCGATGAGGGCGTTGAAGAACTATTCAGAATAGACATTGACGTGTTCGATTATGAGACACCCTTGTGCAAGCAATTCAAGGAATTTAACTACCTTCTTCAAGTCGACAATGATGTGCTAACTGGAGATCTACCAGGATTTAAGACTTATGATGATTTCAAAAACACCTGGTGCTACGAATGGAATGACCAAGTACCATGGGTTTGGGATGAACCATGGGAATTTGAGCACATTAATCACACCTGTACACCTTTCGTTTTCAAGGATGGGAGTAGTGTTTGGCCGACCTGTGATTATAAGAGTGACGGAACCTGTAATGGGGGAAGTATAATTGGAATGAAACGGGTTGGAAACGATGTAACCTTTGAAGATTATGAGTGGTACGATAATGTTGAAGACTGCCCACAAAAAGCGGAGGCTTTGCAAGAAAAGGGTAGAATTGAACGCTTGAAAGGGCTTAAAGGAACATCGGATACTACTTTCTGGGAATGGGTGCATGAACAATTTGATGATTTCACGAAGCTTAGTCGACGGCTACAATGGGAATTGGAAAGAGAGTGGGAGGCAATTCAAGATGATAGCAATGAGTCATTAATTGATGAACTTGATGACTATTTGATTAAGGATCCTTATTTTAAGTTTGTTGACAAAGATAAAGAAGAATTCACCAAAAGAAAGTGTCAACTACTTGGGATTCCTTATAATGAGCCACCCGTGATTATTTCTGAAAAATTTAAAATCATCAAATATTCTTTGGGTCCAGATGAAGAATATGCTGCGACGAAGACCAAGAGTTATACTAGATTAAGTCGAACGGAAGAAAACGTCGCAATGATATACGGGAACATCTTTCGGATGAAGGAAGAAGGATGGACCGTGACAAGGACTAGTTAAAGAGCTGAACGTGAGTCTAACTTGAAGACTCTGGAATAAAGACAAGTGCTTACCGGGAGACAACCCGGATTTATCTTTTAATTTTCTATTTTGTGTCGAGTCAGTCAGGCCGCAGAGGATACGGCGCATCTCAATCCTGAGATGCGACGCATCTCCTGCAATGGTCATATCTTTCTTTATTTTTCTGCATTTTTTATTTTCCGACTTTGAAACTTTTTATCAGTTTATTTTAATGCGGCGCATCCCTGGTTAAGGATGCGACGCATCTTCTATTCTGATCCGTATTTATTCCAGGCTCGATACGGCGTATCTTCTTCCATAAGATACGGCGCATCGACTGACCTGATGATTTTCATTTTTATATTTTATTTTTCCTAACTACTAATGTATTATGCAAGTTTGAACTTTCTTATCTTAGGTGTGTTTTAAAGCCTTGGTGGTATTATAGATTCCTGCATTTCCTGTGGATACATCAAATATGAAGCTGAAACGTTCTAATCCACAAGAAAGATGATTTTTGCTCTTATACTAATGGAGGATCATACCGAGCAAATCTCAGGGGAGTTTTTCTGTTCTAATTCTTTTATTTTCCAGTTTTTAACCTTTTATACAAACAACGAGGACGTTGTTTAACTTAAGTGGGGGGATTGGAGAATTAGAACACTTAACACTTACTTGTCCTAAACTTTTCAAAATATGCTTAAAATGTGCTTAATATATAAAAATTTAAAATTTTTAGCATGTTTTTGTTTAAGATCTAAGTTGCATAGCTGCACACATGACGTTATTTTCAAAAATTGTGATTTTTCAAAATTCACAAATCTATGAGTGTGCCGGTGACTTGTAAACTTTAGAACTTGGCTTGTATACTATTCGAGACCACCATAATGAGTATTATTTATATAATTGGAATGACTTGTCTAAATTGGTAAATTTCTAGGATTACACCCAAATAGCCTATTATATGTTATGTGTTATTAACTAACTACACTGGTTAGTTAACCCCCGTATAAACCCTTTGTTACTCTCACTTTTAGAGTAAGATACCCCTAGAAAAACATTCAGAGCCATTCCTTTCGTTTCTTACACTTTTGTTAAAATGTTTCGTTACACCTTAAACCTTAGCCTACCCTGTAGATTAGAATCCGTGGTTGGTTAATTGATATAGGCAAAGTGAGTTTCCTTACATTACCTGTGTTCGCGTGCGTAATTCATTATCTATGGTTAGGTCGGGAAATTGCACAATGCAATTGGAGTGAAAGTAAATATTGTATATCTTTGAGTTTATTTTCCGTGTGTTTACTACTTTCACTATTACCGTTATTTCTGAAGTCATGAAAAGTATGAAAAAATTATCCAGAATTATCATTATAGTGATGTGGTGAAATTTTACACATCTTTGTTTATAAAAAAAAAAAGAAAAAAAAAAAAAGAAAAAAAAAAATCGAAAAAAAATAAGAAAAGAAAAAGAAAAGGAAAAGTTGGATGTTTGTTTTTAACCAACTTATGTAAAGTTTTGTATTAAGTGGTCGATATCACCACTAGTTGTTGTATATTATATCTATGGATTGAATGGGAGTTGGCAGTTATGGGAACGTCAACTAAGGTTTATTCTTTGATTGAGATCTTGTTGAGTATAATTCGTGTCTACCTAAAGCGTGTGTTTCAAGTGTTAAAGCGTGAGTTATTCAATGATATGAGTCTTATTCATGGGATGGTTGGGATAGTGATTAACCACACTTAGGATTTTAATTTATTTGTTTTGTTTATTTTTCATTTTACACCAATTTATATCCCAAATGTTATCCATACCATTTATTATTCTTTATCCAACCAAACCTTTGATTTATTGAGATTAGGGATTTGAGCAATCTTAAGTATCGTAGTCGTGGATTCGGCTATGTATTTATGATTTTGTCGCCCTTTTTGATATATTATTATTGGTGAAGTTTGGACCTATCTTTAGCCTATTCGAGTTAAGGATTTGAGCAATTGCAAGTATCGTGTTCGTGGATTCGATCATGTGTTTGTGATTTTGTCGCCTTTTCTGGAATTTGAGATCGATAGTGATTAAGAATGATTAACCCTTAAGCCTAAAAACCCTTTTTACCGTTTTAGACTTGTTATTCCTTTGCTTTAGTGGGGGAGATGTGTATACTTGCCAAGCTTATGATAGAATATTCGTCACGACTGGACAGTTAAACGATTAGATTTGCTTTTATCAAATTATTTTATTTTACTTCTAATTCGTTAAGTGTTTAGTTGTGTGATTATGACAAAAATGATTATGTGCTTAAATATATAAACAAATCCTAATATCGTTTAGGATACATTTTCATAAGATTAATTCTAAAGTTTACTTGGGGACAAGTAAAGTTCAAGTGGGGGGATATTTGATGAACTCAAATAAGTACATTTTATTACTATCATTTATCCTATTAATTTGACTTGTTTTTATTATATTATGTATGAGGATTGATACTTAATCGTTTACTTTTATAATTCTCAGGTAAAAACAAGCATTTGGTGAAACTTGGCGATTTTGGACTAATTATGGAGCAAAACATGCAAGAAGTTAAGAGTCTACTGAAATGGATAAGATCAAGACGAATCTGCTCCAGATGCGCCGCATCTCACTCATTACATACGGCGCATCACTATCAATATTTCACCAGATACGATCCAAGATACAAGAGGACATGCGCCGCATCTATAAATGGAGTTACGCCGCATCTTCTGGCGGTGTACAAATATTCCTGAATATTATAATCTTGGACCCCACGCGAAGTTAAGTCAATGCGCCGCATCTACTTACTAGATGCGCCGCATCTTACCCTCAGACGGAAACTATAAATACCCCAAAGACCAGACGAATTAAGAGTTCGGAAGTTTGACAAAAAAAGACCGAAGTACAGAAAACCTAGGACGAATTCAGACGAATAGGCAGCACAAGACACACCCGAACGAAGATACAAGAGCTGTAAGAAGGTGCTGCATGTGTTTAATTCATTAAGTAGTTTTGTTTTATTGTGTTAGTAAACTTTAATTCATCAGGATTGATGGCTTGTGTAATGTGACAACGGAAAGATTGCACTCCCTTAAAACTGCTTTCCCATCAATTAAAGTTTATATGTTGATGTCTTTGGTTACTACTTATTAGTGCATTGATAACCTCTGTGTTTATTAGTGGCCTGCGCATTTGACTGCGGAAAATAATGTGGCTCCCACGGTTGTTACTAAATTGATCACTTAGGAATAATTTTTAGACATAAGTAATCATTAAGGGTTTACTCGCCGATAAGAATAGGACCAACGAGAAAGGATTAACTACATACACTTCATATAAAGCTATCAATAAAACAAGTGACAAACTACTTAATCATAAGGACAGCCTTCTTATTGTCTCGAGTATCTATCTGTGTACGTGTGTGCTATTCGCTGATTCGTGCCTATTGGTTTATTTTATTATTTAATTGCAACCAAATCGTGCCATTCTCTCAGGCTGAACCCCCTTGCGTTAGAATATTAAAATACTGATTAGAATAACTAGATAATACGTTCCACTCTTAGTGATCGACACTCTACTTACCATTATATTCATACTGACCGGGTACACTGCTCGTTAAGTGTGTGTGTTATTGATAAGTCGGCTAAATATAAATTTAAAACTTGAGTAGGCATTAATACTGCTAAACCGCAACGACACATCGCACACATCAGATTGCCTGGTTGTTTGAACAACTCTTTCAAGGCCGAAAGATGACCTGTGATTAGGTTTTGGGCATCCGGAGGATCTTGGTCTCCTCCGGATCCTCCGGTTCCTCCCGCGTTCCGGACAGGGGTGAAGAGGGGTGTAGTACCCGTCATCTCGAACGTTGGCGTAGGACCTGTCATTCCGAACGTTGGTGTAGAACCTGTCATTCCGAACCTCGGGTAGATCGAGCGAAAGGTCCCACGGATGGCGCCAATTTGTTGAAGCAATTTCTTGCAACCGCTTCAGACAAATAAAGGGGGCCTGCCGGTTGAACTCAGCTAGGGTTCTTCCGGGAGGCTTGGGTGCTGATCCCTTCGGCTATTAGAGGTCCTCCGGGTATCTGCACACAACAACTCACGTTAGGCTCGCCCCGGGTTTTATCCCAGGACCCACCTCCGACGTGAAAGTAAGTATATGGTATTCCGAAAGGGCTATCAACTATATTGAGAAGTAAATGCGAGTAAAACGTTATTTGAGAGCAGTAAATGAGCTGAGTATTTATAGTACTCGACCTCGATACCTGGACTGGCGGCGCCGGATTTTCAGGAGACATGTCCCCGACATAATCCCGTAAATTCTGGGGCGGCGGCGGCGGCGGTGTCTGCAGCTGCCATCTGTCAAAAGGTAAACGCCACCTGTCCTACTACTTACAGTGATACTGGCCGGACGAGTCGTGTGCCCTCCGGTATGTCCGGACGGATATGTATCGTCCGGCCGGCCGGTAAAGACAGGCCGTTCGGACACATGCGTCAACAATATAAAGTGTTAACTATTCTACTTTATTTGAAACACGCGTTTTCACTTAACTAAAATTGTTTTGCTTTATTAAGCTGTTAAGAACGTAAAATGGTTGATTTTTTAGTACGTTGAAAGGCTTTTGATGTACTCTTTTTTTTTAAAGTCTGTTAAGATGTTTAAGCTATATAAGTTGGTATGTCAGTAGCCATGATGTAAGGTTTTAGTGTTTTGGTATTTCATGATCAGATAAGATAACCTTAGTATGGTGTTTGGCAGTTTTAGAGTGTTGTTTTAGCAGAATGTTGTAGTTGTCGTTTGTAAGTGGTCAGTGTGTCTGAAGCATTGGTAGATACCTGTTGTTGTTGTGCGTCTAAGTTGATTCGATATAACAGAGATGTCACTGACTTTCTATATTAATCAAGCACACTCACTCTAACGGCGTACCTTTTGCATGATGGGTCAGCGAGGAAATGGGAACAGCGGCATAAGCCATTAGGTGTAGGCGCTTTCCAGAGGGCATGGTATTTTAAAAAGTATGCAAACGATAACGATAGATGTAGATTACACGTTTAGTACAAAGGTTCTACAAAACTTGTGCAATCACGTTCTGTTGCAACATTAGTACACGTGTGCCTTACGTGAGCTATCCCTTGGAAAACACATACATGCAGTTACAAAAACAACTAGTTCACATACTGTCTAGCTAGTATTTGCGCAGGTTTCATGATAGGTGACCAGTTTTGTTCTAGGAGTTTTTGAAAGACCAAACTCTTTCACCATTCCAACTGATTTGATTATGCCTATATAATCTGCAAGGACATGACAGAATTTGTTATACTCATTTTAATCTGAATATTATTAAAAAAAAAATACTTCACCTGTCAAGATCGTGTCTCTTGCAATGGCACGACGACCCAGCTCATTGTAAGCAATAAAATTGTAGTGTTGGGGGAAGCCTTCATCTTCTATCTGCAACGCCCTTGTATACTGGCCAAACAACAAAGCTATGGTGGTTTCCAAGGTTCGCTGCCAAGTGTCTGTGCGTTTACAGCCAAAACCTTGAATTTTGTAACATGAATTTATTTCCAGAGTGCGGTCAAATTGCCTCATATCTTTGATGTCCACGTTTGGCTGGACAGCGTTGCCCTGCAAAAAAAAGATACTGGTTTCTAAATACGGTGTCAGTAAGGTTCAAAGTTTGTTTCATATTAATGAGTAACCACTTACATCCCTATCCAACAAAATGAAGCATAGCCCGGTTGGATTCGGGTCAGGCACATTCTTCGACACCCATTTTCGATACACTCTAACCTCTAAAAGTTGATTTGGGTCGTTGGGATTAATTTCTGGGATGCGTATACTGTCAGAAGGCACAGCAATCATTTTCCCTTTATCTTGTGCAGTCGCACGTGTGGCAGGCTCTTTTGAAACCTCTTGTTGCACCTCTTTTGACTGTGGCTGTATTTCCTTTTCATCTGCCATGGTTCTGCATGACAACATTAATATGTGCTTCATAGTTGATCAAAGGGTCTTCGGTTTGTTTGTGTAAGAACACATACGTTGGAATTTAACAAAAGCAAAGAGAAATTTTGATGACCAGAGTGTGTTTATAAAGAAATCTAATCTGATGTATCAGGAGAGTAGACGAACGGGTGTGCATATAATAGCAAAAAAGAAGAGCGGATCATTTTCTAAATAACCTATGTGAAACTCTACGCTGTCTGTAGCACCAAACCTATCCGCATAAACAGATAAGCAAATAACCTATAAATAATACTATAATAGTAGGGATAATTACTAAAATAGCCCAAAACCCAAATGGGATATTTCTACCCCGGTTGCCCTGGGCAATGCCCCCAGTTGCCCAAAAAGGGCGATTGTTGCCCAAAAAATACACTGGAAATCCTTCGGTTGCCCCAAAAAATGCCGGTTGCCCTGGGCAACACAATTATTTTTGGATTTCGGGTTAGATAGGGAACCGCCCATTTGTGTTTGGGCTATTTTGGTAATTATCCCTAAATAATACTATAATAGTATGGACATTCAAAGTGGAACATGTAAGTTTCGTTCCTGTACATCATCTACCTAGTAGCTGTAGCAGTTAGGTTAATGAGTATGTAAAAGAAGTAAATAAATATGAGGGCACGATTTCCAGATATATATATGAACATTCTATGTACAGCAGCTTGTATGCTGTAACACCCCAACCCGGCAAGGGTAGAATTGTCGCGAAAATGGTGACATATCAAAGGCAAGCATGACATACGACTTACATAATACAATTGGTTTACAATATTACAAAGGAAATATACCAAATCTACATAGTCATACATAAATGAATACTAAAACTAAGGTATCGTCTTCAAAAGCTAATCTCTCATCCCAAAGCAAACCCAAGCTCCTGGCTTCCTACTAAAACCTGCCGCAGGAAAAGAAATGCGGCTGAGCTTAAAAAGCCCAGTGAACAGATATATAATAAACGGAAACCAAAATCAAACGGAAATGAACAGACATATCATAATGAATGAGATATAGGAAAAGGAAATAAAGAGTAAGGTTTAGGACAGTCATCCACCACGAGCCCATATCATAACATATCACATATCATATCATATCATATCTTCATAATCATATAGAGGGGAGACCTCTCAGATAATCAGATAATATGAGGGGTGTCCTCATTCTTCAAGTGGAGTAGCTAGCTCCCACATTTTGTGAAAGACGTGGATTGCACCCATCATCAGTCACCACATATCACATATCATATCACATATCACATATCACAAACGTACCTAGGATGCATCCATTCGCCCCCCACATATCACATTGGCCATAATAATAATAATCATAAAGCGCGCATATCACAAATCACAATGGGGACGGTGTAACCAAATCACTAGGGCTACACACTAGTCATGCCAGTGGTGCATCAAAGGCATGGCCATGTTACCTTCATGGCTAGGAAACACATTTGGCTCGTGTATCAAACTGGGGTCAAAGGTCACAGGTTCATATCAAAGCAAAGGTTCACATGGTCATAATCAGAGTTCAAATGTAAAGGTTCATATCACAGGGTTCATATCAAAAGGTTCACATGTCAAAGGTTCAAATGATTAAAGGTTCAAATCACAGTGTAGGGAACATAGCAATGGTATAGGGAAACCCTAATACAAATCAAAATGGAAACCGAAGGCTCCTTATGCAAAGAGCAGAATATCTGTACCTTAACGAAATGCGCAAGCAAAGGAATGAAAAGCAAATCAAGTAGGAGATCACTCCCTCTTCACCCGATCTACAAATAATCACAAGTTCTCTTAAGTTTCATATCATCGAAAGGTTTCATGTTTGTTCTCATTTCATATTAGATAACCTTAAGTTATATCTTTCTCATATGTCAATTCAAAGTATTACCAAATGATCATATTCATAGTTCAAGATTCATAATGTCTTTTACCAAATTTAGGGTTTTATGTAATTATCACAACTTTAGGGATTAGTATGTAATTCTCATAATTTAGGTTGTATTATGAAAGTATCCTCAAGTTACAGATTTTACAAGTTAAGACCTTTGGTTTTAGCAAAATATCCATTTATACCCTTTAGGTTACACAGTAAACACATCACACCCTTTAGTTTACAATTTTACCCTTTTATAACTTCTCACAGTTTTATATACGAAATTGTTAGGTTTTCTATAAATTGCAAATCGTACAAGAACTCAGTAATAAAATTCCCAAAAATTCCCAGAGATGATCAAATGTCTTAAGTATTTTACCAAATTTTTCCAGATTTTATTAAGTAGCATAACTATGGATTAAAATTCACCTAAACCACCTCGTCCAGATTTCTGACTGATTTTACTATACGAAAAGTTATTAGTTAGAAACCTTTTAAGAAAAATTCACAAAAATCTACAAAAATTCCAGGAAGTAATAGACATCTTATATATTACCTAGTTCAAAGGAAACCTTCTAACTCGACACGATTTGAAAATTAAAAATCAAAAACCCGGACTGATTTTCCAGACTCACAAATCCGATCAGACACATAATTTTCTAAAAATCAAAAAGTAACCTTCTAGGCCTCTAAAAATTACAAACTAAATTTTCCCAGGTAGCTATTTCAATGAACTTAGTTTTAGGCTTTTAAAACACTCAAAGACTCGATTCCATCATAAAGTTACAGCCGTTTAAAGTCGAACAAAATTCCAACTCAGAATCAGACCTCACAGAAACATGTCCATCTTAGGGTTTTCGTCATTCAAATCATTAGTTCTTGGCACCAATCGATTATGGGTGAGTCCAAAACATATTTAGGTCGGTTTATAACATATTTAACATGATCACATCGAATTATTTCAACACCAAACTCAGCCGATTCATACATAACGATTTTTAGGGTTTGTTAGTTTTATGATTTTATGTGATTAGTTTTGTGATTATTTCAACTAAGATCAAAAGAAAACACAAGAAACAATGATTGAACATAGAAGGTGATACAATACCCTCGTAGACCACGAAGAACACGAACACGACGATAATCAAAACACCACACGAAGCTCTCTTTCTCCTCTTTCTTCTTGATCGACAGAAACAGCCCAAAAAGGAAGAAGAACATGGTTTTTAGGTTAGTTTTTGATTCATAAAATTCGAATGGATCATTGTTGATGTTAGAGGCTTACCTTGTGATGATTAAACACGAGTTAGAACAAGATTTGAAGCCTTCTTTGATGAGTCTTTGGATCGGCAGCCACAAGAAAAGATGAAGGCCGATTGTTTCTTGTTGTAGCTTTAGGGTTTTCCTTTTTTTTTTTTTTTTTGAATGATCGGTATTATTGAGATAGGATGAACCGAATTTTGGTCTTGGGTAAATTAGGAATGATACCAATCAATTTAGGGACTTTCCATGTATTTTCAAATCATGCACTTGGTCTTCTTTTTGGTTCAAGTGGGGGGCGGCAATTGCTAGTGTTTTTCTTTCTTTTTTTTTTTTTTTTTTTTTTTGTTCCAACTTGTATATTGTAAAGTTTTATTTGTTTATAAACTTAGGTTAAGAGTCACTTAAATAATATTCGTAAGTTCTCAAATTTTTAAAATTCGAGGGTATTTTTGTCCTTTCAGATTATATAAATTTTCGGGTTTTACATATGAACATTCTATGTACAGCAGCCAAGTATAAAAGTAAAAATCAACCACAATGAGACTTAAAATTTGCCAAAAAGGTATTCTACAAACTCAACAGCCATAGGTGCTGTTTTTGTTTACCTAGTTTTTCAACGAACGACAATATGTAAGGATCATGCTATTGGAAAAAAACATGGCAACTGAGACGATTTTTTTTTAAGACACCTTTCCAAGATGGTTTGCAATGTTCAAATACCAACGGCTTGTACTGAATGGTTTTCTAACGATTTTAAAATAACCGGTTACCAATAAGTACGCAATGTGCCAAAACTAAAACAAAAGAAATATAAACCTGAGTTTCACTTATTTTGTTCAGAAAGTCTTTGTAGACTATATTGAATTGCATGTTTGGTTGCCTTTCATTCATACAGAGAACATGGTACATATGCTATCAATAGAGCTATTTTGGGTAAATGCCCACTAATTACGCTGAATACATAAATGTGACAACTAATATAATACTTATCTACAACTAATACAAAGCTTATCAGAATATTGACTAATACTCCCCCGCAGTTGGAGCGGGAGGAAGCTGGACGCTCAAACTGGATCGAAATTCTTCAAATAAGGCGGAAGGAAGACCCTTGGTGAAGATATCTGCATACTGATAGCGATATGGAACATGGAGGACATGAACCTGACCAGCAGTGACCATGTCACGGACAAAGTGAATGTCAATCTCAATGTGTTTGGTCCGTTGATGTTGCACCGGATTAGCAGACAGATAGATGGCACTAACATTGTCACAGTAAACAAGGGTTGCAGCGGATAATGGAGAGTGTAGCTCACGGAGAAGATTGCGAAGCCATGCAGTCTCAGCAACGACATTGGCAACGCCCCGGTATTCATCCTCGGCACTAGAACGGGAGATAGTCTGCTGGCGTTTAGAAGACCAAGACAGGAGATTATCTCCCAAAAACACACAATAGCCTGAAGTTGACCACCGTGTAGAGGGGCAGCCTGCCCAATCTGCATCTGTATATCCAACGAGAGAGGTGGTATTAGAAGTGTATAAGTGAAATCCAAAGTCCAAAGTCCCTCGAACATAGCGTAGGATACGCTTAAGAGCAGCGAGATGAGGTTCACGAGGGTCATGCATGTAGAGGCAAATCTGTTGAACTGCATAGGAAATATCTTGTCTAGTAAACGTGAGATACTGAAGACCACCTGCAAGACTGCGATATAAAGTAGGATCCTGAACTGGAACACCTTCGGGACCCAGTTTGGATTCTGTATCAACTGGTGTTCGTGAAGGGTTACAGTTGGCCATGTGAGCACGCTCAAGAAGCTCAATAGCGTACTTCCTCTGAGATAGGAACAACCCTGTGGAATGGCGAGTAGCAGAAATACCAAGAAAATAATTAAGTGTCCCGAGATCAGTCATGTCAAACTCACTATGTAGAGAAGCAATGATCTGCTGTAGAAGGACAGTAGAGGAAGCTGTAAGAATAATGTCATCCACGTAGATAAGTAAATAAGCAACCTGTGAGCCCTGTCGAAGGATGAATAGAGATGAGTCACAACGACTGTGGTAAAATCCAACACGAGTGGCATAACCTGCAAATCTTTGAAACCAAGCACGGGGTGCTTGTTTCAGACCATATAAAGACTTCTGCAGAAGGCAGACGTGATGTGGGTACTGGGAGTCCATAAATCCTGGTGGCTGGTGCATGTATACTGTCTCGGATAGATCTCCATTAAGAAAGGCATTCTTAACGTCAAGCTGATGAATAGGCCACTTGCGAGATACTGCAAGACTAAGAACAGTGCGAATGGTGGCCGGTTTGACAACCGGACTAAAAGTCTCATCACAGTCAACACCAGGTTGCTGACTACTGCCATTAGCAACCAAACGAGCCTTATAACGGCTCAAAGTCCCATCAGCATGAAATTTATGCTTGAATAACCACATAGATCTCACCAAATTAACACCAGATGGCCGTGGTACAAGAATCCAAGTACCATTTTTAACTAACGCATTATACTCATCATACATAGCATTATTCCAATGAGGGTTTTGTAGAGCGAGGAAGGGATATTTAGGTAATGGGGAGATAGAAGAGGTGTGAAGAGACAGACGGTCAATGGGTTTGACAATGCCTGATTGTGACCGAGTGACCATGCGGTGAGTACGGGGTGGTTCGATGGGAGGTTGTGTAGGGTGGGTTGGGGCGTCGTGGTCGGGTGATTGTGTAGAAGGTTGTTGGGTTGGTTGGGCTGTAGTTGATGGGCTGTTGGGTTGTGGTGGGTCGGCGGGTAGTGGGCTATTGGGTGTAATGGACTCATGATGGGTAGTAGGAATGTCTTGCAGTGGATTTGGTATTGGGGGGTGAGTGAGCACATGGTGAAGTAAAGGGGACGATGTAGAGTCTAAAAATGTGTAGGAAGGTGGGGAGTCGGGTGTCATTGAGCGGTAAGGAAATTGGGTTTCGTCAAAGGTGACGTGTCGGGAAAGTAAAATTTTGTTTGTTTCAAGGTCTAGGCATCGAAAGCCACGGTGATAGGCGGGATAGCCCAAGAAAATGCACGGTGTTGCTCGTGGGGAAAGTTTGTGGGGTGAGTGAAGGTGAGGGTAGCAAAGACACCCAAATATACGTAAGTTAGAGTAGTCGGGTGCTTTGTAAAAAAGTCTTGTGTAGGGGATTTCGTTGTTGATGGCGGTAGAGGGTAAAAGATTAAGGAGATAGGCGGCCATATGTAGGGCCTCAACCCAAAAGGTGGGGGGTAGGTGGGCTTGAAACAAGAGCGTACGAATGACATTGTTAATGGTTCGAATCATGCGTTCCGCTTAGCCATTTTGTTGATAGGTTTTTGGGCAAGAGAATCTAAATTGTATACCGTGGTTAGCAAAAAGTGTATGTAGGCGGTTATTGTCGAACTCACCACCATGGTCACATTGGAAACTTTTTATTTCGCATTTAAATTGGTTTTTAACATAATTACGAAAGTGCAAAAATTTATCAAGCATGTCAGATTTATTACGGAGAGGGTAAATCCACAAATAATGAGAGAAATGATCAAGAAATAAAACGTAATATTTGAAACCACTTTTACTAGTGACTGGAGATGTCCATAAATCGGAATGAATAATATCAAAACAATGTGCAACAGTAGACTTGGAACTATGAAAAGGAAGTTTCACATGTTTGCCAAGCTGGCATGCATGACAAACATGAGGAGGCTTTTCTTTATTACACGAAATAAATTGACGGGAAACAAGAGACCGTAGCACTTCGTCACCGGGATGACCGAGGCGTTGGTGCCACGTGGAGGAGCTTGTTGAGAGAAGAGCGGTAGGGATGGTTGATGGCTTGGTAACGGGATAGAGATCACCCGAACTGTCACATCGAAGGAGGATATGGCGAGTCCAGAAGTCCTTCACAGAAAAACCAAAGGCATCAAATTCAATTGTACAATTATTGTCTCTAGTAAATTGACGTACAGAAATGAGTTTTTTAATAATATTAGGGGTGACAAGGACATTGTGTAAATGAAGTGGGCGATGAGAGGATGGAATAATGCTATGTCCGGTGTTGGTGACGGGAATAGAATTCCCGTCACCAACATGCACAGATGGGAATAAACGTTTGTTAAAAAGTGTACTTAAATTACTTGCGTTGGAATTTAAATGGGAAGAAGCAACTGTATCCATATTCCACGTTGGATCCTGCAAGGTCATAGTGCTAAACGCACTTGGTAGCGAAGTGGCCTGAGATGGATAATACCCGGGTGCGGGTCCGAGAATGCTACTTGTGGATGCGGACTGCTGTGGAGCATACATGGGCTGAGTTGGGTGGGCCTGTTGGTAAAGTGACGTGTTGGGCTGGGTGAAGCTGCGTAGCAAAGGCAGCTGGGTTGGGCTGGGGTGGTTGATGTTGGGCCAGGCGTGGTGTTGGGTTGGGCTGAGGGTAGTTAAAAGGTGGACTGGTTGTATTGCGTGAGGAGTAATAACCTGGTGGAGTCCAGGAGGTGGAATGTTGATGGTACAGGGTATTATTTGAAGGCCGACTGAGGTTGTTTTTGTTAGCCAATCCCGACCTATTTCTATGGTCATGGATAAATTTGCATCGGTCACCGAATTTGCATGACCCCTTATTAAAATGGATACACATTTGTGGTAGAGATTGAGGCTTAGTGAGGTTACCTTTGTTGTCGTTTTTAGTGGCCATGAGTATGGTAGGGGATGACGACGAACTGTCAAAGGTGCTGTTTTCGCCCGGGCTTGCATTGAAAGTAGCTTCTTCAAGGAGCAGCATATTGCAAGCCGTTTCAAAAGTGGGAAGAGGCTCGCGATGCCTTATAATACGAACGATGCCCTTAAACCGATCGTCAAGACCATTTATTGCATACATAACCATGTTTTTGTCGCTTACCTTTTCACCAAGATTGTGCAAACGATCCACCATTCCTTGTATCTTCGTGAAGTAGGCATTGATGGATAGACTCCCGATCCGAACCGAGCGAAGTTCATTGTCAAGAGTTATTGCACGAGCATCTTTGTTATCATGGAAAAGATTCTTGATATGGTCCCATAGAGCTTTTGCATTCCCGGGTGTTGTAACGACTTGGTCTTGGAGGGATTCGTTTAACGTACCTAGTATCCACACCTTTACTAGGTCATCTTGTTTGTTCCACTCTGGGTCGGTGTTACTTGTGGCGGTTCCCTCAATATGTGTTTTTAATCCAAGACTTCCAAGATGGATTTTTAGGAAGGAGCTCCACGAGTTATAGTTGTGTTTTTCAAGACTTAACTTGATGGGTACATTAAACGATACAATTTTGGCAGTAGATGCGGGTGTTTCACCAGCCATGGTAGTTGATTTGAGGGATTAGGTTTAGTATAGAGATCGGTAAGAAGTTGAGGGAGGAAGGAGGTTTGGAGGGGAGGAAGAAGGTTTGAAGGAGAGATTTTTGGATCGGTATTATGTCTCTGACACCATATTGAATTGCATATTTGGTTGCCTTTCATTCATACAGAGAACATGGTACATATAGCTATCAATAGAGCTATTTTGGGTAAATGCCCACTAATTACGCTGAATACATAAATGTGACAACTAATATAATACTTATCTACAACTAATACAAAGCTTATCAGAATATTGACTAAGTCTATGTAGACTATATTCTTCGTTGTGTTTGGTGGTTGTCCTGCCTGATTTCCTATAACTATCTTAAGACCAGCCAATGAAGTAGCTCTAGAAAGCGCCACGTATAACAGACCGTGACTGAATATGGGTTCCGGAAAATAAATCCCAATTTTTTCCAATGACTGGCCCTGGCTCTTGTTAATAGTCATAACATAACATAGCCTAATAGGGAACTGTCTTCGCTTGAAAATAAATGGCAGCCTCTGTTCTTTAAATGTTAAGACAATCCGTGGCAGAAAGACTTCAGTGCCATTGCAAAGGCCTCCTATTAAGTTCAGATTGCGTAGCAGCATGATCGGAACACCTACCTTCAATTCAATTGTATGCGCAGCGATGCCAGAAAACTTCAGTGAGTTAAGATACTCAGTAGGATACAACACTTCAGCAGCGCCGCCGTCGTTACCAATAGGCACTGCTTCATCTATGCTTGTGTAAAACTCTGAAACGCCTAACACTTTTTCTAGTATCCGTAAGTTTATGCTGTCCGCTGTGTCATTTTTAGGACAAACTATAGCCTTCCTTTGGAAGTTTGCAGCGGACGACGATTGTAGAGAAGGAACATCGTATATAAAGTCAATCAGTTGTGTAAGACCTTCTTCTATTGGTGGTAAACAATATGTATCCGGCACGCGTATCCAAGAGGTGTTACGCGGGTCACTCTCGTCTTCTAATCCAACGGTGCCATTCCCGACACTAATAAGCCAATTTGAAAAAACCTGAGTTTCCCATCGTTCATTCTCTGTCATGAAAGGTCTGTGGAGTCTCACGTTTTGCAACAGAAAGAAAAGGTTGAAACGCGGCCATAAATGCGACTCTGCAATCGATAAAGCTATTATTGTCTCCTTAGAGGCACCTTTCTTTATGGGTAAAGTTTGGCGAAAATCTCCACCTTGGCAGACCTCTTAGAACCAACAGAGAATTAAGCTCCTTGGCAGAATTGTGTGAGTTGCTGCCGACCTCCTGGGATAGTAATGAAAATGACCGCTGGATTTGGAAGCTTGAAGGAAAAAATGAGTTTACTGTTGCTCTTCTTCGACATTGCATTGATCGTGCCTTGCTGCCCATTGATCATAGTATCAAAACCAAATGGAATCCTTTAGTTCCTAAAAAAGTGAATATATTCATTTGGAGATTAAGGAGAAATTGTCTCCCAACTGGTCTTAACCTCTTCTCTAAAGGAGTCGATATCACTACGGCAAGATGTTTCATTTGCCAAAGGGGGGTGGAAGATGTCGATCATTTAACTCAAGCATGTAATGTTACTGCAGGTGTGCGCAAGCTGTTAAGAGATTGGACTCAATTAGATATCCCTGTCTCGACTTGTGAGGACACATTGAACTGGTGCGCTTCGTTACATTGCTCCAAGAAGACCCGCAACAGAGTGGAAGCTATGTTGTATGTTTGGTGGTGGTACATGTGGAAGGTAAGGAACAATAGTCTTCATAATAACTCTCATGAAACCCAACTAGAGATCTTCAATGCTATCGTTTCTTTGACTTATCACTGGGTTCATCATCGTGACAGAAAAGACAACCTCAACTGGGACGAGTGGAACGAGTCACCGTTTAATCTTGTATAAGGTTTTTTGTGTTTTTTGGCAGTCGTGTGGTATATGTTTGCTGTAGTTTGTTTTGTCGCGTGGTTCCTTTTGGTTTTGTAGGGCATTTTTCCTCGAAACTTGTTTGGGATCGCATCAAAAACATCTTTGAAGTGAAAACCGGTGGCGCGGCCTTCATTGATGGGGTTTTTTCTTGTGTCCGGCTCGTAAGTGGCACAAGCTTTTTTCAACCCTTTTGCGATCCTAGCAGTCAAAGTTTCGGGTAGGGCCTAGATGTGTAATTGTATATTCTAGATTGTAATTATTGTTTTTTTGTACCTTGGTCACTAGCACATTGCTAATTGGCCTTCTTTAATATAAAACTTCTGCCGTTCAAAAAAAAAAGAAAGGGTATAATAGTCTTTTAATAATTAAAAAGTTTTATCATTTTAATTTTATAAATCAAACAATCCTACTTAAATTCATTATTTATTCTATTTCATAAACACAAATCCAAAACATCTTCAAAAACACACACACACAAACCCTAAACCAAACCACCACCTTCGCCGGAAAATCCCACACCGCCGTCGCCGGAATATCCGCCACCGCCGCCGTCGTCTGATTTTAGGAAACCAGAAGCCGCCGCCATCGTGTTTGCTTCATCTGAGCCGTCATCGGCTTTCTTTTCTGGTAACTACCCGACTTTTCATCACGTCGTATCCGGCGGTTCTTTCCGGCATCCAGGTTTCTGTTTTTCTGTAATCTTCAGACTTGCCGTCCAACAATATTAATTATTTTGCAACTAGGAGAACATAATGGAAGTAATCCAACGGTGGAGAATGAAGAAAAAACAAGACCATGACTAAGATACGAGATTGGATCTTTTTTTTTAAACATTTGATGAATATGGGATCTTTTTTTTTATGGCTGTTAATTTTTTTATTTTTTTTTTTTTTTTTAAAGATTATTTGTAATTTTTTTAAGCATAGTGTTGTAGGTGCAGATCTTGAATTGTAGATGATGAGATTTGAATATTGTTGTAGGTGGACACATGTGATCTTGAATTGTAGATTAAGTTTGTCTACTGTTGTAAATAATGGTGACGATGGTAGGTGGCGGCGCACACATGTGATCATGAGATGCTGTGAATAATTCTGATGGTGATGGTAGTAATTGATGCTTTTATTGTAAAACATTATTTTTTAATAGATGAGCATATGTGATTTTCCGTCGAAATTGGATCATTTGTGATTTCATATGTGATTGGATCACATATGATTTTCCGGCGAGATTGGATCATATGTGATTTCCGACGAGAATGGATTATATGCGATCCCCAAAAATTAAGGAAATTTTAAAAAATGTTATATTTATTAAATTTTATAAAATAAAATCAAAAAAATGATTTTACTATTCTACCATTGGTCAAAAGGGTTACTAAAGGTTCCTGACCTTTTTGAGGTTCCTAAAGTAACAAGCATGCATACTACTAGCAAGTATGCGTACTTCTAGTAGATATAATCATCTGAAGTGGACGGAATATTGGTGACAACACCTCGATCCAGTACAGAATAAGGATAAGGGATATGCATGCAAACAGTTAATTGCAAGATTACTAAACAAGATAGATTCATACCAAACCGATTACAAACAGACGTAGTACAGTCTCTGACTTAAAGGTTACATAACTACAAAACCACAACTAATTAAAAAGGAAAAGGACAAGCCCCCAGCCTACAAGCTGTAAGACGAGGAACCATATACAGCACGCTGGAAACTCATTAAAGCACACTCGAAACTAGCTAAATCCGACTCGTAACTTGAATCCGACTTGTTACTTGATGCCGACACTCGTCGCTTTGCACGGAAACTAGGAGACATAGGGCTTTTCATTTTGGAGAAAGCTCTAAACGGATCGGTTTTCTTCTGATGAATAAATGAATAATAGATAAGAAGAAAAGAAAAGCAAGTAATAATACATTAATTATTATTCAAACCCAATTAATACAAAGTTGTCATGTGGTGTATTGATAGATGTCGATATAAAATTTATGGTTACTTTGTAATCTTTTATATATATTATTAAATAAAAAATGACATGTACCTTTATATTTGGAGGTGTATCCAGACAAACCCTGGTCGTTCTCGTTAGATGGTGTAAATTCTTCGTGACATAGGATGTATTCTCCGGTAGTTGATTGAAAAGCAGAAAGATCACCACCAGTGATGTGATTCCATGACTTGTAATATTCCAACATCTTGTTCTTCATCTTCCATCCTTCCATCTTCATCTTCATACACAAACCTTTTTCTCTTTCCAACGTCTTCTCTTTCCAAGGTAATAATAATATTATCATCAGCTTCCATTTCATTCATCCCAAATGAAATTCTCTGTAACAAAGGGTTATCTGTAGGACTTTTCCTTTTGGAGAAAGCTCTAAACGGAATGGTGTTTTCTGATGAATAATAGATAAGATGAAAAGAAAAGCAAGCAATAATACATTAATATTATTCACATCCAATTAATTAATGAAGCAAAAACATTCTTATCTAATTGATCATAGATCAATTGGTACCACCACCATGTGACCACATGGGCGCATAGATGAAGGCTGCAGGTTACAGGTTCAAAACTTGTCAAAGGCAAGTGGATAAACTATATCTTGTGATCCATGTGTGAGGATGGTGAGTCACTGGACATGAGTTCTATGCGGTGTGCACTCTGGATCGATACCAAAACGGTACATGAGACCAGAGGGTTCTCACCCATTTACCCTTTTTCAGAAACATTGTTATCTAAGTCAATAGACAAGTGTATATCTAATTCATGTGTGATCGCCACTGCTCTGCGTTCTTGGCACACATAGCTAGGCAGACAAAGTTTTCATTTGGTGTATTGATAGAGATCGATATAAAAGTTATTGTTCTTGTTAAAATATAAAAGTTCAACATTGTTATATTGATAAAAGTCTAACTTGGTTTGGTTGAGTGTAGGTTCATTGTTAAAGTGACCGAGAAATGGTTGATGGATTAAAGCAACTTGAAGTTGATAGAAGTTGAAGAATGAATTGCCAATACTAGAAGTCAAGGGTTATAGGTGAAAAATAGAAAATATATTTAGAGATAATGGCATCGAGTGTAACCAACTATGACCAAATGTCTATGTTGGTGCATGACCTTTGAAACTGTTCAATCAATGTAAGAAACTAAATATTTTGTTCAAAAAATATAACGTGTGACTGGTTATAATATTAGCCGGTTATCACTTCATTTTTATTAAATTAGTTACCTACGTGGACTCGTCTATGCTTATGTGACTAATCACGTGGCTAAATAAATAAAATACACAAAAAGTATTTCTTTATATATACAAGTAATACATGAATGATGAATATGTCAGTTACCCGGTAAATTACATTAAACAATATATTTAGTTACTTACATTGATTGAACATAGACATTTGGTCATAGTGGGTTACACTCTGATGCCATTATTTCAATATATATAATCATATCTCTGATTCTCTGTATGTTGATAAATTCTGGTCATAATCATTTTGACCAGAAATTCTTCTTCAGAATAATAAATCTTTCAGTTTTACTTTGTAATCTTTTATATATTATTAAATAAAAAATGACATGTACCTTTATATTTGGAGGTGAACCACAGTTGGAAATGCTCGAATGGTAGTCGTGTAAATCCACTGTGACGTAGTATGTATTCTCCGGTAGTTAATTGAAAAGAAGAAAGATCACCACCAATTATGTGATTCCATGACTTGTAATATTCCAACGCATCTTCTTCCATACTTCCATGATCATACACAAGATTCACCCCACAATTTGTAAGTAGGCAACGTCCCAACCTGTCTGTAACGGTAATAATAATTTTATCACCAGCTTCCATTTCATTCATCCCAAACATCCAGTGGCTTATAAATGTTAACCACTCTCCACCTACATTGACTTCATGAATACAATGCTCGTATACCCAGGTGAGGTTTTTTGTTTTATTACTTATACTGATCACTGGCAACACAAAGAATAGACCACGTCGAGATCCAGATTCCTTGATGTACCACTCTCCATAGTCCCCCTTCCTCAACACGTAGCAAAAATTCAGACCTCTGAGCTGCTTTTTAGGAGATGAAGGGATTGTAAATGATATTGGTGCCTTCTGGCTGCTTATAGTACTTTTAATCCAATCTGGCATCACTTTCCCTCCATAAAATGTGCTAAATATTCCAAATTCGGGGTAACTATTAAAAAATGTATCGAACTTTACGTGAAAATCGGTTTTGTGTAGCGAACTAAAATTTTTAAGGAAAAGAGCATCCAACTTCCAAAAATGCATCTATTTATGTAACATGTGACCTGCACAGCAGGTTGTAGGTTTTTTTAAGGGGAAATGACCTTTTTACCCTTCCTTATTTTGCAAATTGCAGCCAAGGTCCTAACAGTAAGTTACATAAATAGTCCCTGTCGTTACGCTAAATTGTGTCCAAGATCCAAAATCATTTTTTTTAGAAAATTATATACAATTTCAAAAAAAAAATTTCAGAAAATTATTTTTTTCCGGAAAAAAAATAATTCGGAATTTTTTTTTTATTTTGTTTCCGAATAAAATTTTTTTGTAAAAAAAAATTTCCAAAAAATATTTTTTATTCGAAATTTTTTTTTCCAAAAAATATTTATTTTTTTAAATTTTCCAAAAAAATGTTTTTTTTTCCAAAAATATTTTTTTTTTTCGAAAATTATTTTTTTCCGGAAAATATTTATTTTTTTAAATTTTCCGGAAAAAATTTTTTTATAAAAAAAAATTTAATTTTTCCAAATTTTTTTTTTCGAAATTTTTTTTTTCCGAAAAATATTTATTTTTTTAAATTTTCCAGAAAAAAATTTTTTATAAAAAAAAAATTAAATTTTTCCAAAAATTTTTTTTTCGAAAAATATTTTATTTTTAAAATTTTCCGAAAAATAAAATTTTTTTTCAGAAATTTTTTTTTTCCGAAAATAATTTTTTTCTTTTTTCAAAAATTATTTTCAAAAAAAATTTTTCCTAAAAAAATTTTTTTCCGAAAAAAAATTAATTTCGGGAAAAAATAAGTTATTTTTCTAAAAAAATTTATTTCCGAAATAAAATATTTCTTTTTCTAAAAAAATTATGATTTTGGACGTTTTTCGCAATTTAATGTAACGAGAGGGACCATTTATGTAAATTCGGGTTAGTAGGGTAAATGTGGGAAACAAAAAAAAAAAAAAAAAAAAAAAAGAAACCTGCTGACTAGGCTTTTTACATGCTGTGCAGGTCACATGTTACATAAATACGTGCATTTTTTGAAGTTCGATGCTCTTTTCCTTAAAAATTTTAGTTCGCTACACAAAACCGATTTTTACGTAAAGTTCGATACATCTGCTCCATCAAATTACAATCAATTAGCCAAAATATTAATCAGCACTGTTGGAATTAATCTTGATGGGTTTGGGTCGGTCACGGGTATCAACATATTGGTCACTAGATTAAAACTCGTGCGATGCACGACTCGGTTATTTATAAACAAAATTTGTTATGTTTGTAACATGACCTTCATTGTTGGAAATAAAAACTTTCTTGCTTGCTTTTTAGTCATGATAAAACAACGTAGAGTTATCCATGGCTTGAAACAACTGGAACTTTACAATATTTATTGACTTAAACATGTATACATTGCACAAATACTTTAAATAAAAACATGCTCCTTAAATTTCACAATGACAGAACATAACTTTCTTGATCATTGTCAACAAAAATCAAAATTTAAAAGTTAATAATCTTCATATGAAGACATAAGGATTTATAAAAAAATATATAGAAACTAATTGTATATGTTTAATCTCTTGATTTAAAAATTAAAAAGCTGAATATTTGGTATATATTTTTATACCAATAAAATGTAATTTATAAATAAAGTTTTAGACTAATATTGATTTCGTAAAATCTTTCACAAAATACAGATTGGGTTTTACAAATAAAGAGTTAACTTTACAAGTTAAATACCAATTTGAAAGAAAGAAAAACTTTAGTAGATCATATTAACAACTTAACAAATCTTGAGATTGATTCTAAAATATAACCTCAAATCTAAAATCTAAATTATCAATATCATCAATGAACCAAATATAACCTCAATTTAATGTGTTGATTATTATTAATTGATCGTACACCTTAATGTTTTCAAAACTGGACCGGACATCGAACCAGTCAAAGGAGGGGTACGGTTCAAGGTTCAACCCGTCTGACTGGGGCGTAAAACTGGTCTATATATATATTTTTTTTTATATATTTAAAAAATGGGTTTTGCTAATGACAGACCTATGTGTTGTTATTAGCCTGCATAAAAGGTTGTATTTTTTTATCATAAAATTCAGATGGGTAAATTTTTTATATGAAAGGTATAATTTTTTTATGCTTGTTATTAACCACCACGGCACCACTATAGTAGTTGTTAGCAAAATTCTTAAAAAATATATGAAAGTGGAAACAAATATCTCATATAATATTTAATGTTACTATCATGGTTAATTAATTAACTAACTTTTTTTTCCGATGGAATTTAGTAAATAAATGGACTAAAAAACGTTCTTACTTTTCATATTTTAATCAAATAATTGGTACAACATCTCCTCCGTGAAACCATGGGTCCCCGGTTCGAACCACGCTTAACAATGTTTTGCTTTTTTTTTAAGTAAAGGCAACCTACATACACATCGTTGTAATAATAATTATTTGAAAAAACTGAAAAAGGCAACGTACATACACATCGTTGTAATAATAATTATTTGAAAAAACTGAAAAATGACACGTAATCAAAAAGCTGACGTGACATGCAATAAACGAAGACACATATGAAGGTTAATTCAAATCATAGGCTAAATCAATTGTATGTACAGGAGAGCACATCGTTGGTTGATTTGGTCAAGATTGACCGGGCTTATTGGAGTATCATGGAGGAGAACGTATAGTATGGTAGAGTAGTAGTCTTTTGTATACAAGTACAGATAACTTCCCGTCTTTTATCAATGAAGTCTAAGTTTTGAAAGCATATAGCAAGTTTTCTCCTGTTTTCTTACTGCATATATTCTGTGGTGAGTGTGTGCTATAGAGGGGCCTAAAACCAACAAGCACAGACAAAGAAATATAGTTAATTAACTAGAGAATACCTGGATTATATGAGATTCCTCTGGTCCTCTCCAGTAATGATAAGTTACAACTTCCCGTCTTTTATCAATGAAGTCTAAGTTAGACCAGCCCAAACTACATAATACCTTTTTCTCAACACCTTCCAGTGGTTGGATTTTCACCATCCCTTGTATTTCATATGACCAAGGTCGCAATGAACTATAAGATGCTTTTATACTGACTGGAGACATATCCAGATGAAATGAAATTCTATGTAGCAAAGGCTTAGTTGCAGAAACACTGGACGTCCGAAAATCCAACCGTCTTAGCGTACATGGAGGATGCTCGATTGACATCAGAGAATAACAGTCGTACATGCTAAGTTCCTCAAGACTACAAAGGCTTCTTACACAATTAGGCATAGAATCGATAGGATTACCATCTAACCATAAATACTTTAACCCTGATAGGCAACTCAAGTCCATCGGAAAGGATTCGTTGGACAAATTATTATTTTTAAGAGATAATTTTACTAACGAGCTCGGGAATGAAATCGCAGAGGGGACCATTTGTCGCAGAATAGACTCACAGGTATTGCAACCATCTAGCAATAGCTGTTCTAGCTTTTCTAGCTTGTGTATTACTGTTGGAAACTTTTCTAGCTTTACGCAGTAACTCAGATCGATGTGGACAAGTTCAACACATTCCCCAAGTGATTCACAAACCTCAATCAAACGTTTGCAATTACTAGCTATTAACCTCTCAAGTGTAGGGAGTTGGTAAAAGCCGCCGAGTTTTTGAAGTTGTTCACAGAAACTCAGATCAAGAATCTTCAATGATCCAAAGACTCTTTTGTCTTTTGAACACGATCCAATCACCTGCTCAAGTGAAGGTGTGAGTTAAGATACTTAGAATTCCATTTACTAAGGGGACAAGGGCATGTGAAAGCTCTGTGTTTTATAATATAGTAAATGAAATGAAATGATTTCGTACGTACCTTTTGTGGGTTACTCCAACACATACCAAATGATTCGATGCTGCTATATGACAGGTCGAGAGCAACTAGGTTATCCAATGCCAAGTCTGAAGGAATAGACTTTAGAGGGAATCCACGCATACACAACCATCTTAATTCCTCTGGAAACTTCTTATAAATCCCTTTGATTTGCACATAATTGAGTTGCAGTAGCATTATAATCTCCATCTTACTCAATACATCTGTTTTCACCTCAAATGATCCACGTAACTTCTCTTTCTTGAGGAATCTCGTGTCAAGGGTGAGGCCAAGAATATTATCCATATCCTAAGAAGAAAGGGAACATAAACCAAAACAAAAAACAGAAATCGGATTATTGATATAGACAATATGGAATAACTTGGGTAATGCACAAGAGTACTGAGAACAAAGTAATGCAAAAGTATACACAGCCCTACCTTTTTATTTTTTTTCAACACTTCATATGACTCGTCGTGATTCCATAATCGACTACGCTTCCATGGCTTCTTTGGTGATTCTTTACGTACTTCATCTCTTCCCATTTCTTGTAGCAATTGATGCATCCTTAACTCATTATACCATCCGATACTAAGAAGGCATCTGTCAACAAGATTCCTAATCCTGAATCTTGTGTTAATATTACATGCCTTCAATATTGTTCCAGCATAATCACTGTCTTCTCCAACAAAAAAGCAAGCGATATGCTTAAACAATTCCTTATCATTTTCGGATGGCAAAGAATTGAAGCTCATTTGCAAGACATTCTCTATGGAGCGATCACTCTTTAGCATTTCTATGTAATCCTCCCATTCATCTACATCTCGATTATATAGAGCCTTGCCCAATACTTTAAGAGCCAATGGATGCCCTTCACAATACTTTGAGACCTTTATTGACACCTCTTCATAGCCTTCCTTGGGAGTGTTGCAAGCGAATGCATTACTGCATAAAAGTTCTAGCGATGCATCTTCGGATAAGCCTTACAAGTAACAATTTCCTATGCTTGGGTTTAACTTTTGATTTGAATAGTGCACACCTCTCTGTCAATGATGCGTCCTTGGTTGTTATTATGATTTTGCTACCCGGATGAAAACCTTTGTTTCCAAGTAACGCATCCAACTGGTCGAGACTATCATATACATCAAGAACTAAAAACACCTTCACACGGGCTAATGCTTTCTCAATCTTAGAGGTGTATACCAAAGTATCATGAACTAGTCGCTGCATCTTTTTTTAGATGTCATTATAAAGTTGCTTTTGTACATCAAGCAATCCATTATGATTTTTAGTACATGTTGAACTGATACCTTCAATAAAACTGCTCTTGTCAAATGTACGAGAGTGCAAGTGGAAGACATATTTGGCCAAAGATGTCTTCCCAATCCCACCCATGCCTAAGACTGTGAGAATGTCAGCAGTATGACTGGAGGAACCATATGTCAACCATGACGTGATTTCCCGAATCTGATCGTCCCTCCCGATAAGCCGGAGTGGCAAAGTATCACTTAAGGGTACGCCTAATCTTTGATGGATTTCACTAACAATTTCTTCAATAAACTCTGCCTCTTTCCTGAAAAATAATTTTCAATGAGAAAAACAAAACTTAAGGTGTAGCAGGATTGGGATGATATCAATAATCTTTTTAATCGTGATTTGAAACAAAGTTTAAAGTTATTTCAAAAATATAACACACATATGAGAAAGTTTAAAGTTATTTCGGTACATGTTCCCTGAGTATGTGTATGTGTATGTGATAACAAAACGAAAATTTGCCCCAATAACAAACGGTAATAAAAAATTAAATCAAATGATACTATTTGACCGATAATAACAAAACTGAAGATAACAACCTTTCTCGACAGTTAGGCGGCCAAATCTAATTTGTATTATAGGTATCACCCGTTATCGTAGGTAATCTACTATAGGTATGTATGCCTTCCATGCTACCTTTCTTATTTGCTCATATGACTTGCTGGGTGGGGGATAAGGAGATTGCATGCTTGACTTTATAATAAGACGTATTGTATAAATTTATTCTTTTGGCCAAAAATTATTTATTTAACAAGTGATTATATTCAATTATTATTTAATAAGACGTATTGTATAAATTTTCTATTTTCGACCGTGTTTGCACACGGGTTGTACATCTAGTATATTATGGCAAAGAACAAGAAGAAAACTAAAGAGGAAATTTGTCCAAGTGGGACTAGAAGCGAGGGCCGGTCAGCTTGTATATATATATATGATATGATATGCAACTTCATGACCCCGAAAACTAACGAAAGAAAAAGAAAAGGTCTAGAAAGTGATTACCTGCCCTTGACGTCTTTCCCTTTTAAATCAGCAATCTCTGTGAGTGGTTTACTCCATTGATCCATCTTTTGACTCCATCTTACTCTTTTCTTCCTTCTGTGCTCTGCCATGGCATCTCCAAAGCTGGTTTGTTGCTTCCTTACATCGGTTGGCTCAACATGATAGAAAATGGGGATAACAATTGTTAGAGTTTATGGATTATTTATTAATATTTGTATGTCCGGTTTCGAACCCGAGACTTCGGGATTGCACACATTACGTATGAGTCTCTATGAATTAATAATTAATATATTAAGTTATGATTAATTATTAAATCACAAATATTCATATGGTCGAACCAGGAAAAAGGAGGGGGTTGAATGTCGATTTTTGAAACTTGAGGAGGTGTTGAACTCAAACTTGGAGAACAAGTTTGGAGTATATATAAACCCCTCAATTGCTCAATATAGGATCGACAATATATTGTATCCCTAACCGGATTGAAAAATCAATCGATCCCTTTTTTTTCCCCACACATACTGACAATCCATCACAAACATTAAATGAGAGTAAGTATACTATGCATGTGCATGAGTTGGTGATTCGTGGACTGTGCATGCATAGGTATAAGCATTTAATTTGTTTACTCTTTTATTTAGACATACTGTGATGTATCCGGATTCGATCTATGTATTATTATAACATCAAACCTTAGGTGTTGTGATGTTTTATTTGTGATACATGAACCTAGCTTTTCACATTGAGATGCTAGTAATACGTGTGTACAAGAACGGAGGACAAACTTACTTTAGCTTGTGATCTTGGAGATTAGTTCGATCCACATATAATCCCTATTAGGGTTTATATAACTTGTTCTTGTTCAAGAGATTCCTTGTTCTTGCTAGAAATCAATAAGGTACGTGTCTTATTTAATTTAATTAATTACATGTTCTTGTAGATCTATACCGCTGCGTGCTTTTGATGTTATTATGTGTTTATGATTTATTTATAGTTCACATATTCCAACAGTGGCATCATGAGCCTCGTTTAAGAACTTGTAATTAATTACTTAAACCTAAAAATTGAATCTTGATATAGGTACATGCAAATTAATTTTTGGGTTTTGACTTAAAAACCCTAATTGGTTTAAAGTGGGTCGACACCCACATGATTATTTAGGGTTTTATGGTTGATTTGTTAATCTGATAGAAACCCTAGGATTGCATGAAAATTTTTAGGGATTAATTAGTGAATACCGTATGTGATGTCACTAATTAATTAGATACGTACAATAAATATTGACCTAATAATATGGACTACATGATTATGTGATCAATATGGGATCCATGACAAATCTTGCATATTTGTCATGGTATGTTTTGTATGTTGTATTGAATTATTTGCTACATGATTTAAATAAATCTTAAATTGGGGAAGACCTCAATATATATTAATTAATAAGTTATGTGCAATGTGGTATCTAACTAACTAAAACTTACGCGGCCAAGTTATTTGGCGTCTGTGGACCATTGGGCACAATGAGCTCGAAAACCAATGGGAGTTTTGTTAGTTACATACATTTATAAATTACACATAGAATTAATATTAGGATTTATTGAAAAAAAAAAAGGTTTGCATGTGGCTATATGATATCGTGGATGATCATATATTTGTTATTATGTGTTTATTTTTATTTTTTGTAATTACTTGATCTTTTGTGTTTAATATTATGATGGATTGTAAACTACAAAAGAGGGTAATTTTTCAAATAAAAAATAAATAAGACTAATAACTATGAAACCTTTGTAGTAATTTTATTTATTGCCAAGTCTTATGTGCCGATAGTGGTTCGCTTCGCACGGTAATTTGCTCCCAGGCGAGACTAGCAATAATAAATTTACTACATTAATTGTTTTAGCAAGAAAATCATATTTTTTTAGTTGATTGATTGCGATTGTACTAAGTGGTCGAAGCGGCGGACCTAAAATTGGCAAACTAAAAAGTGGGTTCTAGTTGGTACGCATTAAATTGTGACCTTAGAGGGGCACGGTTTTAACCAGTTTCGGCGGCTGTCATCCCTACGCCCGCCTGTGCGTCAATTTTAGACTTACCAAGTACACCACGATAAATACGAAGCATCTTAAGGCAATGCTGTAAGTTTTTCAGCGCCTCAATTAAAAACTTTGATGATTTGAGCTACGAATGAGTAAACGGTTTTGTTTTTGAAAACATATATGATACAAAGATGAATGCATGACATCTTTGTACATATTTTTTGATTTTACACATCAAAATTTATTACCCTAAAATTTAAGTGATATGCCAACCAATTAACACGGAAACACCTAAGATGACATTCTATCATTGCTAGCAGCCTCAGCTGATGTGATGATTCAAAGAATGAAGTCAATAGGGGTAAATTGAGCACTTCCATTACTAGCAGCCTCAGCTGATGTGATGGAACGGCGTCAATTTACACGTTTTTAAATTGGTTAACTTAATTGAGCACTTTCATTACTAGCAGCCTCAGCTGATGTAATGAAACGGCGTCAAGGCATAAAGATTTGGGGATGAAACATGCTTACATTTGCAACTATTGTTGGCAAAATATGTAAGTCCCATGATTCTAGGAATTGCAAATTGTATATTGGCAATTGAGTGTAGCTCTACCTTATTGAGTACTTTCATTGCTAGCAGCCTCAGCTGATGTGATGAAATGACGTCAATTTGGATCCTATTTTTCAATAAAATTAAATGGTGAAATTCTATTTACCGTGGGTGTTTAATTTTCTTGAAAAGTTATTATCAAAATTACTAAATTGAATTTTGAAAATTCTTTTAATGTATTTAATGCAACGTTAAAACCGTAAACATGGGATATTCTTTTAGTAGTAAATTGATCTACACCCGTAAGGGTTTTGGACAGAGTCAATTTTTGCTGAAAAGAATAAACCGAGTCCACTTTCCGTGTGAAGAGTGAGACTTAATCCTATTCCTTTTCATGGATGAGAAAGGTATAATAGGACAATTAGAATTGTCTAAATTCTAAGAAATAACTCATAGCAAATTTTGTAGAAATTGCACGTGTAGGAGTTATTAATTTAGAAGCTAGACTAATTACCGCAAGAATTGGTAAAAGGCAAACTAGAATGTTTGATCTAGTTGTTATGCTTTAACCATTTAAAGGTGCTACATACCATAGTGGTGATGGTGGACCTAAATAAGGAAGAAATTGCATACCCAATTCTTTCAAGTTAATTGCATTGATGGATATTCCATCATTTACAAGTAGAATACATTCTTTGAGTACCTTAGTAGCTGTTACGTAAGGGATTCATCAAAGGTGTAGGAAAGTAAACAGTACGCTATTTGTTTTTACTGGTAATGCAACACTTACAATGTTGTCAAAGCCAGTGGGAGCATTGTGTTGTAATTACTGAATAATGAGTTCATGTAGTGATCTTAAATTCAGTGGGAGCTACAAGTCTTGGTATCTAAATATCCTGACAGTAACTCATATTATCTCTAGAATTTCTTGAGATGAGTACTTTCCAAAATATAGACACTTGTGGTATTAAGGATAGTCGCGTACGTTTCCTTACTAGACGAGGTGATTCTATATCTACTTATATCTATGACACGATCATATTAATCAAATAAGCAAACTATTGACGAGTTGTTTATCTGATACGTGATGTTGTTCCATGCACAAGTGGGAGTAATATGTGTTGTGTGCAAGCAACAACATAAAGAAATATGATTTATAGTGTTCTCTTGACTGTAAGGTAAGAGATCAATGTTCTAATGTGTTTTATACACATTCTAATTTATGGAACACTTGAAGTTAATATCTACTTTCATTACTAGATATTAATGACAAGGTAAATTACATACTTTCATCATTATCAGCCTCGGCTGATGAAATGAAACTATGTTAATTTACAAGTTTCTAAAGTTAGATAATTATTAGAACAAATGTCAATATGATAATAAGACTACTTCAAATAAGAATATTTATGTATTGTTGTAATGACATAAATAAATGAAGTAATCTTATACTACTTCATATTTAGATATTTATGTATTCTTGGAATGACATAAATATATGAAGAAATAAATTAACTTGAAATACTATTGAAACCAAGTTGTGGGTTTCATAATTACTTTAGTTATGCATATTTATATTTTAGTATAAAGATATAAATATGAAGTCTTTTATTATTATAAGACTTATAACAAAGTAAGACGTTATATTGGTATGTTTTTAATTAAGACATATACAAGGAGTCATTGAGTTGATCAATGATTTGTAACGTACATTGGGATTATAACAGTTTATGTCTTTTTGGTAAGACATAGATATTAAGTGGCTTGGACAATAAGGCACTTATGTTATAAATCATGCAATTGGCTTGGAAAATCTGTTGTACCATTAAAGTGATTTAGTTGGTAAATAGGTAAGCCAAAACCGAAATATATTTATCTTACATATTGTAAGAAAGACTTACAATATTAATCTTAATGAAATACATAAGTTTATGGTATGTTCATTTAGGAAAATCAAACTCTTGAAAAATTGTTTGATTAAAGATAAATATATCTTCTAATTTTCCTAAAGATATCAAGGTTAGAAAATTGAGTATGGATTGAAAATACTCAATTAGACTCCAACCTAGAAGATTAATAAGACACCATTGATTATGGAATGTGTTGAATTACATTAAGTCTTAAAATTGAAGTTCAGAATTTGTTGAACTACTTGTTGGGTAGGTTATTAACAAATTAAGATTAAGAACTGTCAATAAGTATTTGTAAAAGTCCCAAAAGAGAACAAGTATTGTGTTGCTCTAGTTGCTAAGCATTTATAGGTAATCTATAAATTGCAAAAGGCGAGTGGGAGTTTATCTTCAAAAGATAAAAATTACAAGATACATAATCTTCTAAATACACTAGCAAAATCATAATGAGGATTTAACATGTTAGTGATAAATCTCAAAGATGATGGAATTCTCATTTCATAGATCCGCAAGGATATCCCAAAATATGTAGAATATGTTGAGGGTTATGAGTTACAGGATCGTGGTATGCCTGTTAATAAATTGCAAATGTTTATTTGGCAAATTACTCATACTATGAATAATTAGATGCAGTCCAAGAAAGATAACTAGTTTGGAAACGTAGTTAATCTTAGACTCTATAGTAACACTATAGAATGGAAATGAATTTCTACAAAGGAAATGAAAATCCTAGAGATTTAAATTCTTGTGTAGAAATCACATGGACGAAATTTGTATACATATTTAATATGTGAAAAGATTATCAATCACAATTAAGCAATTAAATGTGATTGAAATTCTTTCTAAGCACATTAAATATATAAAGATTATGATTGTCATTATTAGTTTCATTTATATGAAATTAATAATGGAATGTCAAAACTCTTTCCTTAATAATTACTTGAGCGAGGACGAAAAGTAATTGAAAGGAGTGTTTGAATTCGAAATGATCTTTAGTAGTATACAAAATGCAAATCATTTAAAAATGGATTAATGCATGCATCTAGAAGATATACTTATTTTTAGTTATTAAATCTAGTTTTGATTTATAATAAAAATAAGATATTTCTTAATATTCCTGAAAGCTAGTGGGAGTAATATATTTATTTTCTTGTTTCATATATGTTGAATAACATATGGGAAGTAACATTCCATTGACGTTAACATGAAATGTTAAGTCTTAGTTAGGAATGAAACTTCACATAGAAAATAAAACCTTGAAGTATATGTTTATTTGATCATAAACATAAGCGGTAAATAACTGATTCTAAAAGAACATGATATTCTATTAGAAGATCTAGATAGAAACATATCTTTGAAAAGATATGACATGAACAAAATCTGAGTTTAACACAAGGTTTTTTCATGTACATCATGTTGCTTGTTGTATCATGCTTGGATGCAAGATGATTGACAACATTAGTATCTGATTGAAAAATTATTAGATAGCTAAGTGTAATGGATATGGTTTAGAATTTACATCCTCAGCCTGGATTTGTTCCAAAATTCTAAATATGAACCATATGGCAAGTTATTGCTTGATTGATATAGTGGTCAAATCTTGAAGGATTTGAAGATATCAAACATTACACGATGAATAAAAGTTTACGGAACTTGGAAATAGCATATTGTTGTTTGGATACAATGATGCTAGTAAGATTGAGATGACACTCAATACTAGTCATGGTGGGAGCTCATCCTTATTAGGAGACCATGTATACTAGTTATGCTCAATATGAGCATAGTTGCATTATACATAAAGAATTAGAATACTTTAACTACAAGGTTTGGTAGTTTAATTGTCATAAATTCGTGCATGAGGATGTCACGCATTTTATGAAGTATGTGGCAATATCTAGATAGATGAATGCACACATACAAGAATTTCATTATATGAAATAAGTATTCTCAAAATTCCGATAGATCAGCATTAGATGATTTATGCCTTGTCAACAAGTATGTGGAACATGACTTGTGGCATAATTCACTAATGAGAAATATCATGCATTGATCTAGTTAGTATTTGGATAAGGGACATGTAAACAATTATTATTTTAATGAAATAAAGTGTGGATAACGTTTATTCTCATTAGTAATATTTGTGTCCTATATTTGCATGTTTAAATCCATGAATAACTAATGTTATTCTAAATAGTCCGTTGTCGATCAATAATATGGGAATATTATTGAACTAAGACAAATGTGAGGATTGGTAGAATGTACTGTAAGGTTGAGACACCAATGTCACATGATATTCAATATTGAATAAATTGAATATAGGACTTATCCCAACTACATGATTACACTTTATGGATCGTCGTCATTAAGTAAATCATGAATATTTATCCTCAGACTTGAGATACCAGGTGACTGCCGAGGATGTAGCTCATTTTCTGTGAGATAGTCTAACGCTATCCGTAACAGGTAGTTATAAGGGCTATTTTCGGAGGTGATGCAAAGTTCAAGGGTCACGCTCGTAGTCAATAAAGGATTTGTTCCTTCAAATTTGTTTTGAAGTATAATACTGCTGGGCCCCTCGTAGGGTTGACAAGATGTTTGTGTGGCCACACCCAAAGTCTATCTGGAAGACGTTCAGATGATTTGGTAATCTTGATCAATCATAAACAACGAGAAACAGAATAGTTAATTATGGAATGACCTTGATCCATATCCATATTAACGCGGTATTAGACACAAAAGGATAAGTATGATGATAAAATCATCACGTGGTTTTTCCAGGAAAACCATACTCGATTCGATCTGGGGGCACTGGGATCTGTTAAGCTAGACTAACCCATGTCATTACTATATTAATGAATATCCAAGTGGGAGCTGTTAGAGTTTATGGATTATTTATTAATATTTGTATGTCCGGTTTCGAACCCGAGACTTTGGGATTGCACACATTACGTATGAGTCTCAATGAATTAATAATTAATATATTAAGTTATGATTAATTATTAAATCACAAATATTCATATGGTCGAACCAGGAAAAAGGAGGGGGTTGAATGTCGATTTTTGAAACTTGAGGAGGTGTTGAACTCAAACTTGGAGAACAAGTTTGGAGTATATATAAACCCCTCAATTGCTCAATATAGGATCGACAATATATTGTATCCCTAACCGGATTGAAAAATCAATTGATCCCTTTTTTTTTCCACACATACTGACAATCCATCACAAACATTAAATGAGAGTAAGTATACCATGCATGTGCATGAGTTGGTGATTCGTGGACTGTGCATGCATAGGTATAAGCATTTAATTTGTTTAATCTTTTATTTAGACATACTGTGATGTATCCGGATTCGATCTATGTATTATTATAACATCAAACCTTAGGTGTTGTGATGTTTTATTTGTGATACATGAACCTAGCTTTTCACATTGAGATGCTAGTAATACGTGTGTACAAGAACGGAGGACAAGCTTACTTTAGCTTGTGATCTTGGAGATTAGTTCGATCCACATATAATCCCTATTAGGGTTTATATAACTTGTTCTTGTTCAAGAGATTCCTTGTTCTTGCTAGGAATCAATAAGGTACGTGTCTTATTTAATTTAATTAATTACATGTTCTTGTAGATCTATACCGCTGCGTGCTTTTGATGTTATTATGTGTTTATGATTTATTTATAGTTCACATATTCCAACAATAATATGGTTAGAGACCCGACGTTGGTCAAGGATGAGTACTAGTTCATCAAGACACCATGTGGAAGTAGCGTAATTCTTGGACAACACTATTACAGAAACCTTTGATGATCTAATGGCATCCTTCAGTCGAGGTTTCAGGTCTTCTCCGGTTTCAATCTCTTCATCATCCAAAAAGGTATTTATGTCAGCATCCTTTAGGGCCTTGTAGAGGTGATCGGTAAAATTATTACAAGTGTCGGCTCCTCTGAAACTTAAAAATACATCATAACCATTATGATCATGACTACTGGATGAAGATCCTTCTTCAACTTCACTGATTATAACCATTATTATGAGTGATTTGATTATGATATGAGTTTGGCTACCATTTTAATTTTTTTGAACAGCATATGAGTGGCTAGGCTACCATCATCAACCAATAAATAGAAGAGGGTGAAGAGGTCTTGGTTTAAAGTGAACTAGTCTCAACCATTAAGTTTTCATGGGACCCACGGCCTGAAAGGTTGTCGATTTTGCTTCGAAATTTCTTTCCAATGAGATTGTAATTTCAACCTACTTTTAACAAGTGAAATATGTTATTATAACTTTTTTATTTTATCTTTTTGAAAAAGTAACTTTTATTCATACTCGTATCTACCAAGATGGTGATGCGTAACAACTTACATATAATGATTACAATTATTTGAATTTACACCAATCGGACCAACTAAGGCTGGCCACAGTAAGGGGACTCAATCCCCCCATTTTCTCTGTCACATCAGCTTTCTTTCTCCAGCGACCTTCAGGCGATTGGGTGCCCCAGTAAGGGCGACCATGATTTTTTTTAATTTGAACCAGCGGTTGTATTTAATTTTCTTTGCTTTTAAATCGATCGGGAAGGTGACCATCTTGTGGTGATCGATTGCATGGATTGAGTTGTCACAGTAAGGAGATCGATCGACCAAATCGATCCTTACTCGATCGACCAGCCCTTCTGTGGGCAGCCTAATGCTAGTAATCTTCTTTATATTCTTATACCAAAGAAAAGCCAAAGATTTGATATTTTGCAAAACCATCTCGACGTTGATGCTAGCATTCGAGAAACATCAATCATTCCTAACTTTCTAAATACACCAACAAGTAGGGCTGTAAACAAACCGGAAGAACACGAACGGAGCCTTGTTCATGTTCGTTCGTTTAATTTTAACCGGACAAATAAACGGACACGAACGCTTAAACGGACGGATTTTCTTGTTCATGTTCGTTTATTAAGAAAATGAGTTGTTCATGTTCGTTCATTAAGATACTAAACGAACGTTAAACGAACATAAACGATCGAACATGAATAAACATAGACAAACAAATATAAACTTTATTAAATTATGTACAATATATTGTTTTATAAGTGTTGTTTTGTTTAAACAAACCAATTTTAAAATTATACAATTAAAAGATATGATATACGAACATAAATAAATAAATGACATAAATGAACGCATAATCGGACGTTCACGAACATAAAGGAACGGACGCGACTTTTGTTCATGTTCGTTCATTTAACTAAACGAACGTAAAATATTGTTCATGTTCGTTCATTTAATAAATAAACGAACATAAACGAACTTTTTACCGAACGGTTCATGAAATGTTCACTGAACGTTCAGTTCGTTTACAGCCCTACCAACAAGCCACCATTATAATACCTTTGAGAGCTTTTTTTTTTCCTTCCATATCCCCACATTGTCATGGATCTCCACCAAATCTTTTACCATGAACACAAAGAACGGACAAGCATTACACCATATGCAAATGTATTGCCAGACCAAATTCGCCACCCAACAAGCACAACAAGTGATCCACCGTTTCTAGACATTCCCTGCACAACACACAATACCCATTTCCAAAATTACAGTTACGGGACATAAGAGTATCAAGAGTAGGGATATGATCCATAACTAACCTTCACATAAAGATGTTGATTTTTTTTGAACCCATTTAGATAAGGGTGTAAAAAAAACCGTACCCAAATAACCCAACCCGACCCGAATGGGTTTGGGTCATATAGGTCACCTTATTCGGGTTTATGTGGGTTATTTGGGTTAACCCGAACCCAAATCTTTTATATGATTTGGTATATGGGTTAAATATAAAAAGATTTGGGTTACCCGAATAACCCGAATAAGCGTTTTATTATTTTTATTATTATTATTATTTGATATTTTATTAGTGGGTTGCAACAAGTACCTATGTGACCCCTACTCCACCCACCTAGTAGGCTAGTAGCATGTGTATTATGTACTATCTAGTGACCCCTACTTCATCCCACCTCATCTAATTTTATCTCTAAGATAAGTGAAATCTTAGAAACATCCAATCAAAACACTCCACATCAACTTTTTTTTGATTTTTACAAAGTGGAGAATCTAGTGAAAGGGTAAGTAAAAAGAAAAGGCAAAAAGGTAAGTAAAAAGAAAAGGTAAAACGGGTGACAGTTCCCCAAAATTTATTTTTTTCCCCTAAATACCCTATGAGATAGGGTTGCCCAAATATCTTAGGCGGATCTCATAAAATAGTGACATGTGTCCCTATATATGTCCCCACCAAGTACTAAAATAGTACCAAGTACAACAGGTACTTTCTTGGACGACTGATCCCACATTTCTTGGGCGACTTGGCCTTTTCGTCTTTTTGTCAAAAAGTTATTAACTACATTTTGGTCCTTGTAGTTTGCTTGTTATTTCATTTTTGATCCTTGTGATTATTATTATTATTATTATAAAAATTCGAAAAAAATTATAAAAATTCGAAAAAACTTATAAAAAATCGAAAAATTTTTAAAAATTCGAAAAAACTTATAAAAATTCGAAAAATCTTTAAAAATTCGAAAAAATTTATAAAAATTAAAAAATTTTATAAAAAAATTTATAAAAATTCAAAAAAATTTATAAAATTTTGAAAAAAACTTATAAATTTCGAAAAATTCATAAAAATTCAAAAAATTTATAAAAATTCGAAATTTTTTTAAAAATTCAAAAATTTTATAAAAATTTATAAAAATTCGAAAAAATTTATAAAAATTTGGAAAAACTTATAAAAATTTATAAAAATTCGAAAAAAATTTAAAAATTCGAAAAAACTTATAAAAATTCTAAAAATTTATAAAAATTCGAAAATTTTTTAAAAATTCGAAAAATTTATAAAAATTTGAAAATTTTATAAAAATCGAATTTTTTTTTAAAAATTCTAAAAAACTTATATAAAAATTCGAAAATTTTTTTAAAAATTCAAAGAATTTATAAAAATTCGAAAAATTTATAAAAATTCGAATTTTTTTTAAAATTCGAAAAAATTTATAAAAATTCAAAAAAATGTATAAAAATTCGAAAAATTTTATAAGAATTTGAAAAAACTTATAAAAACTCGAAAAATTTATAAAAATTCGAAAAAATTCTAAAAATTCGAAAAAACTTATAAAAATTCAAAAAATTTATAAAAATTCAAAATTTTTTTTTAAGGTATGAACAAACAATCTACCAACTTAGTTAAGTGGTCAAAGAATTTAATTTTCTCTAAACTTCACATTTTTATGTGATAAAACATTTTTACATAAGTGTTTTTGTAATTTTAAAGAAATGTTTTATTTAGAAAATAATTTTGAATTTCAAATTCTCCAACAGCCATATTTCCCGCCCAAACCAGATAAGTTTTTCACCAGATAAACTTTCACCACATCAGGACAAAAATAGGAGCGTATGTCGGACGGTCCCGTAAACATGGCGATGGTCCCTTATATATATGGGACCATCTAGTGTTTAAAGGACCGTACCCCGCTCCTCCTGGTGCCTATAAATACTGCACTGTTTCATGCAGAAAACCTACCTCTTGTGCACTAAAACTTTTTGTCTTCTAAAATCATTTTAAATACTCTTCTTTGATCACATTAACGGGTTGTAAGCTGTTTACAAGTGATCAAATCCATCATTCCTCCAAGTGCAAGAGAAGAATGCTCGTATTCGTCAAGAAACGAATTGTTGAAGAATACTCCTTCACCTCATAACCATAGTTACGGATCTCTCCTCGACCTCCATTCTTTGTATCTCAATTCGTGTGTTTAATCCGACTTGTGCGTAAGCTTAGAATTGTGTATTGTGTTGATTCGGACTTGGTATTGGTTCGAATTGTGTAGCCACGTGGGCTTTGTGTGTAGATTGGTTCTAGCTAGGATTAGGACTCGACATTTCGCTTAGTGTCGTTAATTGGTGTAAGCGTTGGTGTACGGTTTGTTCCGCCATAAGGGAGCGTATTGATATAGTGTTTGTGAGACTCAAAGGAGTGGAGTAGGGCGAAGAGTGAACTTCGTATCCGAAACACTATAAATCTCTGTCTCCCGGTTTGATCGTTTCTTTTCTTTACTTTTACTTACTCTTTTATAATTGTATTCATAAATTGTTGTATTATAATATATACTAACAAGCAAAATGTAACGGGGTCCAAAACAATTTTTTACGAGGTCCGTTATAACTTAATTGGCCTCATGATTGGTGGGATTTGTAATTAGCATCCAAACAGGTACCAACAAGACCACCCGACATTTTCTGATAGGTGGAAGTGTGGTTGTGTTTGGACTGTTCATTCTCCGTTTCACTTAGTTACCCCAAAATAGCAGCCACAAAACCTAGAATCTTCCCACACAAATACTCACAAATCCCCCCTATTGGCTTCTCCCATCTCTGATAACCCCCCCCCCAAATTTTCTTCCTAAATCTTTGTCACACCCCGAAAATCGGGTCCAGCAGAAGCATACATGTCACTGGGGTGCTACTTAATTGGTATCACAACACAAGTTACCAAGAACGGTTTTACCTCAACCGTTTAGAAGAAAATTCATTATCAAAAAGAGTTAAATTTACATTATTCAAAAGTAGTGCGGAAATAGAGGCCCATAAAAGAAATAAAGTGGTCCCGACATATATCAGAGTCATCTATGACCGTGCCCCTTGCCAAACGCCTCCAAAAATAAGCTATCGCCTTAACCTGAAAATACATGCTAAAAATGTCAACACGAGGTTGGTGAGTTCATAGATTTTAGTTTAAAACAATATGGTTGAACCAAAAGGTTTTCGAGTTCAAACATCATTCACAACAAGTCAAATTCAACGTAGGCTCACACTGCCTAAATCACAGTTCCAAAACCAATCCGCAAACAATATCACAATTCAAAACATCTCGAACCATAATCAATCATACAGATACTACACACATATAGTGACGCGCCAACTGAACCTATGGTGTTCATCATACTCATAACCAATATCACGTGGGGAGCTACCCTGATAGATCTATCAACATGTGGGTTCTCAAAGAGAGTTAACAGTTGCACCAACTGAACCTATCAACTTGTGGGCTCTCAACAGAGAGTTAACAGTTACACTAACTGTGAGGACCTGGTTATACACGGTTAAGGTGGTTAAACCTTGTGTCTTTGTGTATGTGATATATTGAGTTAATATGATTAAGCACGCGGAATTTACTTAACCACACTTAGAAGGTTATGTATGTTATGGAAATGGAAGAATTATATTTGTTACTTAACAATGAACAAAGAAAGTTTTTCACTAAACGATTCAATATTATTCAAAATAATACGAGTGATCTTGAGTTTCTCACTAGGGTTACAAAACCTTGAATCTTATGTTACAACTTGTGATTTGTGTTTGTTCTATGTCTTAACAGATATTCACTTATTCTATGTATACAATATCCAAGTCTAAGATCTCTTTTATAGTTGCAAGAGATCTTTACAAATTGCTTAAAGTCTTGACCGACTTACTTGTTTAACTTATGCTTATTGTGTCAGTACATAAGATACAACATGTATCTATGTATACAATTTGTTAACTAAGCACATGGAGTAAGATATTATCTACCGTATATGTTTGACCAAAATACAATAAATATCTTTTCGATCTTATCCTATGAGTCACTGATCAGCAGTACCATATACAACTAGCAGTACCTTCAACTTGAACTAGCAGTACCTTCTTGCTCTAGCAGTACCTTGATGTACTAGCAGTACCTTGATCATGAACTAGCAGTACCTTCGACTTAGAGTAAATTCTAAGTCTCTAACTTCAGAATATTTAATTCCCAACAATCCTCCCCTAAACATGTGAATCATTCAAACATGTTTTTCTGAATTAAATGAGGACTTGTGAAGATCTTTCAAACACTTCATGAATCTGAACTATTCTTCTTATTCTGAACTCATCTGCTTTGTTCTTCTTTGACTTCAGCAATATCAAAACATTGTACCAAAAGATGGTGCAATTTCCTTGGATGGAGGAATTGTAAGAGGCAATGATGCTGTGTATCTTGGATGCTTGTTTCAACAAGTGAAATCATCTAACCAGCATGTCTTTGAAGTGAAATTGAAACTTTTCTTCGTTTGATCTAGATAGAACTTTCTCCTTTAGGAATGCTTCATCCCTTCTAGATATTTGATCTGTTCTAATCATTTTCAACCTCTACATCATCTTGTATGCTCTTGTCTTCTCCTTCCATATATTGGTTTATTCTTCCTTTTCTGGGCAATTATTTCCTCCCCTGAAGCAAATAACTTTTGTTTCCTCCCCTTGTTTGGAAGATCTCACTATGTACCTTTGACTGATCTATCAATGTGAAACTGTTGTTGTCAGACAATATTGTACATGAAGCCATCAATTCCTTAAGAGTTTAAGTTGCTGTCCTCATCACTTCTAGGTGTGTTAACTCCTATGAGAGGTGAATCAGTGGACATTTTGATTCATAATCCATAAATGAATGGTTTTTCTGAATCCTTGAAAATCCTTTTAAGAAATCATTTAACTTAGTAGTATGTTCATGATTTTAGAATTGAAAAATCATACTACTTCCAACCATTTTGAAGAAATCAAGTGTATAACAGTCACCTAATCAAAATTTCGGTTTAAAATAACCTCTGGTTGTGTGAGAACCAATGTATTTCAGTTATCACTAACTGCCTGTGAAAAGATAAATCTATTCAAAAGATTTTCTTGACAGGGTTTCCAGCTCATAGTAATTGTTACCTCCAACACAAGTGTTAGATTCACTTTTACTAGCTGTTCTTTTCTATCAGATGTCCTTAGACTAACTCATTATACTTGAAAGTATAAAATGATAGAAAGTGAGTTGTATCAGTTACTATCTGATCAACTAAGTCATCAATTCAATGTGAAATATCATAACTAGATTTCAAGAAAGAAGTTTTAAGGAGGTTTAATTCCTAAACTCAGTCCATCATAAATCTACTATGGTCAGCAATTTGATAAGAATTCTGCTGTTCCCATTTCACTTGAAATATCCTTTGTGTTCACATATTCATACCTGAAATAGTTAGTCTAAAACCAAAAGAACAATAGTTAGTCTGCATTAGAATAATCATAAAACCAACTGTATGAATAACACAATTCAAATTTTGATATATTAGCAGTACCTTATAAATCCAGCAGTACCAACAAAAATTTATGTACAAAAACACATCATATTGAAAATTTAAAGATTAAGCATTCCAATACTTGCTACTAAGTACTGAAACCTTGAAACATCAAAAGCTTTTGTTAGCAGATCTGCAAAATTATGCTCTGAAGCAATTTTAAGAACTTGAATTAATCTTTTCTCATTGCAGTCTCTTATAAAGTGATGTCTAATTTCAATGTGTTTTGTTTTAGAGTGTTGTACAGGATTTTTAATAATACAAATTGTACTACTATTATCAATATAAATAACAGTGTTTAAGAAATTGTACCCATAATCAAGAAGTTGGTTTTGAAGCCATAGAACTTGACTAGAGCAACTTGCTGCAGCTATATATTCAGCTTCAGTTGTTGAATTTGCCACACTTGTCTGCTTCTTACACTGCCATGAGACAAGTCTACACCCAAGGAATTGACATCCTCCAGTTGTTGACTTTCTGTCCAAGCTAGCACCAGCATAATCACTATCCGAATATGCTACCAAGTCAAAAGGAGATTCTTTAGAATACCATATACCCAACCTTGGTTGACCTTTGAGATATCTAAAAATTCTCTTGACTGCAATTAAATGAGAAACCTTTGGAGTAACTTGAAATCTTGCACAGACACAAACAAGAAACATGATATCAGGTCTAGATGATGTAAGGTACATCAAAGAGCCTATCATAGATCTGTAACTGTGTACATCTACATTTTCTCCATCTTCATCTTTCTGAAGGTGCTTCTCTGGGTCCATTGGTGTGCTTGCTATTTTTGAATCAGCAAATTGAAATTTTCTAAGTATCTCTGCAACATATTTGTCTTGACTAATAAATATGCCTTCAGATGATTGCTTAACTTGCAAACCCAAAAAGAATGTAAGTTCTCCCATAGAACTCATCTGAAACTTATCTTTCATAAGCTTCTCAAATTCTAAACACATTTCCTTCCTTGTAGATCCAAAGATAATGTCATCCACATACACCTGCACTAACAGAAGATCCTTCTTGTGCTGTTTGATGAAAAGTGTCTGATCAATCTTCCCTCTTTGAAATCCATTGTCTAATAAATAGGAAGCTAGTGTTGCATACCAAGCTCTTGGTGCCTGATGAAGGCCATAGAGAGCTTTGACTACTCTGTACACTTTGTTTGAATGTAATGGATCAATGAAACTAGGAGGTTGTGAAACATACACCTCTCTTCCAATTTCACCATATAAAAATGCACTTTTGACATCCATTTGGTAGACTGTGAAGCCTAAAAATGAAGCATAAGCTAGAAACAGCCTAATTGCCTCAATCCTTGCTACTGGAGCATAAAATTCATCATAATCTATTCCTTCTTCTTGTGTGTACCCTTGTGCTACTAGTCTAGCCTTATTCTTGATCACAATTCCTCTTTCATCCCTTTTGTTCTTAAAAACCCATCTAGTGCCAATTACCTTTTCATTCCTAGGTAAATCAACTAGCACCCAAACCTTTTGAATCTTGAACTGAAGAAGCTCTTCTTGCATAGCCTCTACCCAGTTTGAATCATCTAGGGCTGTAAGAATATTCTTTGGTTCCTTTTGAGAGAGAAAACATACAAATAAACAAGAGTTTGAAAGCTCATGTTGTTTTGAAGCATAAAGGGCATCAAGAATCCCTTTTTGGTCTGAAGAGACCAATTGTCTTCTTGTCTTCACACCAGATTGTATATCTCCAATCACATTATCCAGGGAGTGAACTTTGTGAATCCTTGTGTGTGGGGTAGTAGGAACATGATAAGATGATGAAAGATTACTCAAATCCACTTCATCTTCTTGGAACTCTGCATCTTTTGAGTGTGAAGGACCAGCAGGACCTTCAACTGAACTAACAGTTCCTTCAAATGAACTACCAGTACCTTTAGAAGTACTAGCAGTACCTTGCTCTGACTCGGCAGTACCATCAATATTTAACATATTGAGTTGTTCCTCTGTTCCAACATCTTTTCTTTGAGCCTCAACATCTTCTTTTGCTTTACCAGAAGAAGATTCATCATTGTTTGAAGCTAAATCCACACTGGTACTTGACCACAATGGCATAATGACATCAGATTGATCTTTATCTAACTCCACCTCATTTGTTGCTTGTGAACCTGAAAAATTATTAGTTTCTGCAACAACAGGTATATAATTCATAGAATTTGTTAGATAATCAAGATCAAATATCCATTTTGGTCCTTGACCTACTACATTGGATTTGTTTTCCAAAAATTCCACATGCAGTTCTTCTTGTACTTTCTCAGTTCTTAAGTTGTAAACTCTAAAAGCTTTGCTAACAAGAGAATATCCAACTAAGAAACCTTCATCTTCTTTACCATCAAATTTTCCTAAATGGTCTAAGGTATTGAGAATTGTCACATGACATCCAAAAGGTCTAAGAAATCCTATTGCAGGAGTTCTACCATTAAAGAGTTCATATGATGTCTTATTGTGAGGCTGCACAACTAAAACTCTATTTTGAACATAGCAAGCAGTGTTAATTGCCTCTGCCCAAAAGATTATAGGTAGCTTAGAATCAGCTAACATTGTTCTAGCAGCTTCAATTAGTGTTCTATTCTTTCTTTCAACCACTCCATTCTGTTGTGGTGTTCTAGCAACACTATATTCTCTCCTAATACCTTTTTCTTTGCAGAAATCATCCATAACTCTATTTCTAAACTCTGTCCCATTATCACTCCTAATGACTTTTACTTTCTTGCTTACTTGGTTTTCTATCAGTGTAATGAATTCCTTAAGGATGCTTGATGTCTCATCCTTAGTGGCTAAAAAGAAAACCCATGTAAATCTGCTATAGTCATCAGTTATAACAAGACAATATTTTTTATGTTGTATACTCCTTACTGAAACTGGTCCAAATAAGTCCATATGCAGCATAAACAATGACTGATTGATAGAGTTAAAAATCTTGGGCTTACAAGTGGCTTTGTGTTGTTTGCCTTTTAGACAAGCAATGCATGTTTGATCATTTTCAAATCTTTTGTGAGGTAAACCTCTTACCAAACCATTCTTAACAATTTTATTTATGGTTTTGAAGTTAATATGACCAAGCCTTCTATGCCATAACATTGATTCATCCAATGTGGCCTTTGATACAAGACAAGTTAAATCTTCTTTAGGAATGATGTTCTTCATATCAGCACTATACATATTGGCCTTTCTAGGAATTCTAAGAAGTACTTGATTTTCATCAGGCATCTTAAAATCCTTAGATAGAACAAGACATTCAGTGTCAGTAAAAAGGACATTATTCTTTTTGTCACACATTTGTGAAACACTAAAAAGATTATACTTTAACTCTTGTACATAGTACACATTTTCAAAATCTAAATTTCTGGTTTTAATAGTACCTTTACCAGAAATTTTGCCACGAAAACCACCTCCAAAGGTAACATATCCTCCATTGAATTCTTGAAAATCTGAAAGATAAGACATGTTGCCTGTCATGTGATTGGAACATCCACTATCTGAGTATCCTTGATCTTGATGATCAATAGAATGTCCCTGCACATAAATAAGAGTGTTAGTTTTCTTTGGGGATCCAAGCCATTACTGACTTGGATCTGCCTCTTGCATCAATATAATTTAATCTTTTAAGGACTGTTGATGCAACATTGGATTTTTGAATCCAACATGCTGAGGCCTTAACAGCATTTGCCCTATTACCCTTAGCAACAGAGTGAATAACATGCTTAGCAGAGTCTGCTAGCTTTGTAGTTGAACTCTTTGGTCTCCAAATTTGTTTGTGGACCACTGCTTTTGTTTGAATGGGTCTTAGAACAGTTTTAGATGCATGTATGAAAGTTGTTTTTGCATCCTTAGCTGTTGATTTTGGGTTAACAGTCATCATAGGTCTAACAGTACCTTTTGATCTACCAGTACCTTTTATTTGTTCTGGCAGTACCTTTTTGTCTGTATTAGCAGGACCTTTTTGTCTGTCAGGACCTTTTGGTCCAGACTTGTTTGAGACTGTTCTGGGTTTATTTCTATGAGTGTTAGAGTGAAAAATAGTTTGAGGAGTTTGCCTTTTGTAGTTCACCCTATTGTTTTCATACCCAGTTACCCTTTGGTTGCAGAAAGCTGCAAGATGGTCAAAACTACCACATGTATAACAAGCTTTGTTGTAAAATGCAAAGTCATCACCAAATTGGTTAGACTTGAGGTTGTTCCAATTCCTTTGGTTACCTCTGGGCTTGTTTGTAGTTCTATATTGTTCACAATATCTAACTGGTTTCCTAACAGTCTTAACATTTGACTTAGGCCTGTTAGTGTTGTGATTGACTATCTTAGGAATACTTGTTCCTACTTTCTTAACCAAGACAGGTTTAGACATAACCTGTTCTTCTTCATCACTATCACTATCAGTTGTACAATCTTCAACAACTATAGTATCTCATTTCTTAACAAAGGACACCTTGTCCTGATAAGATAAAGTTTTATCTAAACTTTTACTTACCTTTTCTATCTTTGGACTCTTAGTGACCTTAGAACCATATTCCATGATTGGTTCTTGAAACTCAGGTAATCCTGTGTGTGCTAAATCAATACCTGGAGGTGAATGAACACCTCTGTATGGTAGGGGTACAGACTTAAATCCAACACCAGAATTAACCTTATCAATAACTTGGGCTTCCCAAAGCTTATTGAATCCTTCTGAGGAATGTGCCAAAACATCCACAGATACCTTTACATTTTCTCTTTCATTTTTGTGTTTAGCTAATGAATCATTCAACTCAACAATACACTCATCTCTGATCTTAATGTCATTTTTTAGTATATTGATGTCATTAGTAAAATGAGATTCATTACTTTTAAAATGTAAGACTTGTTTTTCTACAGCAGCTAGACCTCTTTTGTGATTAGCCAAATTAAAAAGAGAGTTAAGTAGCTCTTCTCTATGAGCTTCAAATCTCTTATTAAGGTCTTCATAAGCTTTAAGATTAGGACATGATTCAGTACAAGATGTAATATTGTTTACCTCTGAATCAGAATGGGCCATTAGAGCAAATTCATTGGCCAAAAGAGCAGCATTTGGTGGTGCTTCCTCTTCAATAGCCATCGAGCTCCAATCATAACCAATACCATCAATAGCCAACATAGCCTTTGGCTCTTCAACAGTAACTTCCTTTCTCCTATCTTGCTTATACCATGTGTTTCTATTCTCCTGCTTTCTTGGGCTTCTACACTCCTTAGCAAAGTGTCCTAACCTATGACAGTTGAAACACTCCACTTTCTTTTTATCAAACCCAACAGTATCATTACCATTTATGGTAATTTGCTTCCCAGTTCTTTGCCAATGCTTCTTGGCTCTCATGCTGAGCAAAGCAACCTGCCATTTGATGTCCATCTCTTCCAAATCATCACCATCAACCTGCTCAAGGTCTTCATGATTTAGAGGGAGACCACTAGACTGACTAGATATAAATACATAGAATGCCGGATCACCAAGTCCTGCAACAGTCTTTTGTGCACTAGTAGAAGGACCACCATTTGTAGCATTAGAAACACTTTCAACTTCTTCTACCTCTTCAGCCTTACCAATACTAGGAGATGACAAAAGTGCCACGTTCCCAGAACTAGTACCATAAATTCCAGACTTTCTAAGACTTTGTTCAACAATTTTGAAGTTGTTGTACAAATCATTGAGCTTCATTGTTTCAATGTCTGGTTTGTTCATCCAGACAATAACATGAGTGTGGAACTCATCAGGTAGACTTCTTAAAAATTTCATGTTGAGATCTTCCTTCTCTGTCTCAACACCCAACACAGCTAACTGACTGACAAGCTTGTGTAACCTTGAGAAAAGCTTATCAAGAGATTCATTACTAAAAGCAGTAAAGTTTTCAAATTGTTGCTTTAGTAGTGTCTTCTGTGTCTTTTTGGTAGTTTCATTACCACCAAAGTATGCACAAATCTCTTCAAAAAGAGTTTTTGCATCAAGATACTTGTTAAATGATAGCATCTGCTCACCAGGAATGGTCATAAGCAGCAAATTTCTTGCTTTCTGATCATTTCTCTTCAGTATCTTTTCTTCATTTGACACTGGTCCAGTATTTCTTTTCCTACTTGTTTTACCTTCTAGGACAACCTCTGAGTAGCTTGGTGAAAAAGAATCACCATATATAATTATATCCCAAAGAGTATAATCTTGGACCATGAAATATTGCTCAATTCTCATCCTCCATAACTCAAACTCATTGGGTTTGATCATGGGCAACTTTGTAGCAACATTTGTTTGAGCATCATGTGCATCCATTTCTGTTTCTTCTAATTCAATTATATCAGCCTGGCTCTGATACCAACTGTGAGGACCTGGTTATACACGGTTAAGGTGGTTAAACCTTGTGTCTTTGTGTATGTGATATATTGAGTTAATATGATTAAGCACGCGGAATTTACTTAACCACACTTAGAAGGTTATGTATGTTATGGAAATGGAAGAATTATATTTGTTACTTAACAATGAACAAAGAAAGTTTTTCACTAAACGATTCAATATTATTCAAAATAATACGAGTGATCTTGAGTTTCTCACTAGGGTTACAAAACCTTGAATCTTATGTTACAACTTGTGATTTGTGTTTGTTCTATGTCTTAACAGATATTCACTTATTCTATGTACACAATATCCAAGTCTAAGATCTCTTTTATAGTTGCAAGAGATCTTTACAAATTGCTTAAAGTCTTGACCGACTTACTTGGTTAACTTATGCTTATTGTGTCAGTACATAAGATACAACATGTATCTATGTATGCAATTTGTTAACTAAGCAAATGGAGTAAGATATTATCTACCGTATATGTTTGACCAAAATACAATAAATATCTTTTCGATCTTATCCTATGAGTCACTGATCAGCAGTACCATATACAACTAGCAGTACCTTCAACTTGAACTAGCAGTACCTTCTTGCTCTAGCAGTACCTTGATGTACTAGCAGTAACTTGATCATGAACTAGCAGTACCTTCGACTTAGAGTAAAATCTAATACTCTAACTTCAGAATATTTAATTCCCAACACTAACTGAACCTATAACTTGTGAGCCCTCAGCAGAGGGTTAACAGTGGCGCCGTCATGTACTCACAAAACAAACAAGTCACAACATATAATCGCATCATCACACGTAATTGTCCAAAATCATGTAACAAAGTAGTTTACAACATAAAAACGTTTGTAAAGCATTGAGTTTAATGAAAAACAACGAGCATGTATTCTCCCCCAAAACAGTTATAAAATAAGTAAAAGTAGGGGCCATGAACTCACCTTAGCCACAACAATGCAAAAATCACGACTGACACGACTGGCATCGAGAAGCAAGATACAACCGTCTCAAGACATACGGCATGACGGTTCCAAGATAAACAGGCACAATGGTACACGGATGTACAAGCACGGCGGTACACAACGGTCTAGGATCGGCACAACCTAATACGTATATGGTTATCTCAAAATATGTCTCGCAAAATAATAAAGTCTATAAAAGACAATGTGTCGTAGTTTTCGTGGATTACTCAGTTTTAAAACTCATCAAAAGCTTAGTGTCAACGTTTCGTGTGGTGTGGTAAGAAAACATTAACTCAGGGACACGCACGCCAAAAGAAATAAACATCGGCACAGTCAAGAAAATACTGACGAGAACTCAAACCAAGAAGACAAATCTAGAAGTTAACGACAAATAAACACTTCAAATAAAATAAATCAGTTTGTACGTTTCGGCATTTACCTCGATAACCCAATTAATTTGTATAAAACGTAAACGTCTTATAAATAGAGATAAGTTTAACTAATAAAATCAGTTTTTCTCATGTCATTGTGACTTTAATTAACCAAATCTGTAACTACAACATTTTATAAGTTTTATGTTTCGTTATCATTCGCGTAATTATTAGTTTTGAGTTTATTGAAGATTTTGTGTCCGTTTCGTGTCTAATATATTAAATTCATTTCGAATCTAATATATTATACCGTCTCGAGTCCCAAAATGTCCAATAAGTCCAATGGTTAATATTGTAAATCCAATAACGATCCAATACTTGTCCAAATGATACAAATCCATTACATGTCCAAAGTGGAGTCATACTCCGTATTCAAATCCATTTCACAATTCCAAGTATTATCCGAAATGTACCAATAGTATCAATGTCAAAGCCAATAAAGAACTCGTTAGTCAATTATATTTTGACACCACAAGTTTATAGCTAACACACTCTTTATTAATCCAACACAACACAATTTGAATAAACAAAAGGAAAATGCAACACCCCTTGGTGTTAGGCTGCTAAACCAGGACAACCAACACTCAAACAAATCTTACCACTTGAGAAACTAAAAATAAGTTTGAGACAACCAACACGAAATAAACCAAATCCAACTCTAAACTCATACGAGTCTTCCTACTCGACTGAACAAACAAACAAACACCCTTTGAGGTGGTTCACCAAGCTAATCTAACGCAACACCAAAACCAGTCAAACTCAAATCCAGGAACCACACTCGACCAAAGCAAACATTTACCAACATCAAAAATCCTCAAGAAATTATACAACAACTATAATCAAGACATAACAACTCCCTTATGCCGAGACCATGGGAGGTCTCGGCTGCGAATTTGCTAACAGTAACCACCAAACGGACTAAATCGAATATAAAATGATAATCCATACCAAGACCAAATCAAGAGAAATAAATAAAATCGAAACCAAGCATTAGTCGAAACCGGGTTCAACCCGACTCGTTATCAACCTGTAACCCAACAAACCAATCGGCTGTGACATCTAACTGAGACTCCAGAACAGTCAAACAAACACCATTTTAATAGAAACTTACCACACAGTAAATCAAAACATGTTTTTATCCGGTTTTTAAATCCATTTCATAGTCACAAATCCATAAACCCATTTCGAATCAACCACACATCATTTTAAATCAATCTACCACACGAATTTAGTTTTCAAAAACATGTTTATATGATTTTTAAATCCCACGAAAACTATAACAAAATGATTGTAATCTGTTTCTAAATAAATAGACAACAAAACGAGTTGTGAACCCGTCATACCACAAGAATGAGAGAAAGAAAGATGACTAAAACAAAATCAAGATAAAACCCCGACAACTCGTATCTCCTTCGATCTTTTTGGTCTACACACGAATGGTTATAAACTTGTGTCGTCGGAATTTTTCGCCAGAATATCTTCAAGTTATCGAGAGATATGGAGAAGGGATGGAGATGTGATGGTGAGGGGTTGATGGTGGCTGTGTTGGTGGTGGCTATTGGCGGCAGCATTGGTTGGTGAGGGTGGCCAGAGGTGTGGCCTGAGGAGAGGGGGGGTTGCCGGAAATGAAATGAGTTAATGGTGTTTATATAAGTAGGGTTTAGGTTTAGATAACCCTAGGGACTAGAATTGCCAACATTTAAAGTCTAGGGGTGGCGGGGTAAAATTACTGCAGGGACCATAGTTGTAATTTAGGCTATCTTTCTTGAAATGAGGCTCGGGGCTCGTTTAGGCTAGCAAACGATCGATTCAAGACACGGGAATTTCACCATTGCGTTCAGAATAATTTTTCCAACAAAAACGACTATTCATACGCCTCGTTTCTCACAAATAATAAAATAATCAAATAAAATCGTCGGTTGTGCCAGTACGCATTGTGTACGAATTCCACGTTTCGCGAGATAACTTCACATTTTCAAACCAGATGAGTTCAGAAAAATTAGTATATGAAGAACAAAGATAATCTCGTATAGGAATACTTCTTGAAAATTACGGGTTATCACAATCTTCTTGCAGTATTTGGTGTTTATGTTTTAAGGTTTAGCCTTTAATACACTCAAATGTAGTGTTTTAATCATTGTAGGTAGATAATATCAAACGTTTTTAAAAGTTTCAGTCATATATGAGCGTATTATACCATTTAATACTTGTATAAATGTAATAATCTATTAAAAATCACAAAAGTACGTGATACTCAACCTTTAAACGTGAAATCCTCATCTAATATGTTTTTAAGTACTTATACAATGACAATCTTACAAAAATATAGTAAAATTTCAAGGATAGTAAAATGCCCCCTCAATGTCATTGAACACGTTTTTTTTATGAAGATACTATAAATTTATGGTGCATTTTAGATGTTGTACTTTTTGCAGTATTTGGTGTTTATGCTTTAAGGTTTAGCCTTTAATATACTCAAATGTAGTGTTTTAATCATAGTAGGTAGATAATATCAACCTTTTTTAAAAGTTTCAGTCATATATAAGCGTATTATACCATTTAATACTTGTATAAATGTAATAATCTATTAAAAATCATAAAAGTACGTGATACTCAACCTTTAAACGTGAAATCCTCATCTAATATGTTATTAAGTACTTATACAATGACAATCTTAGAAAAATATAGTAAAATATCAATGATAGTAAAATGCCCCCTCAATGTCATTGAACACGTTTTTTTAAGGAAATGCTATAAATTTATGGTGCATTTTAGATGTTGTACTTTTTGCAGTATTTGGTGTTTATGCTTTAAGGTTTAGCCTTTAATATACTCAAATGTAGTGTTTTAATCATTGTAGGTAGATAATATCAATCGTTTTTAAAAGTTTCAGTCATATATTAGCGTATTATACCATTTAATACTTGTATAAATGTAATAATCTATTAAAAATCACAAAAGTACGTGATACTCATCCTTTAAACGTGAAATCCTCATCTAATATGTTATTAAGTACTTATACAATGACAATCTTACAAAAATATAGTAAAATTTCAATGATTGTAAAATGCCCCCTCAATGTCATTGAACACGGTTTTTTTAAGGAAATACTATAAATTTATGGTGCATTTTAGATGTTGTACTTTTTGCAGTATTTGGTGTTTATGCTTTAAGGTTTAGCCTTTAATATACTCAAATGTAGTGTTTTAATCATAGTAGGTAGATAATATCAACCGTTTTTAAAAGTTTCAGTCATATATGAGCGTATTATACCATTTAATACTTGTATAAATGTAATAATCTATTAAAAATCACGAAAGTACGTGATACTCAACCTTTAAACGTGAAATCCTCATCTAATATATTATTAAGTACTTATACAATGACAATCTTACAAAAATATAGTAAAATTTCAATGATAGTAAAATGCCCCCTCAATGTCATTGAACACGTTTTTTTTTTATGGAAATACTATAAATTTATGATGCATTTATATGTTGTACTTTTTGCAGTATTTGGTGTTTATACTTTAAGGTTTAGCTTTTAATCTACTCAAATATAGTGTTTTAATCATTGTAGGTAGATAATATCAACCGTTTTTAAAAGTTTCAGTCATATATTGAGAGGATTCGATACACATGAAGGGTGTTAGTCCTTTTATAACGTCTGTATATGATATCTTGAGTTAATATGATTAAGTATGCGGAATCTACTTAATCACACTTAGAAGGTTTATTTTGGTTATGGAAATGGAACAGTTATGTTTGTTGAAGAGCAATGAACAAAGAAAGTTTATCACCAAACGATTCAATATTATTCAAAATAATACGAGTGATCTTCACTATCACTAGGGTTATAAAACCTTGAATCTTAATGTTTCTATGACTTGTGATATTGTTGTGTTTGTTCTTTTCTCTTAACAGATACTCAAGTTCTATATTTGACACAAATCTTAGTTATTAATATCTAGTCTAAGATCTCTCATTTATAGTCCAAGAGAGATCTTTACAATATTGTCAAGTCTAATCGAACACATGCTTGAGAGTGTCAGTCATTAAGATACAACATGTATCTGTGTTTACAACTTTTTACTGAACACTTTGTCTAAAGATATTATCTACCGTGTATTGTTGACTATTATACACATAATATCTTCGTATACTTATCCAACCAGCAGTAGAATACTTCAACAGTTATCCACTCAGCAGTAGAATCTTCTTCACCAGTAGCAGCATCATTCAGCAGTAGAATGTTTAACGCTAGCAGTAGAATCAAATGCACTAGCAGTAGAATGATACTTAAGAATATTTCTTTGAGCAGAACTGATCATGTGAACATGTAAATTCCAATACTAATTTTCAGAACATTTAATTCCCAACAATCCTCCCCTAAACATGTGATTTCCCTTAATCAACATGTTTTCTGAATTAAATGAGGATTGTGAAGATCTTTCAAACACTTCTTAGTCAGACCCTTGATCTGAGCTTCCCTTTGTTTTGTTAGACTAAATATCTTTCTCAGTAACTCATCTGCCATTTTCTTTTGACTTCAACAATATTAGTACCAATCTTCAAGCTTCAAACAAAGCCTAAAAGATGGTGCAATTTCCTTGGATGGAGGAATTATAAGAGGAAATGGTGCTGTGTATCTTGGATGCTTATTTCAACAAGTGAAATCATCTATCAGCATGCCTTTGCAAGTGATGAACAAACGAAGTGAACTGAAATTGAAACTGAAAGAACCTAGATAGAACTTTCTCCTTTGGAATGCTTCATCCCTTCTGAATATATATAATACTCCTGAATCAGCTCTATTCTTATCATTTTCAACCTCCATGTCATCATCTTGTATGCTCTTGTCTTTTCCTCCCTTACATTTGGTTAATCTTCCTTTCTTGGGCTTTATTTCCTCCCCTGAGATATTCCCTCCCCTGAGATGCAAATAACATTTCCTCCCCTGTTTGGAAGATCTCTCACCATCATCCCATCATCATCTGATCTACCAATGTGAACTTGTTTTCAGACAATGTTGTACATGTAGCCATCAATTCCTTAAATTTCAATGCTGCCCTTATCACTTCCAGGTGTGTTAACTCCTGTGAGAGGTGAATCATGGGACATTCACTCATATTCCATCATTTGATGGTTTTTCTGAGCCACTTTGAAAATCCTTTTTAAGAAAAACTTTTGACTTAGCAGTATGTTTTTGATTTTATTATAGAAAAATCATACTGCTTTCAACCATTTTGAAAGGATTAAGTGTGTAACAGACACTTAATCAAGATTTCGGTTTAAAATAACCTTTGGTTGTGTGAGAACCAATGTTTTCAGTTATAAATAACTGCCTGTGTAAAGATAAACCTATTCAAAAGGCTTTCTTGACAGGGTTTCCAGCTCATAGCAATTGTTACCTCTAACACAAGTGTTAGATTCACTTTTACTAGCTGTTCTTTCTATCAGATGTCCTTAGACTGGCTCATTATACTAATTAAAGTATAAAATGATAGAAAGTGAGTTGAATCAGTTACTATCTGATCAACTAAACCATCAATTCAATGTGAAATATCATAATCAGATTTCAAGAAATAAGTTCTAAGGGATTAGTTAACTTAGGAGTAAACCTTTGTTAATAAATTCCCAAACTCAGTCCATCATAAACCTATTATGTCAGCAACTGATATCATCATTCTGCTGCTTCCATTTCACTTGAAACTTCATTTTTGTTCAATGTTCATACCTGAAAATGTTAGTCCAAAACCAAGAAACAAAATGCAAAGCATTTGTCTTATAGCAGTATCATAGTATGACTAACAAAATGAACTTAAACAAATAAAATTTGTACTAGCAGCACAAACTTTTCACTAACAGTAGTAACTTATAAAGCCAGCAGTACAATCAAAAATTTATATACAAAAACACAGAGTTTTAAATCATTGAGGATTAAGCATTCCAATACTTGCTACCAAGTACTGAAACCGTCCAACATCAAAAGCTTTAGTGAGAAGATCTGCAAAGTTGTGTTCAGAATCAATTTTGAATACTTGAATCAACTTTTTCTCATTGCAATCTCTAATAAAATGATGTCTAATTTCAATGTGTTTTGTTTTAGAATGTTGTACTGGGTTTTTAATTATGCAAATTGTACTACTATTATCAATATGTATGACAGTGTTCATGAAATTGTACCCATAGTCAAGAAGTTGGTTTTGAAGCCATAGGACTTGACCACAGCAACTTGCAGCAGCTACATATTCAGCTTCAGTTGTTGAAGTAGCCACAATTGTTTACTTCTTACACTACCATGAGATAAGTCTACACCCAAGGAATTGACATCCTCCAGTTTTTGACTTTCTGTCCAAGCTAGCACCAGCATAATCACTATCCGAAAATGCTACCAAGTCAAAAGGTGATTCCCTTGAATACCATAGACCCAACCTTGGTTGACCCTTCAGATATCTAAAAATCCTCTTGACTGCTATTAAATGAGAAACCTTTGGAGTTACTTTAAATCTTGTACAAGCACAAACAGAGAACATGATGTCAGGTCTTATGATGTGAGATACATCAAAGAGCCTATCATAGATCTGTAAGTGTGTACATCTACATTGTCTCCATCTAAATCTTTAAGAAGTGGCTTCTCAGAGTCCATTAGTGTGCTTGCCACTTTTGAATCAGCAAATTGAAATTTTCTAAGTATCTCTGCAATATATTTATCTTGACTAATAAATATGGCTTCACAAGATTGTTTAACTTGCAAACCCAAAAAGAATGTAAGTTCTCCCATGGAACTCATCTGAAACTTATCATGCATAAGCTTCTCAAACTCTAAACACATCTCCTTCCTTGTAGATCCAAAGATGATATCATCCACATACACTTGAACTAGCAAAAGATCCTTCTATTGCTTTTTGATGAATAATGTCTGATCTATCTTGCCTCTTTGAAATCCATTTTCAATTAAGTAGGAAGCCATTGTTTCATACCAAGCTCTTGGTGCCTGATGTAGGCCATATAGAGCTTTTAAAACTTTGTAAACTTTGTCTAGATGGTCAGGATCAATGAAACCAGGAGGTTGTGAGACATACACCTCCTCTTCAATAGTACCATATAAAAATGCACTCTTGACATCCATTTGATAAACTGTGAAGCTCATAAATGAAGCATAAGATAAGAAAAGCCTAATTGCTTCAAGTCTTGCCACTGGAGCAAAATTTCAACATAGTCTATTCCTTCTTGTTGTGTGTACCCTTGGGCTACTAATCTAGCCTTATTCCTAATCACTATGCCCCTTTCATCCATTTGAGCTAGGCTCATACACCATCTGAGCTAGGCTCACACCATGATGGACAATCAGATAACATGCATTTCCCACAGTCATCTAAGCTAGGCTTACACCACTTAGGGAAAGCATACAAAAGATTAACCCAAAAGCTAATAGTTAAATAGAAAACCTGAAGATCATCACAGCTAAGACAAGACACAACAATCACACTGATATATGTTGATATATGTTAATCATCTGAAGAGGACGGAATATTGGTGACAACACCTCGATCCAGTACAGAATAAGGATAAGGGATATGCATGCAAACAGTTAATTGCAAGATTACTAAACAAGATAGATTCATACCAAACCGATTACAAACAGACACCGATTACAAACAGACGTAGTACAGTCTATGACTTAAAGGTTACATAACTACAAAACCACAACTAATTAAAAAGGAAAAGGACAAGCCCCCAGCCTACAAGCTGTAAGACGAGGAACCATATACAGCACGCTGGAAACTCATTAAAGCACACTCGAAACTAGCTTAATCCGACTCGTAACTTGAATCCGACTTGTTGCTTGATGCCGACACTCGTCGCTTTGCACGGAAACTAGGAGACATAGGGCTTTTCATTTTGGAGAAAGCTCTAAATGGATCGGTTTTCTTCTGATGAATAAATGAATAATAGATAAGAAGAAAAGAAAAGCAAGTAATAATACATTAATTATTATTCAAACCCAATTAATACAAAGTTGTCATGTGGTGTATTGATAGATGTCGATATAAAATTTATGGTTACTTTGTAATCTTTTATATATATTATTAAATAAAAAATGACTTGTACCTTTATATTTGGAGGTGTGACAAACCCTGGTCGTTCTCGTTAGATGGTGTAAATTCTTCATCTTGTTCCAACGCATCTTGTTCTTCATCTTCCATCCTTCCATCTTCATCTTCATCCTCAACTTCTTCTCTTTCCAACGTTTTCTCTTTCCAAGGTAATAATAATATTATCACCAGCTTCCATTTCATTCATCCCAAACAAAGGGTTATCTGTAGGACTTTTCCTTTTGGAGAAAGCTCTAAACGGAACGGTGTTTTCTGATGAATAATAGATAAGATGAAAAGAAAAGCAAGCAATAATACATTAATATTATTCACATCCAATTAATTAATGAAGCAAAAACATTCTTATCTAATTGATCATAGATCAATTGGTACCACCACCATGTGACCACATGGGCGCACAGATGAAGGCTGCAGGTTACAGGTTCAAAACTTGTCAAAGGCAAGTGGATAAACTATATCTTGTGATCCATGTGTGAGGATGGTGAGTCACTGGACATGAGTTCTATGCGGTGTGCACTCTGGATACCAAAACGGTACATGAGACCAGAGGGTTCTCACCCATTTACCCTTTTTCAGAAACATTGTTATCTAAGTAAATAGACAAGTGTATATCTGATTCATGTGTGATCGCCACTGCTCTGCGTTCTTGGCACACATAGCTAGGCAGACAAAGTTTTCATTTGGTGTATTGATAGAGATCGATATAAAAGTTATGGTTCTTGTTAAAATATAAAAGTTCAACATTGTTATATTGATAAAAGTCTAACTTGGTTTGGTTGAGTGTAGGTTCATTGTTAAAGTGACCGAGAAATGGTTGATGGATTAAAGCAACTTGAAGTTGATAGAAGTTGAAGAATGAATTGCCAATACTAGAAGTCAAGGGTTATAGGTGAAAAATAGAAAATATATTTAGAGATAATGGCATCGAGTGTAACCAACTATGACCAAATGTCTATGTTGGTGCATGACCTTTGAAACTGTTCAATCAATGTAAGAAACTAAATATTTTGTTCAAAAAATATAACGTGTGACTGGTTATAATATTAGCCGGTTATCACTTCATTTTTATTAAATTAGTTACCTACGTGGACTCGTCTATGCTTATGTGACTAATCACGTGGCTAAATAAATAAAATACACAAAAAGTATTTCTTTATATATACAAGTAATACATGAATGATGAATATGTATACTATATGTATAAATCAAAATCTTATCTCCAGACTCCAATTCTCCATAACCCATCAACACTATCAACTCACACCACCTAAGCTCTTTTCAAAACTGATTATCACTTGGTAAAATAATTTAATTTAAGAGACTTCTATTTGCATCTCACAGGACTGTTTCAATTTCAACGTAATACCATAAAAAAAGATTTGTTGGAAACTGAAAAGCGTAACCGAAAACTAGAAATTTGTTGGAAAAGTGTCACCGGAATATGGCAAAGAGTCACTGGAAACTGGAAAGAGTCATCGGAATGAGAGTACGAATTATGAGCAAACGGGGGTGTGGACTGGGGAGTGAGCAATAAAAAAATACAATTAAGAAAAAATAAAATAAAATAAAATAGTCACATAGAAGACTAATCGGTTTGGTTTTGTAACGGTTCGATTCCCATTTAGTCATTGGAAACTGCTAGTGAAAACAAGAAACCAAAAACACACCATAAGCAAATTTAACAACTTGATACTTTAGGGCGAATAGGGTTAGCAGATTTAGTTTAACTCATAATTTGACATTTGCTCGTTGGAAAAAATCGTTGCCGGAGATGGTGCCGAAAATTAGCCGGAGAAGATCACCGGATTTTAAAGTCGTCGGAGGTCTATAAATGTAACAAACTATGCATAAATGGTTATATTGTGTATCCAACGTGGCTTGACGTGGCAAGTGATATGGCACAGGTTACAACATGGCAGTTACCCGGTAAATTACATTAATTGAACAAAATATTTAGTTACTTACATTGATTGAACAGTTTCTTAGGTCACGCACCAACATAGACATTTGGTCATAGTGGGTTAGGGGTGAGCATGGGGCGGTTCGGTGCGGTTTTTGGCCGAAACAGCCCCGCACCGCAAAATGCGGGTTTTAAAAAATGAGGATCCGCATCCGCGTGGTTTTTGCGGTTTCGGTTTTGCGGGTTTATGCGGTTTTGCGGTTTTTTTGTTCAAATTTTTTTTTTTTTTTTTTTCCTTGAAATTATAACTTTTGGTATATATTACCTAAAAAACTTAGATGATAATTAACAATTAAAATGTGTTTGAAATAATTTATTATAAAAGTATAAACAAAATCATTTTATCATAAAAAAATTATAAATTTTAGTGTGTTATTCTAAAAAATAAAAAAAATATATTTAAAAAAAATATATCTAAAAAATAAAAAAATATATTTAAAAGATAAAAAATTATAAATTTTAATGTATTATTTTAGTGTGTTATTCTAAAAAATAAAAAAATATATTTAAAAAATTATAAATTTTAGAGTGGTGCGGTGCGGTTTTTGCGGTGCGGTTTTTTCGGTGACAACCGAAACCGCACCGCAAAATCGGTTTTTATTTTTTCTTGAAAAAGATCCACCGGTTTTTGAGGTTTTTGTGGGTCGGTTTTTTGCGGTTTTTGCGATTTTGCGGTTTGCGGTGCGGTTTTTGCTCACCCCTAAGTGGGTTACACTCTGATGCCATTATTTCAATATATATAATCATATCTCTGATTCTCTGTATGTTGATAAATTCTGGTCATAATCATTTTGACCAGAAATTCTTCTTCAGAATAATAAATCTTTCAGTTTTACTTTGTAATCTTTTATATATTACGGAGTATTAAATAAAAAATGACATGTACCTTTATATTTGGAGGTGAACCACAGTTGGTAAAACTCGTATCGTGGTCGTGTAAATCCACTGTGATGTAGTATGTATTCTCCGGTAGTTAATTGAAAAGAAGAAAGATCACCACCAATTATGTGATTCCATGACTTGTAATATTCCAACGCATCTTCTTCCATACTTCCATGATCATACACAAGATTCACCCCACAATTTGTAAGTAGGCAACGTGCCCGCCTGTCTGTAACGGTAATAATAATTTTATCACCAGCTTCCATTTCATTCATCCCAAACATCCAGTGGCTTATAAATGTTAACCACTCTCCACCTACATTGACGCCATCAATACAATGCTTGTATACCCAGGTGAGGTTTTTTGTTTTATTACTTATACTGATCACTGGCAACTCAAAGAATAGATCACGTCGATATCCAAATTGCTTGATGTACCATGAGGAGTTTTCTCCATAGTCCTCCTTCCTCAACACGTAGCAAAAATTCAGACCTCTGAGCTGCTTTTTAGGAGATGAAGGGATTGTAAATGATATTGGTGCCTTCTGGCTGCTTATAGTACTTTTAATCCAATCTGGCATCACTTTCCCTCCATAAAATGTGCTAAATATTCCAAATTCATAATACATCTGCTCCATCAAATTACAATCAATTAGCCAAAATATTAATCAGCACTGTTGGAATTAATCTTGATGGGTTTGGGTCGGTCACGGGTATCAACATATTGGTCACTAGATTAAAACCCGTGCGATGCACGACTCGGTTATTTATAAACAAAATTTGTTATGTTTGTAACATGACCTTCATTGTTGGAAATAAAAACTTTCTTGCTTGCTTTTTAGTCATGATAAAACAACGTAAAGTTATCCATGGCTTGAAACAACTGGAACTTTACAATATTTATTGACTTAAACATGTATACATTGCACAAATACTTTAAATAAAAACATGCCCCTTAAATTTCACAATGACAGAACATAACTTTCTTGATCATTGTCAACAAAAATCAAAATTTAAAAGTTAATAATCTTCATATGAAGACATAAGGATTTATAAAAAAATATATAGAAACTAATTGTATATGTTTAATCTCTTGATTTAAAAATTAAAAAGCCGAATATTTGGTATATAAAGTTTTAGACTAATATTGATTTCGTAAAATCTTTCACAAAATACAGATTGGGTTTTACAAATAAAGAGTTAACTTTACAAGTTAAATACCAATTTGAAAGAAAGAAAAACTTTAGTAGATCATATTAACAACTTAACAAATCTTGAGATTGATTCTAAAATATAACCTCAAATCTAAAATCTAAATTATCAATATCATCAATGAACCAAATATAACCTCAATTTAATGTGTTGATTATTATTAATTGATCGTACACCTTAATGTTTTCAAAACTGGACCGGACATCGAACCAGTCAAAGGAGGGGTACGGTTCAAGGTTCAACCCGTCTGACTGGGCCGTAAAACCGGTCTATTTTTATATATTTAAAAAATGAGTTTTGCTAATGACAGCCCTATTTGTTGTTATTAGCCTGCATAAACGGTTGTATTTTTTTATCATAAAATTCAGATGAGTAAATTTTTTATATGAAAGGTATAATTTTTTTATGCTTGTTATTAACCACCACGGCACCACTATAGTAGTTGTTAGCAAAATTCTTAAAAAATATATGAAAGTGGAAACAAATATCTCATATAATATTTAATGTTACTATCATGGTTAATTAATTAACTAACTTTTTTTTTCCGATGGAATTTAGTAAATAAATGGACTAAAAAACGTTCTTACTTTTCATATTTTAATCAAATAATTGGTTATACTAAGATTATTGAAGAAAATGTAATTATTTTCTTTAGATCGTAAGTTAGGTACATTTAGATCGAAAGGTAGGTATTGTATACCGCTATATATTATTATTAATATTATTATTTATTGTTTGTAATATTGAAGTGAAGTTGTATATGGTATATCATCCACGGTTGTAGATTTTAAACACAAATGAACTTCCAGTTCATTGGTACAACATCTCCTCCGTGAAACCATGGGTCCCCGGTTCGAACCACGCTTAACAATGTTTTGCTTTTTTTTTTTTAAGTAAAGGCAACCTACATACACATCGTTGTAATAATAATTATTTGAAAAAACTGAAAAATGACACGTAATCAAAAAGCTGACATGGCATGCAATAAACGAAGACACATATGAAGGTTAATTCAAATCATAGGCTAAATCAATTGTATGTACAGGAGAGCACATCGTTGGTTGATTTGGTCAAGATTGACCGGGCTTATTGGAGTATCATGGAGGAGAACGTGGACTTAGTTCTATACATGTGTTTGTTTGTTTCTATTATAAATAGTATGGTAGAGTAGTAGTCTTTTGTACCCACTTTTCAGTTTATATAGAAGTAGTAAGTTTTGAAAGAATATAGCAAGTTTTCTCCTGTTTTCTTACTGCATATATTCTGTGGTGAGTGTGTGCTATAGAGGGGCCTAAAACCAACAAGCACAGACAAAGAAATATAGTTAATTAACTAGAGAATACCTGGATTATATGAGATTCCTCTGGTCCTCTCCAGTAATTATAAGTTACAACTTCCCGTCTTTTATCAATGAAGTCTAAGTTAGACCAGCCCAAACTACATAATACCTTTTTCTCAACACCTTCCAGTGGTTGGATTTTCACCATCCCTTGTATTTCATATGACCAAGGTCGCAATGAATTCCAGGATGCTTCTATACTGACTGGAGACATATCCGGATGAAATGAAATTCTATGTAGCAAAGGCTTAGCTCGGAGCGTCCGAAAATTCAACCGTCTTAGCGTACATGGAGGATGCTCGATTGACATCAGAGAATAACAGTCGTACATGCTAAGTTCCTCAAGACTACAAAGGCTTCTTACACAATTAGGCATAGAATCGATAGGATTACCATCTAACCATAAATACTTTAACCCTGATAGGCAACTCAAGTCCATCGGAAAGGATTCGTTGGACAAATTATTATTTTTAAGAGATAATTTTGCTAACGAGCTCGGGAATGAAATCGCAGAGGGGACCATTTGTCGCAGAATAGACTCACAGGTATTGCAACCATCTAGCAATAGCTTGCAATCCTTCTTCAACTTGTGTATTGCTGTTGGAAGCTTTTCTAGCTTTACGCAGTAACTCAGATCGATGTGGACAAGTTCAACACATTCCCCAAGTGATTCACAAACCTCAATCAAACGTTTGCAATTACTAGCTATTAACCTCTCAAGTGTAGGGAGTTGGTAAAAGCCGCCGAGTTTTTGAAGTTGTTCACAGAAACTTAGATCAAGAATCTTCAATGATCCAAAGACTCTTTTGTCTTTTGAGCACGATCCAATCACCTGCTCAAGTGAAGGTGTGAGTTTTTGAAGTTGTTCACAGAAACTCAGATCAAGATACTTAGAATTCCATTTACTAAGGGGACAAGGGCATGTGAAAGCTCTGTGTTTGAGAGAATATAGTAAATGAAATGAAATGATTTCGTACGTACCTTTTGTGGGTTACTCCAACACATACCAAATGATTCGATGCTGCTATATGATAGGTCGAGAGCAACTAGGTTATCCAATGCCAAGTCTGAAGGAATAGACTTTAGAGGGAATCCATGCATACACAACCATCTTAATTCCTCTGGAAACTTCTTATAAGTCCCTTTGATTTGCACATAATTGAGTTGCAGTAGCATTATAATCTCCATCTTACTCAATACATCTGTTTTCACCTCAAATGATCCACGTAACTTCTCTTTCTTGAGGAATCTCGTGTCAAGGGTGAGGCCAAGAATATTATCCATATCCTAAGAAGAAAGGGAACATAAACCAAAACAAAAAACAGAAATTGGATTATTGATATAGACAATATGGAATAACTTGGGTAATGCACAAGAGTACTGAGAACAAAGTAATGCAAAAGTATACACAGCCCTACCTTCTTATTTTTTTTCAACACTTCATATGACTCGTCGTGATTCCATAATCGACTACGCTTCCATGGCTTTTTTGGTGATTCTTTACGTACTTCATCTCTTCCCATTTCTTGTAGCAATTGATGCATCCTTAACTCATTATACCATCCGATACTAAGAAGGCATCTGTCAACAAGATTCCTAATCCCGGATCTTGTGTTAATATCACATGCCTTCAATATTGTTCCAGCATAATCACTGTCTTCTCCAACAAAAAAGCAAGCGATATGCTTAAACAATTCCTTATCATTTTCGGATGGCAAAGAATTGAAGCTCATTTGCAAGACATTCTCTATGGAGCGATCACTCTTTAGCATTTCTATGTAATCCTCCCATTCATCTACATCTCGATTATATAGAGCCTTGCCCAATACTTTAAGAGCCAATGGATGCCCTTCACAATACTTTGAGACCTTTATTGACACCTCTTCATAGCCTTCCTTGGGAGTGTTGCAAGAGAATGCATTACTGCATAAAAGTTCTAGCGATGCATCTTTGGATAAGCCTTTAAGTGACAATTTCCTATGCTTGGGTTTAACTTTTGATTTGAATAGTGCACACCTCTCTGTCAATGATGCGTCCTTGGTTGTTATTATGATTTTGCTACCCGGATGAAAACCTTTGTTTCCAAGTAACGCATCCAACTGGTCGAGACTATCAATATCATCAAGAACTAAAAACACCTTCACACGGGCTAATGCTTTCTCAATCTTAGAGGTGTATACCCAAGTATCATGAACTAGTCGCTGCTTCTTTTTTGAGATGTCATTATAAAGTTGCTTTTGTACATCAAGCAATCCATTATGATTTTTAGTACATGTTGAATTGATACCTTCAATAAAACTGCTCTTGTCAAATGTACGAGAGTGCAAGTGGAAGACATATTTGGCCAAAGATGTCTTCCCAATCCCACCCATGCCTAAGACTGTGAGAATGTCAGCAGTATGACTGGAGGAACCATATGTCAACCATGACGTGATTTCCTGAATCTGATCGTCCCTCCCGATAAGCCGGAGTGGCAAAGTATCACTTAAGGGTACGCCTAATCTTTGATGGATTTCACTAACAATTTCTTCAATAAACTCTGCCTCTTTCCTGAAAAATAATTTTCAATGAGAAAAACAAAACTTAAGGTGTAGCAGGATTGGGATGATATCAATAATCTTTTTAATCGTGATTTGAAACAAAGTTTAAAGTTATTTCAAAAATATAACACACATATGAGAAAGTTTAAAGTTATTTCGGTACATGTTCCCTGTGTATGTGTATGTGATAACAAAACGAAAATTTGCCCCAATAACAAACGGTAATAAAAAATTAAATCAAATGATACTATTTGACCGATAATAACAAAACTGAAGATAACAACCTTTCTCGACAGTTAGGCGGCCAAATCTAATTTGTATTATAGGTATCACCCGTTATCGTAGGTAATCTACTATAGGTATGTATGCCTTCCATGCTACCTTTCTTATTTGCTCATATGACTTGCTGGGTGGGGGATAAGGAGATTGCATGCTTGACTTTATGCACGTACTTTATGTTTATTATACGTTTATGTTGCTCTTTAATATGTTCAGATAAGTTCATATCTATTACGTTCTGTTGTACCTATGCTTAGAAGTAGCTATGGTTTCTTTTTAGTTTTCTTGATGTCTGGAACAGATTTTCTGCTTCGTTTCTTGATCTTGAAAGATTTGTTCTATACGTAGTCAAGGTAACCAGACCGTTGTCTCCATTCAACTATTCAAGTGTTTGAATGTGAAAGGAGTCTTACAAAAGATTGTATGCTGCTTTGAAAGTTTAATCTTTCTGGCATTCCTCCGGCCCCAAGGTTTGTTGACGGATTGATTATTGACATCGAGTAAGATAAAATGCATGTGATTTTGTGGACTGATGTGTTTTTGGTTATTGAAACAGGGGAACCCCACAAATTAAAGTGACATTGGAGAATGCCAATGGTATCTTGAATGTGAAGGCTAAGGACAAGGGAACTGGAAAGGCAGAAAAGATCACCATCACCAATGAGAAGGGGGATTGAGCGGATATCTCTCATTAGGCTGATCAAACACTAATAGCCTTTTTGTAACAATACACAAATGTGTAATGGTGGTCAATGTAACCATACTACCCTTCTATATATATGATGGTTACCAAATTGTATTCGTAAGCTTACGATTTACCTAAAATTTAACTAAATCATTGAGGTTTAAATAGTATCTTCCCAACGTTCAGCTTGTATATATATATGATACTCTTTTCTCTGTGTTTGTTTCGGCCTCCATCTTCTTCCGTCTGTGCTCTGCCATGGCATCTCCAAAGCTGTTTTGTTGCTTCCTTACATCGGTTGGCTCAACATGATAGAAAATGGGGATAACAATTTGGTTAGAGACCCGACGCTGTTCAAGGATGAGTACTAGTTCATCAAGACACCATGTGGAAGTAGCGTAATTCTCGGACAGCACTATTACAGAAACCTTTGATGATCTAATGGCATCCTCCAGTCCAGGTTTCAGGTCTTCTCCGGTTTCAATCTCTTCATCATCCAAAAAGGTATTTATGTCAGCATCCACCAGGGCATTGTAGAGGTGATCGGTAAAATTATTACGAGTGTCGGCTCCTCTGAAACTTAAAAATACATCATATCGTTTATTATTATTATTATTATGATCATGACTACTGGATGAAGATCCTTCTTCAACTTCACTGATTATAACCATTATTAAAGGGTTTGTTGTTCGGATATCATATTGAGGAAGAAGGATGTGAAATTTTTTGTGTTTGAGTTTGTGTGGCTGCGTATTTTTTTGTGTAAGCATAATTAGGTTTAGTGTGTGAGTATTTTTAGGGCAAGAGTGATATCACAAGAATTTGTTAATCTAGTCCAGTGGGCTGCAAAAGAAGTATTGAGAATTTAGTTATAAGTTTTCAAGTATTTCACAAAAAGCATAGATCAGATATATATTGATGAATGTTTTAGATAAGCCACATGGTCAATATATGAAACGCTAATTCGATTATTTCTACAATAATAAATGAAATACTTAGTGACTAAAAAAAAAAGAAAAAAAAAAAAAAGGGGGTGCCACATGGCGCAAAACGCCCCTACTACCACTACACCACTTTTTCTACCAAGCCCCAACATGGCTCACACTGCCACATGGCGCAAAACGCCCCATCCTCTCTTACACACCACTACACATGGTCTTAGTTTAAAGTGAACTAGTCAACCATTAAGTTTTCATGGGACCCACGGCCTGAAAGGTTGTCGATTTTGCTTCGAAATTTCTTACCAATGAGATTGTAATATTTCAACCTACTTTTAACAAGTGAAATATGTTATTATAACTTTTTTATTTTATCTTTTATTCTTACCAATGAGGTTGTCGGTTTTTCACAAAAACTTAACCAGAGTCCTCCGTGCCGCAACGCTACTGAAATATTACTTATACATATGTTTATTGTTAATTATTTAGTTATATAGTGAAATTATCGGGTGGTTACAAAATTTCGATTTCCCCTATCCATTCTATCCCTATTATGTCCAGACTCGAACATCAAAATAGAACCATACTTAGTACCTTACCTATTAGGATTAGCTTATAAACAAACTCTGGATACTCCCACCCACTTGAATATTTTACCTTCATTTTTCTTTCTTTACTGTTATTAATTTCTTATAATAATTTCTTATAATTATTTACAGTACCATGTCTCCCGAAACCCCTAAAGTTAACAAAATTACCCCAAACCCACTTCCATTATCACCTACCCACTCGTCTCCACGTCAGAAACTTAAGGAAGTAACCAAATCTCATGAAAAGTTGATTGGTTGTCCAACAACATTTGAGGTTGGACAGAATACACACCAAGAAACAATTCAGAAAGATAATGGACCAAACTCTCCACTACCTGACACTCCAAAATCCCCAATACCAGATAACCCAGATGATATATCTTCATCTAATTCCCCTGACCATGATTTAAACTCCTTTGATTCCATATGGAAACTTCTTTACCAGCAAGTCAACACTCTCGACGCACACACTAAATAGTTGACTTTTTATTTAAGGTCAAAGTTGAATAAAAAAGAGTCAAAAAAGTCAAAGGTGACATTTATTTTGGGACGGAGGAAGTATTTGTTTTACTTAATACTTGTTTTACAAGAAATAGCCCATATATATATATATATATATATATATATATATATATATATATATATATATATATATATATATATATATATACACTAGACTTCAAAGCCCGCCCAATGGGCGGGCATGACTTTTAATTATAAGCTTCAAAGCCCGCCCGATGGGCGGGCATGACTTATAAGCTCTCCCGGGCAGATAAGCCCGCCCATGATTTATAATTATCATTGACATATGTTTGTATAGCGTATAATTTGGATGGTTTTAGTTATTCTAAAATTATTTTTAAGGACGTTTGTTTTATTTTATGTTTTAATATCATAATTATAAGATGTTAGATGGTGTTAGTTAGTGGTAAATTATTTTTAATATCGTACTGGGCCACTATTTATTGGGTTGTTATAATTTCACTTCTGATGGTGTTATTTAACGGAAATGTGTTTTTTAAGTACGGTGTTTTTTATCATTGTTTAAAATGTATTAGTTTATGTTTAGTTGTGTTTTTTCTTAATAGTTGTCGAAGCTCGCGCAATATGTATTGGCTTTTGTTAATGTTATCTAGGTTGGACTCCATCTGAATGTATTATATCAATGTGTTGGAAATAGCATATACAACTTGGCACACTGATAAAAAAAACTCGTCTGACCAATGCCTTTTAACTACAGTAACCCATCTTAATGTGACCCGTCTGACCCGTGTTTTTTTATTGGGATGACCCTTCTGACCCGTGTCTTTAACTTGACCATCAATGTGTTGGATTAGCATATACAACTTGGCACACCTGATACAAAAAACTCGTCTGACCCGTGCCTTTTAACTGTAGTGACCCAATGTAAAGTGACCCGTCTGACCCGTGTTTTTTGAGTGGGCTGACTCGTCTGACCCGTGACTTTAACTTGACCTAACCATTAAGTTGCCAAATCAAGAGAAGGGAGAAATACAAACCTTGTGATTGGCATTCCAATGTCAAAACTGGTTCGAGCACCCACTACATTGAAGCACTCAAAAGATTATTTCAAACGGTTGCTTAAACACAGAATCAAACCCACCGATTTAATTTTATTTTTTTAGGCTATTAGTTTACGGTTGATAAATTTTAAGAGAAAGTTAATTATTAGTTTTAAGGACGCCGATTTTATTTTACTTTGTTAGGCTATTAGTTTACAGTTTGGTAATTTTTTAGAGAAAGCTAATTATAATTTTGATGGTGTCAGTTAACGGAAAAATATTTTTAAGTACGTCGATTTCATTTATTTTTGTTATGGTATTAGTTTATGTTTGTAAAATTTTAAGAGAAGGTTATTTCAAGAACATGCAAGTGGTGTTGACCGTTATTAATTATTAAACAATTTGAGAAAAAGCAATTCACAATTGTAAATTTGTTTATGTTTTTTACTTTTTAGTTTAAAATAAGTGGTCTATTTATATACTTCTTAAGATATTATTGTCCCTTTGTCCGAGAATATGAGTATAGTTTGACATTTTGTATGCAACTTTGTTCTTAAATATTTTTGCTCTGTATTATATAATAGTTGTTTCAAAATATATAGATGGATTGAGTTTTAAATGTATTTTCATTTATATAATTTTGATCAAGTATTATATAATACAAACAATAATATTTAATGTAAAAGTTGGGCTTACTTGTAGTCAACTAACAAAGTCTTTTCATAACTTGCCATCTCGTCAAATGAAAAAGATACAAACGTACCAATTTCTATATTGAATGCATTAACACTGAAAATAAATGAACGTTAAGATTTATAGAACAATTAAAATATACAAAGTAAATTAATGTAAATTTTCTTCAAAGTTTAATCTCAATGAGACATTGCGCACATCTGATGAGTACTATATTACATGCAATTTACTCTAAATAAATCTCCGTAAGCAATCCTACACACCCCGTAGGCTATATAAATAGTGTCGTGAAAACACATAGGGATGCTTGTGTGCCCAATTTAACCTGTCTTCTATTTTTCCTTCACAATAATACAACTACACCTCTCGATGTCCACCATAAATAACCTACACAACAAAGACGATCATAGACAACAAAATATTACATTCAAAATGTTACTAAGAGGGCATTTCGGTCTCCTTATTTAAGTGCATATCAGCTTAAGATATGTGAGCATGTGTGTCTGAGTAAAACTTTAAGCTCCTTATATACTTATTTTAGAGCAACTAAAAACTCAAAATAAATAGTCTACATACTTACGAAGTATTTTTAAAACGGATAAGAAACTTAGTTTTTGAACCGACACCCGTCCGGGAAACAATTTTTTTTTTTGGTCATATTATGGACTGAGAAGAGGGTGGTACATAGCTAAATATAAGTAAAATTGACTCGATGGAAGAATGACATAACTACAATAAACCGAAATTTTCTATACTGTTACCTCACTCCATTGTTATCTATTATCACTTTTTTCCAAGTATTGGTACTTACAGCTCAAGTTGCATTCATAATTATTTTGATAGATCACGCTCGTTCCAGCCACATGCCTTCATCTCAGCCACTGCACTATGAAGTAATATAAATCAATAATTTTTCTAATCAATACAATGTGCCAATGGTGATAAATCATGAGATTGATTAGGAACAAAGAACTCCCTATAGGTTTTTACAAACTATTCAAACAGAGATTTTCAAAGGTTGGTGTCTTTGTTATTTTTGATTTAATGTTAAAAAGATTACATATGAGTAAGTAGACGTCAAAAACAAATGCTAATTATTTAATCAAATGGTTACTGATGTGCATAACTCAATTTATCACGTTATACACCTCTAGATCTTTTAACATGCTTTTATAAATGCTGTTAGACTCTTAGTCGAAAATTTATAGATGCCATCCTTTCTCAAAATTGTGCAGTATTATAACAATCTCTGCTAAATAATCATTAACCATAGTAACTATAACCAATATCACATCTTTCAAACTTCAAACAAAAATCTAATTCATAAAAAACAAAAAAAATTCTAATCTTTACCAAATAGGCATTTAAAACAGAGCTAAGCTAAATTTAAAAATAAAAAAAATAATAAAAAAAAACAAAAAAAAAAACAAAAAAAAAACTATTTTATCGGTTTTAAAAAAGGCCGTTTGATCCATTACAGTCTCACATACCTTTTTCCAAGTAGTAATTGACCCAGACCTGTTGTAAGTAATGTATACGGCTCCGTATCTTCAGGCTGTAATCATCCCTATTTGAACTTCGTTTCATCTTTGTCTTCTCTCTTACTGTTACGCAACTGTAACTCATATGTAAAAAAGAAACCATCACAACACTAACCCAAACACCCCTAGAAACACAGGAATATAAAGAACTTTGATCAAAATAAATATTGAACTTTTCTGCTTGTATCATATCCGGTGGTTGTTATTTAGTGTGCGTTGCATAAATACTAAAACATGTCAACACCATATGATGTAGTGATGCATGATGAAGCGAAAAGTGTACCGCTTTTAGGGGGTCATTTAAGCCCTAAATCGTATTTATTTGATCAAATATTGCCCTAAATCGTTCCTTTTGTCATTTTAGATACTTTGGAGAAGAAATCTGGAAAAGGAAGCATTTTGGACGTTTTTGGAGCATAAAAGTGAAGAAAACGACAAAGTCTCAAAATCGGCTGGAAAAGTACCTTTTACGGCGTCAAGTATTGCTCTTGACGGCGTCATGGCTTGGCAAAAGAGGTGGATATGAAAATTACACATGATAAGCCAGAGAAATTTACACAGGAAAGTCTGACGGCGTCACCCTTTAAGATGATCAAGGCCATCACGGCTTAAGCTAAAGAGGGACGGCGTCAAGCTCATTTCTGACGGCGTCACCCCTTGATAGGCCAGAGCGGATTTTGGAGCACTAAAGAGGGACGGCGTCAGGAAGGCCATCCGGGAACCCTAGACACGGCGAGGTGACGGCGTCAAGTCCTATAACGTGACGCCGTCAGCCCTTAAACTCTATATATAGTTTTGCAATTTTTTGTCATTAGTGTGCAACTTTGTGAGGAGAAACCCTAAGATGAATTTCTGCCATTTTTAAGGGTTTTCATACCCTTGGATCTCCCATGTTTAATTGAAGATAAGTTATCACTTAATCAATCAATATGTCTATGTGTTGTTTGATTATATCTTGTTCTTGTCTTTTGATTAACATGCTAGGCTAGATTTATCTTGTGTTTGCTTAGATCTAATGAAACCTAACTATTGATTATTGGTTATTAGTGTGTTATTAATTGTATTGGATGATTGTTCATCGATGTTAGGCTTAAGAAAACTGGCTAACCTCCTATACGGTAACTTGCTTGAACGTCTTAAGAAACATGAACCAATGCGTACTAAGGTTTTTATGGTTGTATTTAATGCATGAGCGAATTCTAGTGATCCCATGTTAGGAGCTTCCTAGCCGGCTCGACATAGGAGTGAAGTAGGAGCTTGTAGAGTTGGGGAAGTACGTACGCCACCCCACGATTGGTATTAAGGAATACACCCGTCATCCACGCAATTAATACACACTAATCAACCGGTAAAAGATAGTTAGGGAGTAAGGAAATCTAAGTAAACACATTTCTCTCCACATAAGTTTCACGACCTTTTTATTTTCATTATTTTATTTTATTTGCATTCGTAGTTATTTGGGTTAGTTGAATAGCAACTAATTCCGCCCACTCCTTCAAACCCGAGATTTTACTTGCTTTTATAAAAAAATATAAAAATACAAAAAAAGAATCTTCCCTCACCCTTAGACCTATTAGAATAGTTTTTTCAATCCTAACGACACTATTCCCTGTGGAGAACGATCAATCCCCCGTACTTACCACTACACTATACTACATCGGTCAGGTACACTGCCTGGTGGGGTTGTAAGCCTCTCGAGATCCCTTGAGAGGTAAAACCTGTTGTAAGGTCGCAAAACCACGCATCAAGTTTTTGGTGCCGCTGCCGGGGAATAGTTATTGTTTAGGTTGATTTTTTTTTTTTATTAGGTCTACTCACTAGATTCCTTTCTAGTGAGATTTTTATTTTATTTTTCTAGGTTTTCTTTAGTCTATCTTTTTTCTTCGTTTCTTTGTTCGTAACCATTACCATCCGACATCATGGAAGATGGTAATATCCTTGATCCCAACAACCCACCACCACAACAACCACCACCACCTCCTAGAGCCCGTACCTTAGGAGAGTATTCCCGTCCTAGCCACCAAGGCTATCGAAACACCATTGAGCTCACTCAAGGAGCCAATGTCACTCCCTTGCGATCCGACACCATCCGGTTGGTGCAAAGCGGATGCGCATTCCATGGACTTCGTTCCAAAGATCCTAATCAACATCTCAAGGACTTTCTCAAAATCGTTGATTCTATAGACCTTGATGTTGCCACTCGAGAGACGACCCGACTGTGTCTCTTTCAATTCTCTCTGCGGGACCAAGCTAGTCAATGGCTAGAGTGTCTACCCGCAGGATCCATCACCTCTTGGGATGATCTCACCACTCGTTTCCTCGCTCAGTTTTTCCCACCGGGAAGAACTACCAAGCTAAGGAATGATATCTTGATGTTCCAACAACGTCGAGGCGAAACCCTCTACGGGGCATGGATTCGATTCAAGGACTTACTCCAAAAAGTCCCTCATCATGGCATAAATCTCTGGCTTCAAATCCAAATCTTCTATGACCATGTTGATTACCACACCAAGCGTGCCATCGATCGAGCCGCCGGGGGCAGATTGCGCAACAAAAGCGCCGAGGAATCATTGGAAATCATTGATGAGCTTGCATCCGACGATGATGAATTGTGGCAAGTTTCCCACGACGTGCGCTCGGCGGTCAGGACCTATTCATCGCCCGATAAAGCCAATCAAATCACCGAGGAAAGCGTTAGTGAACTTGAGAAGAGGGTTGCATATCTTATGGAAAAGCAAAAGAGACCCTTAAGTCCACAAAAAGCAACAATTAACTCGGTCTCAAGCGTTAAGCAAATACCATTGTCCGAATCACCCCTTAGGGAAAATACTAAACCCTTCCATAAGCACGCTCAACCCAACTCACCACCTCAGGAACTTAGTCCAACATTCGAAGCTCGAATGAGAGAATACATGTCAAAACACTCCGAACGATTGGCAAAATTTGAGGAAGCTATCTACAAACAAAAGGAGGAGATGGAAGAGAAGATGGCTGAGATGATGGGCCTTTTGAAAGAATACACAAAAACAAAAGCTCCTGAAAATGTGTTAGTGCGAAAAGACGTTGAAGTTCCCAACACTAAATGTGTTAATGCCATCTCCGTCGTCCAAGATGGCGAAAATGATGGAAGAGGGAAGTTGATAACTGTGGAAGTTAACAAAATTGACCTCGTCCCACTTAATGACGGAAACGCCAATGCCTGCAAATGCGATTCCGACAAGGGAAAGGAGGCGCCCTCTGAGGAGCGCCAATTGGTAGAACCGCCAAAGTCACAACAAGTGAGGCATTACTTGAAGCACGAAATGAACAAGGAGACCATAAACGATTGGGTGAGAAACTATTGACGTACTCATCTACCCAACAAGGAGTCCAAGAGGATGGAACCGGATGATGAATCCGACACATTACCCGGAGGGCAATTGTATGAGTGCCTCATAAGACAAAAGTTAGTGGAAAAGCAGGAATTCTACGGGGTCTTCGAAATACCATGCAGCATTGGAAAACTCAAGTATCTGGATGCGGTAGCTTACCAAGGTTCCGACGTAAATTTGATGCCTTTATCCGTTTATGTCCAGTTAACCGACGAACTGCCATCCATCACCCGTACTAAACTCTCCTTTGCAAAACATTCTTATGAGTACCCGTTAGGAATTGCAGAAGATGTGTTGGTCAACATTGCCGGATTTCTATATCCGGTCGACTTCATGATTATTGAAAGAAATGATATGAATATGCCAATAATCCTTGGGGCACCCTTTCTCGCGACCACTAGGGCACAAATCGATTACAGAAATAGTGCCATCCTAATGAAGAAGGGGAAGAAAACAATAAACTTCCCAACGATCCCACGTCATATACGAGATATTGCTCTACAAAAGAAGATGGAGGCGAACCCCAATATAATCCGTGGTAATGTTCGAGAGAAAATCCGTGCATGGGAGGCAAGGATTAAGAGTTACAATGAAAATGAGATTAGAGAATGTAAGGGTGGAAATAACGATTATATTGAGGCTGATGAGATGACCAATAACCCCGTTGAATTTACAAAAGGAGACTCAGTGCTCCTAAGGCATTCAGAAACAAAAGCACCTACCGATGAACCAAGTCCCTGGTGGTACGGACCATTCACAATTAAAAGTCTACACCAAGATGGGGTAGTAAGCTTGACCAGCAAGGGAGGAGGTGAAGTGACTGCGAATGTCGAGCGATTGAGACACCATCACCCTGATAACAAGGATTATATCTATCAGGGATACGTCATTATGAATGATGGAATCACGTAATGTACGTGACTTTGAGTCTAGCTACAAGACTCGTTAATAAAGAAAAGCGCTTCTTGGGAGGCAACCCAAGCTTTATTTGCTTTTGTGTGTTTATTTATTTGTTTGTTTGATTTTATTTGCTTCCGTATGTATGTTTAATTTTTATTATTATTGATTCATGTTCAAAACTAAATTGTGAAAATGCTTTATTTTGTTTTTAACTTCGTCTTAACTACATATAAAGGTATTTTGCAAAAGTTAAGTGTAAGGGAAATCCAAATCGGTTTATTAGAACAAATGAACATGAATCGTAACAATAATAAATTAACATACATATTCGTATTTGTTTGAGTCAAATGCTTGTATCGAGTCATAATGATGTTTTGCAGGATTTCCAGGAAGTAAGGTATAGGTTTTTCCAAAAATTTTCCGGAAACTTAAGATGAGAATTCTGTCAGATTATTTCTGACGGCGTCAGGCTTTACAACCTGACGGCGTCAGATTTTAATTTTCTGAAAATTTTTGAAAGTTTTGTTTTCATAAAAAGTTTTTATTAAATCTCTAACTTATAATCTCCAGGAATCTGCAAAATAATCATTCCACAAGCATTATATCCTTATATAGAATTTATCCCGCCGATGTTATGCAGGTTTTCGTGTTTGTTTTCTCAAGTTTAACAGGTTATTTTGGACAAGGAGATGTATGTAGAATCAAGCTTATGGCGATGCATTAGTCTTGGAGCTTCTATTTTCTCTTGGAAGAAGATCTAACCATGTTACCCCTTTATCCACCGAACGAATCAGGGGAGTATTTGCTTTCATTCTTTTACCTTATTTACTTTTACATCTTGTTATTTGAACATTGGGGACAATGTTCATCTTAAGTGTAAGGGGGGGTAAAATACGATACTTTAGAGAATACAAGTGCACTTGATTTTTGTTTGTTTAATGGTAGATGTGTATAAAACTGAGATAAATATTTGTTAGGGCAATTTTAGTGCCAAATTTAAAATTTTTTACAACATATAGGAGTGAAACTTTGGTCTTAATGAGCGTCTCACGGATAGGAGTTATATGACTAGCACAAAACCGTACCACTAAAAAAAATTTCCACCCCCAAATATGTGAGGTTCGCCCCTAGAATTGGTAGGAAAAGCATTTATGCTATGATGTGTGTACCGGTAGCACTTAGATTCTAGAACTTGCGTTAGGACCATTCCGAGGCCACAAGTGAGACTACATTCGTGTAGTTAGATTTACTACATGATAAGAGGCATTAGAATTAACCCATTGTTTTACACCTGTGTTTTTGTTATAATTACGTTGGCTACATTGGTCAAGTAATTCTCCCACACCCTTTGCGTTGTACTCATTTTTAGTACACGATACCCCTAGTACACCCCTCAGAGCCTATCTTTTCGTTTCAACCTTTAAGTATTTTACTTAAAGGAAGAATTTGTTTACACCCCACTTAAAATGTACACCCAAATCGCCTTAGCCTACCTTGTATGCACTCATTTTTAGTGCATTATTGTGACAACATTTGTTTAAACCCCAAGTTAATTATCTAATTGATTACATGGTTGCTAAATCGAGTCATATCCTTGTACATATTGTTTTGGGACGATTGGGACTCATGGGTAAAGTACTAGTGTAATGGAGTAATGGGGAAGAACATCATTTATTACCCCCATACGTGCTAAATATTTTAAAAAGTACTCCAAGTTTTTCGATTATCTTAATTCGAGTCATTAGAATAGTATTTTTAAAGTTATGTAAAAGTTCAAGTGTAAGGGGAATGCAACGCCCCTATGATGTATTATTTTGGATGGTAGGGCAAGAGTGTATGAAAAAAAAAATCGAAAAAAATCGAAAAAAATCAAGAAAAATACAAAAAAATGAGAAAAAGAAAAGTAGAAAAAACATACGGACTACCATCCCGTTTCATTTTATGTTTATTTTATGTTTTTGTTATTTTGTTTTTAGCTTAAGATTGAGTCGAGTCTTGGCTTAGCAACATTGTATAGTACATGTAATTAATCAAGATCTTTAACTCGCCACCAGTAAAATATCCCTTATCCAACAAAACCGTGTTTATCATATCCCTACACCTCACGTTATAACCCGTTTAAAAGCCCTCTTTGATAGTTTATCTTAGGTGCTTACGCCTAGTGGAGAAGGTTTTTGATCCTTTCCCAAGCCTAAGGTAATCTATTTGCTATGACAGGTAGTGAGAGATATTATCCGTTTTCATTTATGAGATTTATTTTGATGACACCTGAGAGATGTGAGTATCTAAACACTACTTGTGAGGTGCTAGTATGTAATCTCCGTGCTTATTATGATTAAAGTGGAATGACTATTTGTTGTAATTACTTTTATATTAGCGTTAAATGACCCCTAACTTGTATTTTGATTAGAATAAAAGCGCATTTGCTTGAGGACAAGCAAATCTCAAGTGTAAGGGTATTTGATGAAGCGAAAAGTGTACCGCTTTTAGGGGGTCATTTAAGCCCTAAATCGTATTTATTTGATCAAATATTGCCCTAAATCGTTCCTTTTGTCATTTTAGGTACTTTGGAGAAGAAATCTGGAAAGGAAGGCTTTTGGACGTTTTTGGAGCATAAAAGTGAAGAAAATGACAAAGTCTCAAAATCGGCTGGAAAAGTACCTTTGACGGCGTCAAGTATTGCTCTTGACGGCGTCATGGCTTGGCAAAAGAGGTGGATATGAAAATTACACATGATAAGCCAGAGAAATTTACACAGGAAAGTCTGACGGCGTCACCCTTTAAGATGATCAAGGCCATCACGGCTTAAGCTAAAGAGGGACGGCATCAAGCTCATTTCTGACGGCGTCACCCCTTGATAGGCCAGAGCGGATTTTGGAGCACTAAAGAGGGACGGCGTCAGGAAGGCCATCCGGGAACCCTAGACACGGCGAGGTGACGGCGTCAAGTCCTATAACGTGACGCCGTCAGCCCTTAAACTCTATATATAGTTTTGCAATTTTTTGTCATTAGTGTGCAACTTTGTGAGGAGAAACCCTAAGACGAATTTCTGCCATTTTTAAGGGTTTTCATACCCTTGGATCTCCCATGTTTAATTGAAGATAAGTTATCACTTAATCAATCAATATGTCTATGTGTTGTTTGATTATATCTTGTTCTTGTCTTTTGATTAACATGCTAGGCTAGATTTATCTTGTGTTTGCTTAGATCTAATGAAACCTAACTATTGATTATTGGTTATTAGTGTGTTATTAATTGTATTGGATGATTGTTCATCGATGTTAGGCTTAAGAAAACTGGCTAACCTCCTATACGGTAACTTGCTTGAACGTCTTAAGAAACATGAACCAATGCGTACTAAGGTTTTTATGGTTGTATTTAATGCATGAGCGAATTCTAGTGATCCCATGTTAGGAGCTTCCTAGCCGGCTCGACATAGGAGTGAAGTAGGAGCTTGTAGAGTTGGGGAAGTACGTACGCCACTCCATGATTGGTATTAAGGAATACACCCGTCATCCACGCAATTAATACACACTAATCAACCGGTAAAAGATAGTTAGGGAGTAAGGAAATCTAAGTAAACACATTTCTCTCCACATAAGCTTCACGACCTTTTTATTTTCATTATTTTATTTTATTTGCATTCGTAGTTATTTGGGTTAGTTGAATAGCAACTAATTCCGCCTACTCCTTCAAACCCGATATTTTACTTGCTTTTATAAAAAAATATAAAAATACAAAAAAAGAATCTTCCCTCACCCTTAGACCTATTAGAATAGTTTTTTCAATCCTAACAACACTATTCCCTGTGGAGAACGATCAATCCCCCGTACTTACCACTACACTATACTACATCGGTCAGGTACACTGCCTGGTGGGTTGTAAGCCTCTCGAGATCCCTTGAGTGGTAAAACCTGTTGTAAGGTCGCAAAACCACGCATCAATGCATAACTCTGCTTCGACGAACAACGAACTATTTCAATAAAACATAATCAGGCAACCACATAGATAAACACAACATGATTCACTCTACTTACACAATTTTGTCAACCCATCTATTGACCTGCGAGCTTGTTATAACAACATAATAATAGCATAGGCGCATACTTAAAAAATAGACAGTTGCATACCATGAGATGAATTAAAAAAACAAAAACATATATTATCTCTGTTGTACCATGATATAACAAAGCAGATCTTATATGCCATTACAATTCTTTATAATTAAGGTTACAACTGTTTTTAGAGCTCAAGTAGTCATGTGCAATGCAACTAAAGATGCATAGAATCCGCCTTCAATATTGATTAGATTATCATGCTTTCCTTTCTCGATGATGACTCCATTTTTCACACCCGCAATCAAATCAGCTCCTTTAATAGTTGTCAACTGATGAGCAACCACAACTATGGTCCTGTTAACCATCACCTTATCCAACGCGTCTTGAACCACTTTTTCTGACTCTGCATCCAACGCACTTGTAGCCTCGTCCAGTAGTAGTATCTTGGGACTCTTCACAATCGCTCTAGCAATCGCCACTCTTTGCTTCTGCCCTCCTGAAAGTTGCACACTTCGTTCCCCTACCTCTGTATCATAACCTTTGTGTAGCTCACTAATGAACTTGTGGGCATTGGCTAGCTCAGAAGCAGCTACTATTTCAGCCTCGGTTGCTTCACCGTCCTTTCGATGACTAATGTTTGCTCGGATGGTTTCATTGAACAATGCAGGTTCTTGACTCACCAGGCCCATCTGCAGCCTAAGCCACTTGAGTTGAAATTTTTGTAACTCGACTCCATCGAGTGTAATGCACCCTGAATCAGGTTTGTAAAATCTTTGGAGAAGTGAAATAACCGTCGATTTCCCACTTCCACTCTCTCCAACCAACGCGACCGTTTTCCCACTATTGATTGTTAAACATAGATCACGAAATATCTCGACATCTGGTCTAGTGGGATATCTAAAACTAATGTGATGAAGCTCGATTTCCCCTTTGACCGTGTCTAATTTTATTCCTGATTCGTCACTCGGGTCAATCTCTGACTTCCGGTCTAGAATGTTAAATACTGATACAGCAGAACTCATGGCTTTGCCTGTATCGGGTGCAAATGAGCTTGATTGAGAAACTGCATATGCTGTCATTGTTAGAGCAAAAAATACCCGAAAAATGTCTGAATATGTAGTCATTCCCGCCTCAACAAACCGAGCACCAGCGTAAAAACTGGCAGCGTACATAATATAAAGTACAGAATTCGATACACCAAACCCGACCCCACTGATCAAACCTTGTTGTATCCCTTTTTTCTTAGGAGTGTCACATTTATTTCTGTACTCTCTCACCAATTTCTCTTCTGCACAAAAAGATGCCACTGTCCTTATACTCCGAACTGCATCACTCGCCACCTGACTGGCTTCCGTACAGGCCAAGTCTGTAACAATTTGCAGTACGTGTAGATAAGTCAATGTTGGAGTGTCAGAAAGCTTTCCTGGACATGACTGAGCATTTGCTAATTCCAATTCCTATACAGAAACATATGAAACCATGGCAGCCTGTGTATTGAAGTGTCGTGTTACCTGATTCACCATTTGGAGGAAAAAACCAGTTGCCTCGCAGCCTCAATATGCCTCATTTTCAGACCCTCTTTTATTTTTTCCCGGATTCCCACAAAAAAAAGCGTCTGTGTAAGATCGTGTAGCCCAGAGTCAGTTACAAAAATGAAGGTTTTAAAAGTGCATGGAAAAGAAGCAAACTCACATAAAAAACACGAAGAATTTCATGCGCACAAAATATTTATACATTCTTGTTCAGCTTGGGACGTCGTAGCATTCAGTCGCAGATGTTCATCTGCACAAACCAATCAAATACAACATATATCAAACAACCACCTTCAAAAGCCAAACTGCCGTGCTATGCTTCAATATCTGGTACTCAATGGTATTTAAAGAAGATGAATCAGTCGTGATGCTTTCATCGACTAACACTTCAGTACCTAGTACTCGGTTGAGATGCCCAGCTTGTGATCTTTACTCCAAAAAGCCATATCAGTATGATTGAACAAACAGTATTATAAAAATTTGCATTTTATCACACACACACACATACATTACATCATCAGCTTATTTATCAAACAACAAAACTAATGAAATTGAGAAAACTACCATGGCTAGATTCAAAAGAGTTGGAGCTTGTTTGAATGTACCTTTTGATTGCGAAAAATATAATTATCAGCATCTTTATTCATCACACTCAGCCAAAGTTTTATATAATCAATGAGCTTAACCTACAAAGATGGATAGTTTATGAGCAAAAACATTGTTTATAATTCAAAACACAACCATCAGATATAAAACACCAGAGAAAAGTATAGCAATAAGAAAATCTTACTTTGGTTATCATTACTCTTTGGAGGAGCCTTTGATTTAGTTCCCATGCATCTAGAAATAAGAGTAAAACGACAACCAAAAAAAAGGGAAAAAGCAATAAACGGCTGACAGAGGTAAGGGCACAAACATTAGGTCGATTTCCATATGGAAAAAACCAACAAATCAGCAAGGCTTGAAAGAAAAGCATAGCAAACTCAAAAAAAGAAAATAACTATATCATGCAACATTAACATGTATTATAAACATTGCAATCATGTGTACAGTAGAATAACAAATTTGAGATAAGAGTGTACCATTGATTGCTTTTTCACATTCAGTGTCTTGATGGTGTCTACATCAGCCGTATATTCCAATTCCTTGACTTCTCTAGTATACTCTTTGATAAGCCTGTCAATAAGAAAGGTGTATATAGCATTAAATTATCAACGAAAGCAATGATATTAGGGTTTTGAAACTAATGAAATTGAGAAAACTACCATGGCTAGATTCAAAAGAGTTGGAGCTTGTTTGAATGTACCTTTTGATTGCAAAAAATATAATTATCAACATCTTTATTCATCACAATCAGCCAAAGTTTTATATAATCTCAATGAGCTTAACCTACAAAGATGGATAGTTTATGAGCAAAAACATTGTTTATAATTCAAAAGACAACAATCAGATATAAAACACCAGAGAAAAGTATAGCAATAAGAAAATCTTACTTTGGTTATCATTACTCTTTGGAGCAGCCTTTGATTTAGTTCCCATGCATCTAGAAATAAGAGTAAAACGACAACCAAAAAAAAGGGAAAAAGCAATAAACGGCTGACAGAGGTAAGGGCACAAACATTAGGTCGATTTCCATATGGAAAAAACCAACAAATCAGCAAGGTTTGAAAGAAAAGCATAGCAAACTCAAAAAAATAAAATAACTATATCATGCAACATTAACATGTATTATAAACATTGCAATCATGTGTACAGTAGAATAACAAATTTGAGATAAGAGTGTACCATTGATTGCTTTTTCACATTCAGTGTCTTGATGGTGTCTACATCAGCCGTATATTCCAATTCCTTGACTTCTCTAGTATACTCTTTGATAAGCCTGTCAATAAGAAAGGTGTATATAGCATTAAATTATCAACGAAAGCAATGATATTAGGGTTTTGAGAAAAAAAAAGACCGGAGCAGCCATAAAAAAAAAACAGAAAACCTCAGGCAATGTAACGATGATCACTTTTTTTTTAACGATCGCAAAGACTGAAACAACTAACAAAAGTAAAGCTACGCAGAAAATATATAATGACCAATAAATATAGATCTTTAATTTTTTTTAGAGATAAAAGCAGAAAACCAAAGAAAGATCTTACCTTTGGTGTATGAGCAGTAGTTGTCAACTTTACTAACCTTTCCATAACCCTAATACATGAACACCTAAAAAAGTCAGTAGATGAGCATTAGAGAAGAAAAAAAAAGAATTCGATGATATGAATGAAATTAGGGTTTTGTGTGATGAATGAATAAAAGGTCCGATATTAACAAAAAATTGGTTGTAAGGGATTCTCATAGTTATCTCATTAAGATTAATAATTAGTTGCATAGGTTTATATATTAAGACTTGCAAGATATAATCCAAAAAATGTGTTGGTCTAGTGGTAATCAACTTCGTTGATGTTACCAACACCTCAAGTTCAAATCTTGCAAGTGGCAAATTTTTAAAATAATTTCCGAATTTTTAAAAAAATGGTTGCTTAGGTGGCATGATGAGTTGGAATTAATGCCTGCTTACTGGGCATTTAAGGCCGCTTACTGGGCAATCTAGCATTTGATGACATCATACGCATATTGTTATATATATTATGTAGATATATATACTAGACTTCAAAGCCCGCCCGATGGGCGGGCATGACTTGTAATAATAGTTTGGGTGGTTTTAGTCGTATTTAAACTATGTTTCAATTTTGTTACATGAAACACAATAAAATGTAGTGACGTATATGTAAAAACAATAAAATATTGCCACCTATATTTGTTGTTTGGTTGTTTTTTGTTGTGAATATTTCGTCCTTTATTATTTGTACTAATACGAAGCATTTTATTTTCTTTCACCCAGGTAGCATATAAGTGTATCCAACCTAAACTTGAATAGCTTCTGTCAATCGATTCAAGCGGTGTAGCATACTCATTATTCTCTCCTGAAAATATTGAATTAGTAATTTTCATTTGGATGGGTTTACTTATTATGAAACCGTCTCAAAGGAGCCCGACGGGCGAGCATGACTTGTAATTTTAATTTGGGTGGTTTTACTCATTATGAAACCATTTTTAAGGACTTTTTTGCAAGACCAATCGACATTCAGCTCGATGAGCAGGCATGACTTGTATTTTAAATTTGGATGGCTCTATTGATTATGGAACCATTTTTTAAGGTATTATTTTTTTTAAGGTATTTTTTTTACGTGTAAGGAATATTGTTTTTTGTATGAAAATATATTTTATAACTTAACAACATTCGAATACGATTTGATGTATATTGAAAAGCATATATTTGACAATGAAAAAAGAATTCATGCACTATCCGTTTTACAACAATAACTAAGTAAACAGCTACATATGCTCTTTTTACATAACTATTTTTAGTTTGTTACTTTTAAGAGAATAACTATTACTATTAAGTTTAATAAGCTATATTACATTTGACAATAAAAATGTGTATCCGGATGAAGAAAACATGAAACTACAATCTTGATCTTATAATTTCAGTTACTATTTTTCATGTAAATAATTTGGTGAGCCTTTTTTTTTTTTTTTTTTTTTTTTTTTTTTTTTGCATGACCTTCTGTTTGTAAAATATTAAGAGAAACATCTATGAAGAACATGCAAGTTGTGTAACATACTCATTAATAAGCTATTCTTATAGACTTGCTACATTTGTCTTTTCATCTTACCAGTTATAATTACTTGTAGCTTCCTTACACTAACCATCATTACATCATCGAAAACACCAAAGCTTCATTGGTCAAAACAACTGTTCCGGATCAACAAAAGGTGAACTATACAATCTTGATCTTATATCTTTGTGTACGATTTGTTAATCTTTTTTACCTGATTTACTTATTGAAAAGATGAAACCTTGTATCGATTGATTGTTTTAAGTATATTTTATTTAACTGTATGTTTAAGCTAATAATTTGTAGCTGCATGTTTTGTTTTTTGTGTCTGATCTTATGCTATAATTAACTTGATTAATCATCTTCAAAATTATTGTCATTCCATATTTTAAAAAATTAGTTATTTGAAGTCAGATGAGGTAGTTATATGTCCACTGTTAAAAGTTCATCAAAGGTATCCGTTTTGGTTTATTTCTTAGATTAGGATGGTGAGAAGATGATAAAAGTTTGTTTGTTAGGGCTTTCAGGTGACAGTAACGCAGTTGTTAATCTTAGGAATGACTTTATGCTTGGTATATTTTGTGGGAAGTCAATTGGGTTATGTAAATCTTAGTTTAAGTTTGTTTTAGATTATCTTAATGTTTATGGGTCATATCTTTTGGGAAAGTGGTTCAAGTTGGCTGTTTATGGTTGTGAAATAGTGTATATCTTTAATCATCCGTGACGTGTTTCTCTTTTGATGTTTTGAAGGCTAATTGTGGGTATCTTATGTACAAACAGTTTGACTTTAAATGAATATGATGGTTTTTTAGTTTGGTTTGTAATTGTTTGTTGATTAGTTGGAGTGTTTTAGTTGTATTCATTGTGGCTGTTTAGTAGGGTGTTTTTAATAATACCTTAAAATTAAAAGATATAACGTAACATTATGATTCATAAAGGGTTTTATGTATTTCGAGTTTTGAATGTGTATGATTTTCAAGTGGATAATTATGATGTGATTTGTTAATTGATTCCGTCACGGTTCTACAACGTGTTTATGTTTGTTGTATTACCGATTTCAACTGAATTAGACTCACTGTATTGATTCTTCAGGCTTGAAAGAACGAAGATGGACCAACAATTCTTGTGCCGTTTTGATTTGAAAACCAACCCAGAATACCAGGTTTACATTCGTATATACATGTGACTATAGATTCTCATCCGAGGATGTTTTGTACCTTTAGTAATACAGGATTTTAAGTGTATAACTTATTGAAACTTTTTTGTTTTGCAGAAGTTGCCTAACTTGTTTAAAGAGAGATTTTACGATGATGAAGATTATATTTTCGTTAATGGAAATAATAGATACAGATATATATGCTTAATTAGGGTCGTTGAAGGTGAAACTCAGCTTTATGGACATGAGTGGGGAAGATTCGTTCAAGATAATTTGCCGTCATCAGTTAAAAGACTACATTTTGTGAAGGAGGGTTTAGACACTTTCTACGTCACCGGGTATAATGAGGATGGTAGTGAAGGCCCTGGTTACGATAGGCGTGTTGTGGGGCGTAGAGTTGTGAGGTGTTTGGTCAGATTTATGGTTGGAGGGCAGGTATGAATGTTTTATCCTTTGTCTTTTACATATAGATTGGATTTGCGTAGATTTATAGACATCATGAGTTAACGTGCAACTAAAATAAGTACCATATAAGTTGGTTATAAAAATTGAATGTGAGCCTCGATTGAACTCCTGTAACTGAAAGTAGATTGGAGATTAATTAGATGACTGTGAGGTGAAACACAAACTGCTATTCTATGATAATTTTTCTTAATATTATCTTTTAGTTTGTCCATGTTTAACCCTATTCATTATAAACTTAGTTGGCTTATTTAAAGAAAATTCAATTAGAGAGAGGCTGTGGAATAACGAATATGATAGATATACATTGTCTCTATAATTGGATCCATTTAAAGTACTTTGGTGCATCCGTTTAGGTTGTGGAATAATGAATATGATAGATATTGTTTGGTGGAATGTTATTGATATCGTTTAACGTTTTTATCCATATTCATATCTGTTATGGTGCGTAGATCCATATATATTATGATTGTTTGTGTGTATTTAGTGTCTTGTGTTAAGATTATCGATTTAGGGGAAGTTGTTGGATATTGAATTGGATTAGTTTTGTTTTCGAATCGATGTAATTCGACTGTCTTTGTATGGATGTTTTGTATTTTCTGGATATTGTCATGAAAAACAGGACATTTTGATCTGGTTATTTCAAAGTTAGTGCAGATAATAGGGTATTATCAGAGCATAACTTTAGTATACTCGAATTAGTTTTGTGCATGCGTTATGGTGGGAGAGTAAACTTCTCACACTCTCTGTCTCCAAATCACAAGTTTGGCATAGGGTTGTACTTATTTAATTGTTTTTTTCTGTTTTTGTAATTCAGATTCTACCGGGAGATTTTTTGCAAGATATATGGAAAGATAGGTTCAAAATTTATGCTAATGGTTTGAGGGTTAAGGTGAGGCATGAAAGGGTTAAATTGGATTTAAAAAGTGTAGTAAGGTCTAACAGGCTGTTTGGAAACAGTTGGGAAAGACTTGTTGACGATTTGGAAATTGACATAAGGCAGCCGATGGTCTTCACCAATCTAGGAGATAATAAATTGAATCTGGTGCTCTTTCGCAATGATGGCACGTGCTTATATTCGGAGATTGTGTATCCAACATTGTTGAGGGTACCTGGTCGTGGAATACCACTGTATGCCATGGAAGGTATGTATTCTTTAATGTTTTATGATGTGTTTCAAATAGAACATATGTGTTGCAAGAAGTTCTGTCCTGTTATTAATTTTAATAGCAGACAAAAGAGCCCATCATATTTTCACATGGGAAGGACACACCAACCATAATGATGAAAACGCCGTCTTTCATGTTGAGCTGAATGGAATTGTCTTGGAATTTTACCATGTGGTAAGTATTCAAGGAATATGTATTAATATTCCTGATTTATTTTATTTATCTTGGTTATATTTTGTTAGTTGCTGATGTTAGAAGAATTTTTTTTTTTTTTTTTTTTTTTTTTTTGCTTTTTTTTTGTTTTTTTGATTTTTTTCATGACAGACTCTACCTGTGGATTTTGCTGGCCATCAGCAGATGCAGGCATACAATCAGGCATTTCTGGTGCATGATGATGAGAGGTTTCCCGTGAAGGTTCGTACGATAAATGATACAAAAAGAACAAACAGGGAACAGCAAGTGAAACTCACTGGGAATTTTAGGGCGTTTGCGAACATGTGTGGGTTTAGGATTGGCAAATTGATGCGATTCAAATTTGTTGACACTATTTTGGAAGTTGTGGACGGTCAACAAAATGTAATTCCGGTATTCCACGTCTGTTAAGTTTATCACAACATCGTATCAGCTCTTGTCTAGACAATTTTATTATGAATATTTCCCCTGTGGGTATACATGGGTAGGTAAGGTCTTTTGCTGGTTGTGTATATGAAAATTAGGTGTACGAACATAATTTAGATTACTAACGCTTATGACTGTAGCGTGTATAAGATATTTTAATGGTAACAAAAGTTTTTACAACTACAACTCAACAGGTGGTTGTTTTGTGTGTTGTTATATTTTGCGCTGATGTTTATGGGTTGTTATATTTTGTGTTGATGTTCTTATGGTATTTAAATGGATCCTCAACAACCTGATTTCTAATGTTCATCCTTCATTTTTTGCCACTTTAACTTCACTATTCTTGCTCATGGGCTCCTTAACTGATTTCTAATACATTATTTACTTAAAGTGTCATCGAAGTTAAGCCACATATGCAATAGACTACCCTAGACTCCATTATTAGGAAATCACGTTAATAATTTTTAGAAGATGTAAACTGTAAATAAAAACAAACAAACAAAAAAAAAAAAAAAAAAAAAAAAAAAAAAACACCCTTCAATATTAATTAACGGTCGATACTATTAACTTGTATAATTACAATACGTTTTTAAATGCGAAACAATGCTTCTTTATACACAACGTTTGTTGTTGACTTTGAGTATTTCCCATCCTCGTCACAACAAAGAACCTTCAAACCTTTCTTGCTTTTGACTCGAGATACTGCCACGTAAAGCTGGCCATGTGAGAACACCGGCCGTTGGAGAAACAATCCTACTTGCGTCAATGTTTGGCCTTGGCTTTTGTTAATAGTCATTGCGAAGCACGGTGATACCGGGAATTGTCTTCGGTTAAATTTAAAAGGCATTTTGGTATCTGAAGGACTTAAAACCATACGTGGTATAGCGCAAATAGTGCCAACACTTCCACCTGATATAATATTAGCTTCAATAATATTAGTACCGAGTCTTCGAATTTGGAGTCTGGTTCCATTGCATAGTCCTGCTGTTTGATCAATGTTTCTCATGCACATAACAGGTGTGCCTATTTTAAGAGTCAGAGAATGACGCGGAAGTCCGGATATTTTAATGCTGTTGAGAAAGTCACACGTGTACAATTCCGGATTGAAAGTGGTGTCTTCATCAGCAATACCAATCGAGTCAGAACTTAGATATGTTTTTTGATCTCCTTGAAGTAGTGTAAGCATTCTGTAATTGATCACGTCCACAAGCTCATGAGTTGGTGCGAGGATGGCCCTCTCTTGAAAAAAGGTTGGGTTATAAAGGTTATCGATCAAATCTGGGTAAGTTTCTTCAATTATCGTACCAACATGATCTTCGGAATCAGGAATCAACATGTCGTCTGTAAATTCAACATTTGCTTCCCCATCATTTTTACCTCCGATCGTTCCATTTCCAATTGATAATATCCAATCCGCAAAATCTTGTATTTCTTTATGTTCGGAGTTGTTTGAGCTTGTTCCTAGCCTCATGCTGATAGTCAATTGTAGCACTGTACAATGCTCCCATAGATATGAAGAGTTTATCGACGCGTGTACAACCCTATGTCGTGAACCGTTTGTGATGACCGGAAGGATTTGTCGAAAGTCACCTCCGAACAAAACAACCTTTCCCCCGAAAACTTGTTCAGATGGGTTTGATGGGTGTGTTCTACATATGTCTCATAGTGTTCTATCGAATGCTTCGTAACAATGTCTATGTGTCATTGGAGCTTCATCCCATATGATTAGCTTGCATGCCCTTATAAGTTCGGCCAGCTCACTATCCGCTGGGATATGGTACATAGAATCATTGATGCGCGTGTGCGTATGCTCTAATTTATACCCACGGTATGTCGTTGTGGTTTTAGCAGTATTCAAGTTTTAAATTTATATTTAGCCGACTTATCAATAACACACACACTTTAACGAGCAGTGTACCCGGTTAGTATGAATATAATGGTAAGTAGAGTGTCGATCACTAAGAGTGGAACGTATTATCTAGTTATCCTAATCAGTATTTTAATATCTTAAGTTAGCTATACAACCTAATCTACGCAAAGAGGGTTCAGCCTGAGAGACTGGCACGGTTTGGTTGCAATTAAATAAACTAAACTAATAGGCATGAATTCAGCGAATAGCACACACGTACACAGATAAATACTCGAGACAATAAGAAGACCTGTCCTGATAGTTAAGTAGCTTGTCACTTGTTTTATTGCTAGTTTTATATGAAGTGTATAGTTCGATGCAACGCACCGAGATTAAGTCCTTTCTCGTTGGTTCTAATCTTATCGGCGAGTAAACCCTTAATGATTACTTATGACTATCCTATTTATCTTTCTTCCTACTTTTCTACAGACGATAGAATGCATAGGCGATCTAATAAATAGGCGAGGGCAGAGGCATGGCGACCCGATCAACGCTCAGCTAGACACAGAGGTTATCAATGCACTAATAAAAGTCACCAAATACATCAACATATAAACTTTAATTAATGGGAAAGCAATATTAAGAGGAGTGCAATCTTTCCGTGGTCACATTACACAAGCCCATCAATCTTGATGAATTAAAGTTTACTAACACAATAAAACAAAACTACTTAATGAATTAAATACATGCAGGACCTTCTTACAGCTCTTGTATCTTCGTTCGAGGTGTGTCTTGTGCTGCTACTTCGACTGAATTCGTCCTAGGGTTTCTTCTGTTTCGTCCTTCGTATATTTTATATATGTCCCCGAAATTCGTCTGGTCTTGGGGTATTTATAGTTTCTGTCTGAGGGTAAGATGCGGCGCATCTAATAAGTAGATGCGGCGCATTGACTTAACTTCGCGTGGGGTCCAAGATTAATATATTCAGGAATATTCGTACACCGCCAGAAGATGCAGCGTAACTCCATTCTTAGATGCGGCGCATGTCCTTGCTGTCTTGGATCGTATCTTGTGAAATCTTGATAGTGATGCGCCGTATGTACTAAGTAAGATGCGGCGCATCTGGAGCAGAATAGTCTTGATCTTGTACATTTCAGTAGACTCTTAACTTCTTGCTTGTTTTACTCCATAATTAGTCCAAAATCGCCAAGTTTCACATAATGCTTGTTTTTAACTGAGAATTACAAAAGTAAACGATTAAGTATCAATTCTCATACATAATATAATAAAACAAGTCAAATAAATAGGATAAATGATGGTAATAAAATGTACTTATTTGAGTTCATCAAATATCCCCCCACTTGAACTTTACTTGTCCCCAAGTAAACCTTAGAATTAATCTTATGAAAATGTATCCTAAAAGATATTAGGATTTATTTTTATATTTAAGCATGTATTCATTTTTGTCATAATCACACAACCAAACACTTAACGAATTAGAAGTAAAATAAAATATTTTGATAAAAGCAAATCTAATCGTTTAACTGTCCAGTCGTGACGAATATTCTATCATAAGCTTGGCAAGTATACGCATCTCCCCCACTAAAGCCAAGGAATAACAAGTCTAAAGCGGTAAAAAGGGTTTGTAGGTTAAGGGGTTAATCATTCTTCTTAATCTTTACCAATAATATTATATCAAAAAGGGCGACAAAATCATAAATACATAGCCGAATCCACGACTACGATACTTAAGATTGCTCAAATCCCTAATCTCAATAAATCAAAGGTTTGGATAAAGAATAATATAGGGTATGGATAATATTTGGGATATAAATTGGTGTAAAATGAAAAATAAACAAAACAGATAAATTAAAATCCTAAGTGTGGTTAATCACTATCCCAACCATCCCATGAATAAGACTCATATCATTGAATAACTCACGCTTTAACACTTGAAACACACGCTTTAGGTAGACACGAATTATACTCAACAAGATCTCAATCAAAGAATAAACTTTAGTTGGCGTTCCCATAACGTTCAACTCCCATTCAATCCATAGATATAATATACAACAACTAGTGGTGATATCGACCACTTAATACAAAACTTTACATAAGTTGGTAAAAAAACAAGCTTCCAACTTTTCTTTTTTCTTTTTCTTTTCTATTTTTTCGATTTTTTTTTTTTTTTTTTTTTTTTTTGAAACTTAAACATAGATGTGTAAAATTTCACCACATCACTATAATGATAACTCTGGATAATTTTTCCATACTTTTCATGACTTCAGAAATAACAGTAATAGTGAAAGTAGTAAACACACGAAAAATAAACTCAAAGATATACAATATTTACTTTCACTCCAATTGCATTGTGCAATTTCCCGACCTAACCAAAGATAATGAATTACGCACGCGAACACAGGTAATGTAAGGAAACACACTTTGCCTAAAGCAATTAACCAACCACGGATTTTAATCTACAGGGTAGGCTAAGGTGTAAGGTGTAACGAAACATTATAACAAAGGTGTAAGAAATAAAAGGAATGGCTCTGAGTGTTTTTCTAGGGGTATCTTACTCTAAAAATGAGAGTAACAAAAGGGTTTATACGGGGGTTAACTAACCAGTGTAGTTAGCTAATAACACAAAACATATAAAGGCAATTTGGGTGTAATCCTAGAAATTTACCAATTTAGACAAGTCATTCCAATTATAAAAATAATACTTATTATGGTGGTCTCGAATAGTATACAAGCCAAGTTCTAAAGTTTACAAGTCACCGGCACACTCATAGATTTGTGAATTTTGAAAAATCACAATTTTTGAAAATAACGTCATGTGTGCAGCTATGCAACTTAGACTTTAAACAAAAACATGCTAAAAATTTTAAATTTTGATATATTAAGTACATTTTAAGCATATTTTAAAAAATTTAGGACAAGTAAGTGTTCTAATTCTCCAATCCCCCCACTTAAGTTAAACAACGTCCTCGTTGTTTGTATCAAAGGTTAAAAACTGGAAAATAAAAGAATTAGAACAGAAAAACTCCCTGAGATTTGCTCGGTATGATCCTCCATTATTTGTATAAGAGCAAAAATCAACTTTCTTGTGGATGAGAACGTTTAAGCTTCATAATTGATGTATCCACAGGAAATGCAGGAATCTATAATACCACCAAGACTTTAAACACACCTGAGTTAAGAAGGTTCAAACTTGCATAATACATTAGTAGTTAGTAAAAATAAAACATAAAAATTAAAATGAAAATCATCAGGTCAGTCGATGCGCCGTATCTTATGGAAGAAGATACGCCGTATCGAGCCTGGAATAATTACGAATCAGGATAGAAGATGCGTCGCATCCTTAACCAGGGATGCGCCGCATTAAATAAACTGACAAAAAGTTTTAAAGTCAAAAATAAAAATGCAGAAAAATAAAGTAAGATATGACCAGTGCAGGAGATGCGTCGCATCTCAGGATTGAGATGCGCCGTATCCTCTGCGGGACTGACTGACTCGACACAGAACAGAATAGTAAAAATTTTCCGGGTTGTCTCCCGGTCAGCACTTGTCTTTATTCCAGAGTCTTCAAGTTAGACTCACGTTCAGCTCTTTAATATCGATCATTGAAGGAGTCGGAAACATCGCGCTCCTTCATTGCCAATTCAGTAACATTGAACACTCCTTGCTCGTCCTTAATTTCCACGCCGTTCTTCTTTAATATCTGTATAAATAAAGTTCTGTCCCTTTCGGGCAGAGATGACAAAATGATAGACGGGAAATTCTTATTGTCATAAAGGCATAAATAAGCAAGGTGGGGTGGTAGTTCAATAAACACATCATTATTCAAATTTGTATCTTCTACTATCCTCCTACGTTTGTTAATCACTACGCAATCATACCACTCATCATCAGAATCATTAACAATATCGCGCCTAAGTTCGGTAGGTACATTAAGGTCAATAAATTCCTCAAAGTTCTCATGGTTAGGATTAGTTGAGTTGTTTTGAATCAATGTTTCTCCCATAAGCCTAGCTTCAAGATCAAGGTCCATACGTTCTCTTAATCCTAGCACATAGACGCCTCTAATTATGCTTTTAACAGGATCTTGGCACTTATAGACTAGTTTATTATTCCCTACCCTTAATGAGATTTTTCTTTTAAACACATCAATCTTAGCACGGGCGGTAGACAAGAAAGGTCTTTCAAGGATTAAAGGAATCTTAACATCCTCGGGCATATCTAATATAACAAAGTCTATAGGGAAAATAAACTTCTCAATCTTAACTAGCACATTATTAGCAATCCCTTCAGGTCGTTTTACCGTTTTATCTGCCAATTCAATAAGCAACTTAGTTGGTGCTAATTTTCCTTGTCCTAGGGTAGTGAATGTCTTAAGGGGCATTACACTAACGCTAGCTCCTAAGTCAGCTAACACATTATTGAAAGATATATCATTAATTGAACAAGGTAAAGTAAAACTTCCTGGGTCCTTTTCTTTATGAGGCAAGGCATGTAAGTCGGTTGCAGAGCTCTCTTCTTTCATTGTAGCCTTGATATCCTCTTCAATCTTTGTCTTCTCTTTGAGTAGTCTCCTTAAACTGATTGAAGAATTAAAGAAAAATTCGGGTCTTGCACCATCATTACCATTCATCAGTCTTCTAGGAAAAGGAATGTTAGGAGTGACTTCTTCAGTGGTGCTTATGGCCTTGACATGATCTCTTGGTTTGGTTTCAGTTGAGCTAGGTAAACTTCCATATCCCCTTTCTTGAAGAACTTTGCTCATTTGTCCAATTTGTTGTTCCAATGCCTTGATCGAAGCTCCTTGATTTCTTGTAATAGTGTCCGTTGAAGCTCGGATTTCTTTGATCATAGCAGTATTCTCCTCATGTCTTTTAGCAGCATCGGCCATAATTTGCTTTAAAGTGTCATCTAAAGTCTGCCTCCTTTCTTGGTAAGTGGGATTAAAATTGTTCTTTTGATAGAATCCCGGAGTAGCTTCCCTAAATCTTCCTGAAGGTCGGAATGGTTGTCCAAATTGGGTGTAGTATGCTTCTTCAAACGTCTCACTTTCATTCTTGCTCTGGCAATCTTTAGTGTAGTGAGGTCCTTCGCATTTTTCACATTCAACTTGGGCAGCATACACTTTCTCATCACGCTTCTTCATCTCTCTACTAATTTTATCCAATTGAGCTTGAATAGCAGCAAACCCGTCAAAATTAGTGCTGCTCTTAGATCTAGTAGAGGTTCCATCGTGCCATTTTTGAGAATGATCAGCAGCTTCTTGGATAGCTTTCCTAGCATTGGCTGCACTCATTTGAGGCACAGCTCCCTTAGCATCCAAAATTTGTCTAGTAGGCACGTCCAATCCTTGATAGAACAATATTATCTCCTGCATTGGGGTTAGATAGTGTTGAGGACATTTCACCAGTAAATCTTTAAACCGTTCCCAAGCTTGATAAAGAGTTTCATCAGGCTCTTGCTTGAAACTGTTGATAGCCTCCATCTTTTTAGCAGTCTTAGCAGGTGGACAATATCTTTTCAGGAATTTGCTCTTCAAATCTTCCCATGTTGTGATTGAACTAGCAGGTTCATTCCTTAGCCACTTATTAGCAGCTCCTTTAAGTGAAATTGGAAAGATTCTCAGCATAAGTTGATCGTTAGTCACTCCTTCCGTAGTAAACAAATCTGCAATCTCGAGGACCTTTTCAACATGTTCATTAGCATCTTCATGTTTCGATCCACTGAAAGCATTTTCTCTTAGCTCCTTGAGAAACTGACCCTTCAATTCAAACTTTGACTTATCATCAAATTTTGGTCTAGCAACTCCTGAACTGTAATCAGCGCGGGTACTGTTCATGTATTCCTCCATAGTTGTGTTTTCGCCCATTGTTTCTGTTTCTTCTTCCTCTTTCTCTTCAGAAAAATAATCAAGCTCGAATGAACTTGAGATATCAAAGCTTTTTGTGTTGAAAAGCCTTTTAAGCGAATGAAAGGTTCGTTCAGGATCTTCGAAAGGTCTAATCAAGTTCTTAGTTGAACTCCTGGTCATGCACTTCCTGAAATCAACACAAAAGCATCAGTAGGGTACGCTCAAGAAAGTAATATATCAGAAAATTAACAACGAAAACGGAATACAAAAAATAAAAGTTACTGATATCTGCAGACGATGCGCCGTATCCAAAAAGATGGATACGCCGTATCTTATAATCGTTAAAATTTAATCAGACTTTTACTCAGTAAATAGATACGCCGCTTAGAAATTAGAATGCGCCGTATCAGTTTTAATTATCAAAAATCGATATTTATTTAAAATTAAATGCGTCGTATTAACAAAAGTTAATGCGCCGTATTTTCGTTACGTTTCAAAATACAAGATTTTTGATTCAGAAGATACGCCGTATCGATAAAGATCGATGCGTCGTATCTGTTTAATAATTCGAAAACTGTTTTTAATTAAAATAATAGATACGCCGTATCTGTAAAAACAGATGCGTCGTATGGCGTTAACGTTTAGAAGAAAATTTTTTATTAAAAACAGATACGCCGTATCTTGGGGAAAAGATGCGTCGTATCGAATTAATTAAACGCGTTGTATTTTATAAAAATTAAACGCAATACGCCGTATCTATGAAAATAGATGCGCCGTATCGTTTCAATAAGCTCAGTACAACGATAGCAGAATACAGAAAATACGAAAAATAAAAACAAATAAAAACAAACCAAAATAAACACAAATAAAAACACACAAAACAGAAAATATGCAAAATAATACAATGAATGCAAATTAATCTAATACACAACACGGTTAGCGGTTAGATTAAAAATTAAAAAGAAAAACCTAATTAAAATACTAATCAAATTAACAGATAATAACAATTCACTCCCCGGCAACGGCGCCAAAAACTTGATGCGCGTGTGCGTATGCTCTAATTTATACCCACGGTATGTCGTTGTGGTTTTAGCAGTATTCAAGTTTTAAATTTATATTTAGCCGACTTATCAATAACACACACACTTTAACGAGCAGTGTACCCGGTCAGTATGAATATAATGGTAAGTAGAGTGTCGATCACTAAGAGTGGAACGTATTATCTAGTTATCCTAATTAGTATTTTAATATCTTAAGTTAGCTATACAACCTAATCTACGCAAAGAGGGTTCAGCCTGAGAGACTGGCACGGTTTGGTTGCAATTAAATAAACTAAACTAATAGGCACGAATTCAGCGAATAGCACACACGTACACAGATAAATACTCGAGACAATAAGAAGACCTGTCCTGATAGTTAAGTAGGTTGTCACTTGTTTTATTGCTAGTTTTATATGAAGTGTATAGTTCGATGCAACGCACCGAGATTAAGTCCTTTCTCGTTGGTTCTAATCTTATCGGCGAGTAAACCCTTAATGATTACTTATGACTATCCTATTTATCTTTCTTCCTACTTTTCTACAGACGATAGAATGCATAGGCGATCTAATAAATAGGCGAGGGCAGAGGCATGGCGACCCGATCAACGCTCAGCTAGACACAGAGGTTATCAATGCACTAATAAAAGTCACCAAAGACATCAACATATAAACTTTAATTAATGGGAAAGCAATATTAAGAGGAGTGCAATCTTTCCGTTGTCACATTACACAAGCCCATCAATCCTGATGAATTAAAGTTTACTAACACAATAAAACAAAACTACTTAATGAATTAAATACATGCAGGACCTTCTTACAGCTCTTGTATCTTCGTTCGAGGTGTGTCTTGTGCTGCTACTTCGACTGAATTCGTCCTAGGGTTTCTTCTGTTTCGTCCTTCGTATATTTTATATATATCCCCGAAATTCGTCTGGTCTTGGGGTATTTATAGTTTCTGTCTGAGGGTAAGATGCGGCGCATCTAATAAGTAGATGCGGCGCAGTGACTTAACTTCGCGTGGGGTCCAAGATTAATATATTTAGGAATATTTGTACACCGCCAGAAGATGCGGCGTAACTCCATTCTCAGATGCGGCGCTTGTCCTTGCTGTCTTGGATCGTATCTTGTGAAATCTTGATAGTGATGCGCCGTATGTACTAAGTAAGATGCGGCGCATCTGGAGCAGAATAGTCTTGATCTTGTACATTTCAGTAGACTCTTAACTTCTTGCTTGTTTTACTCCATAATTAGTCCAAAATCGCCAAGTTTCACATAATGCTTGTTTTTAACTGAGAGTTACAAAAGTAAACGATTAAGTATCAATTCTCATACATAATATAATAAAACAAGTCAAATAAATAGGATAAATGATGGTAATAAAATATATTTATTTGAGTTCATCAATCATCGACTACGTTGATGGGAATTGCAAATCGAGAATGCGCTGTTCTCCCCCCTCCAACAAAAGTGCGGCTATACCGCTTGATGCGACATTTAACACTATATCTTCTCTTGATCTAATTGCTGCGGACAATGTCTTGTAAAGATAAGTTTTACCCGTGCCTCCATATCCATATACGAAGAACATACCCCCCGTTTGGCCGTTAACAGCGTCCATCAAAGTAGTATATATATTTTTTTGCTCGTTTGTTAACGTACCAAGTAGTCTATTGTGTTGTTCGCGTAATTCGAGTGGGTTGTATTTTAGCTCGTCCGATATCAGCCTGTTGTAATGTGACATTAGGAACATTTCGTTTGGCAAAGGCATGTTTGGGATGTTCCTTAAGCTTTTATTGTTGCAAAGAAGCATGTGCTCGATATATGTAAGACATATGTTTTTCCTTTGTTCGTCTGAGAGTTCCAAATCTGCAAAATTAAAATGTATGTTTTTAGTTTGATCAAATAAAGCATCTACATAAAATCAAGTGTTCAATCTTTAACGTAAATTTTGATGCAACACTTAACCCACATTGCTGTATATTATACATGGTATACATATCAAATGCATGTCAAACATTTTTAGAAGTGTATTATAGATAATCATTGTGTCTATTTGGTAGGGTGTTTTTACTCCTATCACTAAATCAACTCATACAACTAACTTTTGGTACATGTTTTCCACTCGATAATATCAATCTAACATACACACGCATTTGCCGCTTTCACTGCCGATCATCACTGTAAGCATTTTTTTTTCAATATTTGTTTACTAAAAAGGAATTGTTTCACCCACAAAGCATTTGAAAATTCAGTTTAATAACAGATTTAGCATTTTTTTTCCTGTATCGACTTTGAAGGTACACGAGGGTTTGCAACGATTTATGTATGATCACTGATTGGTTATCAATGTAACTTGTGGTTAATTACAACATTATAAGAATGCATTGTCGTTTTGTTGCTTAGATAAATGATCCCCAAATATTGTAGTTCGATTCCTAGGGTTTTGTTTAATAAAATCATATTATTGTAACACCCACGGTTTTTTTGTTTAACATTTAGTAGTTTTGAATGTGGTTTTTAAAATAAATGTTTTTTGTTTGGCGGTGCTTTTTTTTTTTTTTTCAAAAAACCAACAATGAATGAACATCATATTCATTGTCTGTCGTTATCTAACTTATTAAAGTGATTTTCAAGTTTTCAGAAACATGGCATCTCAGTTTTTGATCAAGGTTGATTACTATTACCGGAAAAGTCAGGTCTGTATTAACTTCCGTTTGTTGTATATATAGTAGAACGTTTGATTTGATTTCGTGTGACGTTTTTACTTTTTTTTTAATACATGTATATACATTTATTATGGCTATGTTGTAGACATTCCCGAAATGGTTTCATGAGGTGCATTATAATGGTCAGAATTGGGTGTATTTGATCAACAATAAGTGCGTGAAATTTAAGGTCTGGATGGACTGGTTGCCGTGTGAACAGTGGCAGTTACACGGTGATGAATGGAGACATTTTATTAAGAAAAGTTGTTATCAAGACATTGCATACCTTCACTTCATCAAGGAAAGTGCCGATACATTCTATGTGACAGGCTATAATCGCGAAGGAGTTGAGAGTGGTGGCTACAGGAATGTGAATTCAGATATGCGTCCACCCAGATGGATGGGGTTTGTTGGCACTAACCCTGTTGAATCACCGGTCAGTATATGCATATCTTTTCTTGTCTGTTATGGTTTGAAGACTGAGATATATCAACGTAAATTTTCTTGCCAATAACAACAGTTTTATACTTTGACCTGTTTTTTTGATATTCTTGTAGGTTGTTTCCGGAGAATTTCTGAAAGATGTTAAAGATGATGAGGTTTTTATATTGAAAGTAAATGATCAAGAATACAATGTGATGCATCGGCGTATGCCAAATCCTGCATCAACAACGAAATATGAGTTTCTTTTCTATGGACATGGATGGTTGGATTTGGTCGGTGCTTATAACATGGCTCAGGGTTTTAGGGTTGTGTTCACAAATCTGTTTAACAACAGGGCTTCGACGATCATATTTAAAGAAGATTGTACGCCATTAACACACGAGGTAGTCAGGCGCACTTTGGTGGCAAGAGGTGATCCGTATCCTGGCGTTGATAAAGGTCATTGTTTATAAGTGTACTATTGCTGTCCGAATATTTACGTATGGGTTGCATTGTTTAAAGAGATATAATTTTTTTGATTTTTTAGACCCAAGGATACTACAAAACTGCACATGGAATGGACATGCCAAGTACCATATGGATGAAGAAAATACCTTTTACAGGCCATTGTATTGTTATGTTTTTGAGCAGAAAAGATTGGTATAAATAGTATTTTATGGGTTTTATTTACTAAGGTAAATTTTTAACGCAAGTGATTTTTATATTTTATGGGCAACGGCGCCAAAAACTTGATGCGCGTGATGTGTCGTTGCGGTTTAGCAGTTTTAATGCCTACTCAAGTTTTAAATTTATATTTAGCCGACTTATCAATAACACACACACTTAACGAGCAGTGTACCCGGTCAGTATGAAGATAATGGTAAGTAGAGTGTCGATCACTAAGAGTGGAACGTATTATCTAGTTATTCTAATCAGTATTTTAATATCCTAACGCAAGGGGGTTTCAGCCTGAGAGACTGGCACGATTTGTTGCAATTAAATAATAAAATAAACAATAGGCACGAATCAGCAAGTAGCACACACGTACACAGATGGATACTTGAGACAATAAGAGGGCTGTCCTTATGATTAAGTAGATTGTCACTTGTTTTATTGATAGCTTTATATGAAGTGTATGTAGTTAACCCTTTCTCGTTGGTCCTAATCTTATCGGCGAGTAAACCCTTAATGATTACTTATGTCTAAAAGTTATTCCTAAGTGATCAATTTAGAAACAACCGTGGGAGCCACATTATGTCCCGCAGTCAAATGCCCGCAAGCCACTAATAAACACAGAGGTTATCAATGCACTAATAAGTAGTAACCAAAGACATCAACATATAAACTTTAATTGATGGGAAAGCAAGTATTAAAGGGAGTGCAATCTTTCGTTGTCACATTACACAAGCCACCAATCCTGATGAATTAAAGTTTGCTAACACAATAAAACAAAACTACTTAATGAATTAAACACATGCAACACCTTCTTACAGCTCTTGTATCTTTGATTTGGGTGTGTCTTGTGCTGCCTCCTTGACTGAATTCGTCCTTTGTTCCTCCTGTTTGGTCTTCTGTTTTAGGGTTTCGGACCTTTTTAATTCGTCTGGTCTACGGGGTATTTATAGTTTCTGTCTGAGGGAAGATGCGGCGCATCTACTAAGTAGATGCGGCGCATGTACTTAACTTCGCGTGGGGTCCAAGATTATAATATTCAGGAATATTCGTACACCGCCAGAAGATGCGGCGTAACCCTTGATTAGATGCGGCGCATGTCCTCTTGTATCTTGGATCGTATCTGGTGATATCTTGATAGAGATGCGGCGCATGTCGAGAGTGAGATGCGGCGCATCTGGAGCAGAATTGACTTGACCTTGTCCATGTCAGTAGACTTTCACTTTATGCACGTTTTGCTCCATTATTAGTCCAAAATCGCTAAGTTTCACCAAATGCTTGTTTTTACCTGAGAATTACAAAAGTAAATGATTAAGTATCAATCCTCATACATAATATAGTAAAACAAGTCAAATTAATAGGATAAATGATAGTAATAAAATGTACTTATTTGAGTTCATCAAATATCCCCCCACTTGAACTTTACTTGTCCCCAAGTAAACCTTAGAATTTCTTTTTTGAAAATGTATCCTAAAAGATGTTAGGATTTATTTTTATATTTAAGCATGTATTCGTTTATTTCATAATCACACAACTAAACACTTAACGAATTAGAAGTAAAATAAAATAAGTCGATAAAATCAAATCTAATCGTTTAACTGTCCAGTCGCGACGAATATTCTATCATAAGCTTGGCAAGTATACACATCTCCACCACTAAAGCTAAGGAATAACAAGTCTAAAGTGGTAAAAAGGGTTTTTAGGCTTAAGGGTTAATTATTCTTAATCACTATCGATCTCAAATTCCAGAAAAGGCGACAAAATCACAAATACATGATCGAATCCACGAACACGATACTTGCAATTGCTCAAATCCTTAACTCGAATAAGCTAAAGATAGGTCCGAACTTTACCAATAATAATATATCAAAAAGGGCGACAAAATCATAAATACATAGCCGAATCCACGACTACGATACTTAAGATTGCTCAAATCCCTAATCTCAATAAATCAAAGGTTTGGTTGGATAAAGAATAATAAAGGGTATGGATAACATTTGGGATATAAATTGGTGTAAAAGGAAAATAAAAACGAAACAAATAAATTAAAATCCTAAGTGTGGTTAATCACTATCCCAACCATCCCATGAATAAGACTCATATCATCGAATAACTCACGCTTTAACACTTGAAACACACGCTTTAGGTAGACACGAATTATACTCAACAAGATCTTAATCAAAGAATAAACCTTAATTGGCGTTCCCATAACTGCCAATTCCCATTCAATCCATAGATATAGTACAACAAATAGTGGTGATATCGACCACTTACATAACTTTACATAAGTTGGCTTAAAATAAACATCCAACTCTTTTTCTTTTTCTTTTTCTTTTCTCATTTTTTCTATTTTTTTTTTTTTTTTTTTTTTTTTTTTTTTTTTTTTTTTTTTTTTTTTTTTTTACATAACAAAGATGTGTAAAATTTTACCACATCACTATAACTTTCTTTCCGGATAATTTTTATTCATACTTTTCATACTTTCAGAAATAACGGTAATAGTGAAAGTAGTAAACACACGAAAAATAAACTCCAAAATATACAATATTTACTTTCATTCCAATGCATTGTGCAATTTCCCGACCTAACCAAAGATAATGAATTACGCACGCGAACACAGGTAATGTAAGGAAACACACTTTGCCTATAGCAATTAACCAACCACGGATTCTAATCTACATGGTAGGCTAAGGTGTAAGGGTGTAACGAAACATTTTAAACATAGGTGTAAGAAACGAAAGGAATGGCTCTGAGTGTTTTTCTAGGGGTATCTTACTCTAAAAATGAGAGTAACAAAAGGTTTATACGGGGGTTAACTAACCAGTGTAGTTAGTTAATAACACAAAACATATAATAGGCTATTTGGGTGTAATCCTAGAATTTTACCAATTTAGACAAGTCATTCCAATTATATAAATAATACTCATTATGGTGGTCTCGAATAGTATACAAGCCAAGTTCTAAAGTTTACAAGTCACCGGCACACTCATAGATTTGTGAATTTTGGAAAATCACAATTTTTGAAAATAACGTCATGTGTGCAGCTATGCAACTTAGATCTTAAACAAAAACATGCTAAAAAATTTTTAAGTTTGATATATTAAGCACATTTTAAGCATAATTTTTGAAAAAGTTTAGGACAAGTAATTGTTAAGTGTTCTAATTCTCCAATCCCCCCACTTAAGTTAAACAACGTCCTCGTTGTTTGTATAAAAGGTTAAAAACTGGAAAATAAAAGAATTAGAACAGAAAAACTCCCCTGAGATTTGCTCGGTATGATCCTCCATTAGTATAAGAGCAAAAATCAACTTCTTGTGGATTAGAACGTTAAAGCTTCATACTTGATGTATCCACAGGAAATCCAGGAAACTATAATACCACCAATACTTTAAAACACACCTAAGATAAGAAAGGTTCAACTTGCATAATACATTAGTAGTTAGATAAAAATAAAACTTAAAAACTGAAAATCATCAGGTCAGTCGATGCGCCGTATCTTATTGAAGAAGATACGCCGTATCGAGCCTGGAATTAATACGGATCAGAATAAAGATGCGCCGCATCCTTAACCAGGGATGCGCCGCATTAAAATAAACTGATAAATAGTTTTAAAGTCGAAAATAAAAATGCAGAAAAATAAAATAAGATATGACCATTGCAGGAGATGCGTCGCATCTCAGAATTGAGATGCGCCGTATCCTCATGCGGCCTGGACTGACTCGACACAGAAAACAGAATAATAAAAGATAAATCCGGGTTGTCTCCCGGTAAGCACTTGTCTTTATTCCAGAGTCTTCAAGTTAGACTCACGTTCAGCTCAGCAATAAGTCCTTGTCACGGTCCATCCTTCGTCCTTCATCCGAAAGATTTTCCCGTATATCTCTGCGACGTTTTCTTCCGTTCGACTTAGTCTAGCATAACTCTTTGTCTTCACCGCAGTTGTTGTTGCTTGAGTCCATGTATGCAAGATAGAATTTCCCATCATCTTCTTCGATAGTAGTCCAGTTCAATCCTTCGGCTTCAATGATAGGCCATAAGAGCGACAATTCTTCTCCAGTGTACCTCACAAATACATCATAAGAGAATACCTCTTTGTCAATGTTGCATAAACGCATGAATTCCTTAAAAGCAGCTTCAAGAGGAGTCTCCCAAGAGAATAAATCTGCATCGATCATGAGTACATTGAATGAATCCGAAAACAAGCATTCCTTAGCAAGATATCCGTTAACTGACATGTCTTCCATAGCAAAATCTGTCATCCAAGGTAAAATCATCAGTAGGATTTGTTCGCTAGAAGAGAAATTAATGAATATAGAAACGGATATAAGAATAAAAATAGCTGATATCTGCAGACGATGCGCCGTATCCAAATAGATGGATACGCCGTATCTTAATACGTTAAAATTTAATCAGACTTTTATCCAGAAAATAGATACGCCGCTTTAGAATTTAAGAATGCGCCGTATCGAATTAATTAATCAAAAATCAGCTTATCCAATTAAAATTAAATGCGTCGTATTAACGAAAGTTAATGCGCCGTATTTTCGTTACGTTTAAAAATAAAAGATTTTTGATTCAGTAAGATGCGCCGTATTGACAGAGATCGATACGCCGTATCTGTTTAATAATTCGCAAACTGTTTTTAATTAAAATAATAGATACGCCGTATCTGCGAAAGCAGATGCGTCGTATGGCGTTAACTTTTAAAAAAAAAATTTTTTTTTCTATTAAAAACAGATACGCCGTATCTGCAGAGGCAGATGCGTCGTATTACTTTATCGCTTAGAAAAATTTTCTTATTAAAAACAGATACGCCGTATCTTGGGGAAAAGATGCGTCGTATCGAATTAATTAAACGCGTTGTATTAAAAAAAATTAAACGCAATACGCCGTATCTGAGAGATCAGATGCGCCGTATCGTTTGATTTAGCACAGTACAACGATAGCAGAACAGAAAAATACGAAAAATAAAAACAAAAATTAAACACACAAACAAAAATAAAACACACAAAAATAAAAAGAAAACAATTAACACACAATACAACAAATATGCAAAATAGTACAATGATGCAATTAATCTAATAAAAAGAAAAACCTAATTAAAATACTAATCAAATTAACAGATAATAACAATTCACTCCCCGGCAACGGCGCCAAAAACTTGATGCGCGTGATGTGTCGTTGCGGTTTAGCAGTTTTAATGCCTACTCAAGTTTTAAATTTATATTTAGCCGACTTATCAATAACACACACACTTAACGAGCAGTGTACCCGGTCAGTATGAAGATAATGGTAAGTAGAGTGTCGATCACTAAGAGTGGAACGTATTATCTAGTTATTCTAATCAGTATTTTAATATCCTAACGCAAGGGGGTTTCAGCCTGAGAGACTGGCACGATTTGTTGCAATTAAATAATAAAATAAACCAATAGGCACGAATCAGCAAGTAGCACACACGTACACAGATAGATACTTGAGACAATAAGAGGGCTGTCCTTATGATTAAGTAGATTGTCACTTGTTTTATTGATAGCTTTATATGAAGTGTATGTAGTTAACCCTTTCTCGTTGGTCCTAATCTTATCGGCGAGTAAACCCTTAATGATTACTTATGTCTAAAAGTTATTCCTAAGTGATCAATTTAGAAACAACCGTGGGAGCCACATTATGTCCCGCAGTCAAATGCCCGCAAGCCACTAATAAACACAGAGGTTATCAATGCACTAATAAGTAGTAACCAAAGACATCAACATATAAACTTTAATTGATGGGAAAGCAAGTATTAAAGGGAGTGCAATCTTTCGTTGTCACATTACACAAGCCACCAATCCTGATGAATTAAAGTTTGCTAACACAATAAAACAAAACTACTTAATGAATTAAACACATGCAGCACCTTCTTACAGCTCTTGTATCTTTGATTTGGGTGTGTCTTGTGCTGCCTCCTTGACTGAATTCGTCCTTTGTTCCTCCTGTTTGGTCTTCTGTTTTAGGGTTTCGGACCTTTTTAATTCGTCTGGTCTACGGGGTATTTATAGTTTCTGTCTGAGGGAAGATGCGGCGCATCTACTAAGTAGATGCGGCGCATGTACTTAACTTCGCGTGGGGTCCAAGATTATAATATTCAGGAATATTCGTACACCGCCAGAAGATGCGGCGTAACCCTTGATTAGATGCGGCGCATGTCCTCTTGTATCTTGGATCGTATCTGGTGATATCTTGATAGGGATGCGGCGCATGTCGAGAGTGAGATGCGGCGCATCTGGAGCAGAATTGACTTGACCTTGTCCATGTCAGTAGACTTTCACTTTATGCACGTTTTGCTCCATTATTAGTCCAAAATCGCTAAGTTTCACCAAATGCTTGTTTTTACCTGAGAATTACAAAAGTAAATGATTAAGTATCAATCCTCATACATAATATAGTAAAACAAGTCAAATTAATAGGATAAATGATAGTAATAAAATGTACTTATTTGAGTTCATCAATTTGTTTGCCAGACTATTCCTGCAAAATTCGTCAAACAGCACAAGCTCTTCAGGTATGAGCATGCGTTGGTTCGCCATAAGTCTCATCGTTTCAGATTTATCCTTTTCCAGGAGAAACACCATGAAGATGCAAATCGTGTTACTCACGTTTATTTGAAAGGGCCTTGGAGACAATTGGCTGCAGAATGGGGCTTGGAACAGAATCAGATGTTGAGGTTTAAATACACAAAGGATGTTGGTGACGATAAAGCTATCGTTTTTCATGGTGAAGACGATGTCAAGATCCCACTGTTTCATGTTTGCTGATGTTGTTTGGTTGGTACGATGCTGATTAAGAAATCCTTTTGGTATGTTTTCCTATGCATTGAAGCTTTTATGTTGGTTAAGGTAATCATATTTTAGGCTGCGTATGTGTAAATTATGTGTACGTGTTGTTATGTGGTGTGGACACGTCAGTAGTAATTTTCTCTAACTATGGATATAGTAGGTGGACTTGTAGGAAGTGTTTGTGTTTTAAAATGATGTTCTGTATATTAGGGGTTATGTTGAAGTCGTTATTGTTGTTAATTTGATTCTTTTCGATTGTTATAATTTTATTGGTAACAAATATTCAATGTATTATTTATAGGATATTAAGATATGTTGTTATTAATACACTTTATTATACTAAAAATGTCATACCTGGATCACTCCTCTTTATTCGCTCTGCATGTAGTACATCAGTAGCCATTACTTCCCATATCTTTTCATAAACAAATTCTGGTCGAGCCATACAATCCGTCATAAGTAATATAACATAAAACTTTCGCAAATAGTTTCCGGTCCCCCATAGGCTAGCTTCTAACAACCCATCGATGTATTCCTTATCATCTTCCAATAGACCTCGTGCTTGGCAAGCTTCTTTGTATGTGTTGTATGCAACATCTTCGAATCTTTTAAAATCTTCCCAATCTTGTGCGCCCGGAACCTTGTTAATCAAGACTCGTAAGTAAAATGGCTCCCCGGTTGATGGCGACACATGATGCACACGTCCAATGCACGTGCCCTTTTGTCTTTTTACCCAGACTCTCTCTTCTTGCTTCCATACATAGTGCTTTGGAAACTCTTGGTAAAGTAGTTTTCTTGCTTCTACATCTGTCTTGTTTGTTTTCATCCATTGGATGAACTTCGTGTCATTTACAGATGCCTTATCTAACGTATAATCAATACTTTCCGAAGTATCAAATATAACCGATTGCTCGCCTTCAAATTGAAATGGCAATCGTTCAACAGGTCGGAATCTATAATGGATGTCAAATTTGTATATCCTCCATGCCGCTTCACATGCTGAAAGGTATCGACAATCGTAATAATCTCTTGTCTCATCTATATCTTGGTCTTCTACAGCCACCGTGGCCCTGTCGGGACCTTTATTTATATATTTGAAAAGATATTTTATGGAACCTATCTGGTTGCACCATTCCACATTAATATGTGATTGGTAACGTCTCAACAAACCTGGATTATAAGGTACCACGTATTCGTTGTGTATTTCTGCCCCACTCTTTGTTATTGTACAACCGTCGTTTCTCCTTTTATAAAGTGCGTATCCACTTTCATCTATGATTGTTGAATCGCTGAATTCTTTAGGGAATCTCTTTGTGCATTTGTTTTTTACTGTACACGGACAACTTGGACGTTGGGGGCCACATGGGCCATGCATCATATGATCCGTAACGATTTCATACAGCTCGGGGTCCTCATTTTTATCCGGTATTTCTGCTGAAATAAAACGATCAATTTGGCTTGTTGTCTTGATTTTATCATTTTCTTCCAGGAAAAGCAATATATGAGCATGTGGTAGGCCTCTTTTTTGAAACTCAACAGTATAAACAGCTGCAGTAAATTGATAATGTTAGGCACAATATATAATCAATAATAGTTGATGCAATTAATTTGTATTTGATAATAGAGACGTGGTGATGATACCTGCTTTCAAATGCCCAAAATAATGCTTGTCTTTAAAATCTCTCATTAGGGAGTCTAGCTTTTGTTTAAAGACTCTAGTTATCGCATCAGGTCTGTCCTCAGACTTCAGTCCCTTATCTGCGACAAAGCGCGCAATTTCCGGCCAATTTGGATTGCATGTAAATGTGATAAACAGGTCAGGGTATCCGTAAACTTTACAGATTGTCATGGCATCTAAATAATTTTGCATCATATATCTTGGGCTCCCGGTAAACGACGATGGTAGTATAACCTTTTTCCCTCGTAACGTGACCCCAGAATCTTCTTGTTCTGCTAGTTTTGCAAGTTTAGAATATGTTTCACTCCTCAAATCTTTCTGTTGATTTTTAACATAGGACATCCTTTCAGATTCTACCATAGTGTATGCGTCAACAATGAATTGTTGGCATAACCTCCTTGCATTGAGCACCATCGAGAAAACACCTGTCCTTTCTTGTAGTCGATAAGCAAAATACTCCCTCATCATTACTCTTGTTCTTTTGTTTGTTGGTGTATGATCAGTGATACCAACATGGTATATATCTGTTCAGTAGCCATCTTCTGCATACGGGAACAACAATGGGTATTGTAATGCCAAATACGACGGGTGTAATTCACTAATTCTTTTAAGACCTCCTTCTTGTAAGTGTAAAATAATATCTCTTTTATTAGTTGTTGCGTCAAAATCTCCAACTATGAGACCTCCAATTTCATTAGCTGTAGGTAGGTTATAATTTCTACCATCTCGTTCTCTTGTACCGATAAGGCGTAATTTGAACCTGTGTTCATCACCTCGCCTGACCAACCGTTCCCCAGCCATTCTGAACTGACAAACTAATGGATTGATGGTATCCAACATGTCGCGTAGATCAATAGTCAATTGGTAGTCTACAATATAGCTGTTTGACGTTGATGTGCCATCGATCGTGCTGTATAAAATGAATATATGTATATTAATATAATGTTGGTTATGTAAGGAATGAATGAACAACATAGACTAAATGATACGATAATTAATGTTGTCAAACCTGACAGAGTTGATTCTATTTTGTATTTCGTTCTCTGAGTCATAAATATACAACTGAGCAAAAACAGGAGGCCTATCACCTTCCGGTAACAGACTTCCCATCCTGTGGTAATTTTCTCCCTGGATCCTGTAACAATATGCCCCATATCCTTAGTTAACAGACGTGTCTTGCCTTGCACCCATAGATGTGAATGAAAACATCGAATTGTATCTCCTGAGATTCTCAACGAAATCCTTGCTTTTTGGATGTTCACCATTCATAAGTTGTCTCAACAATTTAGGTGGATTTCTAATTTCACTTCCTAATTTCACCTTTCCTTTTCCACAACATATCGAGTACGACTATGTGTCCGAACATGTCGATCCAATCACAGCCTCAGCATGCCATAATAGTGCGTCGCATGAATTACATGTGTAAATAGGATCCCCATGGTCAAAATAATCTGTAAAGAGATAATTAATCAGGAAATTAGGAAGAAAAAAAAAAGATACTACTGTGTTCTCTTTGGCAACAAATATATTTTTTACAGGGCTTTGTTTATTGGATGTACCATTAGATGTGCCTTTAAATAGTTTATTTTGTGCACCCTGATTGTTTGCCGATGATACATTATTTAAACCTTCCCGCCTTGGATTTTTTTGTGCATGCATTATCGCTTTATCATGTAGCCTATGTGATTTGCGTTTCGAAATGTGTACACCAGGCTGAATGGTTCCAAGATAGGTGGGTTCTTTAGGTATTGCTGCAGCAAAAGTGAATGAATAAACAGTTAATGAGAGAAATATTAGTTAATTATTCGCTGCGGGAATGATAGCTTTATTACGTGTTTTGTTTGGGTCTTTGAATGGACGACCCCTTGGTCTCTTTGTTGGTGCCGCTGTTTTGGTTTGTAAAGGCGTGCGAGTTAGCCGCACGCTGAAATCATTTGCCTCTGGCGTAAATTGAAAGCACATTAATATAGCTAAATAATAGCCACTATAAGCAAACTTAGTCCATAAATACCATGCTGGGTAGCTTAAACTAATTGAAATACCTGTTTGGATTGGATATATTGGTGGTCGGCCTATGAGTGTCCTTGTCTTTTTGGATTTTCCTTTATGTCTTCCACTCGGTCGGATTGTAAAATCATTTGATGTAGTTGCCACGCCATCATCTGTTGTAAATTTAAAGTGCAGCAATATAATTAAACACGTTTTAATGTGAGCGATCATAGTCCGTAAGTATCATGCTGGCTAGGTTCAATTAATTGAATTACCGTTTTGGATTGGATATACCGGTGGTCGGCCTATACTTGCGACTGCCTGTTGGTGTTTTACTTTGGGCCTCCCTCTCTGTCGAAGTGCTAAATCATTAGCCGTAGTTTCCATGTTACTACTATCACAATTGTATGAATTGCAACTGGTTACTTTGCAGAAAATTTGTATAACAAATGATCAATATATTTCAAATTTAAACAAAATCATGTATGTCATATTCATCCATTATCATATAATAGCATTTATGTTACCAAAATATTAGCATAATATAAGATAACTACCAAAGTTTAAATATGTAAACCTTATTAAATAATTGTAAAAATGGTTTGTAGATATTTATCTATTACTATATAATAGTATTTTTGTTAACAAAATATTAGCATATGGTATAAGATAAATACCAAATGTTTAATATATTTAGATACGATATAGTCTTTAAGCATAAGAATATATAATATATTTAGATATGATATAACCTACAGAGATGAAAATATATAATGAAATATAAGGATCGATAGGAAAAATGTTTCCAATGGCGCAATTCCAAATTTTAGACGGCCTAGTGAACCTTGCTGGATCGTCCAAACTGCACGATTGTATGCGCGTTTGGTTTGTGCAGTAGGCAGATGAAGACTCGGCCTGTGCAAAATTGATCCACGCTTGCTGCGAGCATCTCAGGAGGGTGATGGCGAAAAACCAAGTGATGATAGTTGACATGGAAGCATTGGGAAACCGTGGGGTTGCATTGGACTCACTTGATGCTTTGAAGAAAACCCAAGAGAAGCATCACGTACTGCTTGAATTATTGGTAGATCTATGTGATCAAGCCAAAGCTGGTGCTCGCGAGGAAGAGGTTAATGCCATGAAGATGAACGATTTTAATTAAGCAGTTTTATTAGTTTTTTTCGTATACAATGCTTGATTACTATATTTGCTTGGTGTCGTTTAGTCCATTTGTTTCACAATTTACATGAATACTTCTGCACACAATTCTTTTCACCCTCCATGGCTACTTGCAATCGTGGTAAATAGTTCTGGTAATATGGACATTCAAAAAATACGAAAAATAAAACATTAACTATCCGAATATCAAAACGATGATTCAAATAACATCATGGTCTTAGCGTAAATCAAACTCTAAGAAATAAACAAACTGTTTTCAATGTCTTTCTAAACCGCAGCAATTTTTTGTTGTGTTTCTGCTATTGTTGCATTCCGATCATCAATATTCTGTTGTCGTGCCCGTACGATTTCCGCATCTCTACTGTTCTGTTCTTCAAGACGCTTTATACGATCATTGTACAGATCGATCAAGGCTTTTTCAGTCCCATAGGCGCCAGAATGACATTTATCCCATATATGCTGGGGTATGTCGAAAATCTTGTATTTGTCTGGCATAGGAGGGACAGAATCACATCTTGGTCATTTACGTTGGTTTGTTTCAGCGTTTGATGAGGATGATGACATTGTAGTTTCAAACTAAATAATAATTTAGAATAGTAAAAAGATAATAAAAACTATTTGTTAGTCCTTTGTATTTATAGACTACTTAAAAGTCACAATCTTTAAATTGAAAAGGCACAACATTTAATTAGAAAGTATATACTTTCTATAAACACGTCCACTTATACGCATTAAAGTTGAACATTCTTTTAAATAATATATTATTTATGCTGATTATTGTGGTTAATTTATGTGTCGAACGTTGTAAAAAAAAAACGTGAATATGTAATTACTCAACGCACAAATGTAAAAGAAATCATAATGTTGCGATCAGAAATCTAACAAACCTAAACATTTAAAAAAATAATAATAGTAATGATAAAAAAAACTAAACTGATTGGTAAGTACTATTATCGTGTACGAAAATTACTACAAACAATTATAACTATCCATTTGTTTCTTAACATCATTTATTTTATCTTGATACGCTAATATTTTTTCTCTGCATTGATCAATAGCGTCTTTGCATTCCAATACCGTTTGCTCGTCACGCACAATTTCTGCCTCCATCGCTGCTATTAGACGTCTAAGTTGAGCAATATATCGAATTGGTAGAAAATACCTAACACCGCCACGGGCTACTGTCGAATCTGTTGAGGTTTCTCTTGGTAGTGAAACATTTATTGGGCGTTTGTCTGGGGACTTCGATGGGGAAAAATACTCACGACCCATTGGAAAGTTTGTTTGTGAAACGAAAGTAAAAAAAAATATATAGGTGGTTAATTGCTTTTTGAGACCGAATATCAATTTATATATAGGGCGAACTTGTATAATATGTAATGGATATATCTTAAATTTAATGAATATTCGATATACCATATTTATATATTACTATATAATATGTAATGGATATATCTTAAATTAAATCTAATACTTGATACACCATATCTATTGATCACTATATAATATCATATATGGTAACAAAATATTGTAATTGGATAAAGTAAATAACGAATTTCACCATGTGCAGAAAAAAGGGAATGCATAGAAGATGAGAATGATTCATATACTTATTATAAAGTGAAAAAAACTGGATGAGAATAATAATTATCCCTCTCATATTCCATATATTGATATGACTCTTTAATTTCTGAAACTTTAGGTTTCTTGACGGCTATCAATCTTTCATCGTTTCTATGTCTTTCATTATATGACTGTTGTGCTCCTGAACTCATAAACAATGGTTGTAATGCTTTGTTAAATTATATGGTAGTTTTAAAAGGAAGTGTGTTACATATATAACTTATGGTGTGTAATTGAGAATAAATTATAAGATGTATTTGTTTGTTTGTTTATTAATACATTATACAAATTAATTATAACATATGTTGGGCTAGTAAATTTGTATAGTGGTATCCCATGTTGAGGTGAATATAAACGTATATCTAGTAATACTTTGTGCATATCATATATTTAGAGTAGATAGTTGAATTACATGCATTCATTAAAATGCTTAAACACCATATTCAATAAACTGAACAAAAAAAAAAAAAAAAAATTTAGAATACAGATATCTAACAATTCATAACCCAGCCCACGTTAGTTTCAATAGCATCCATAAAAACGTCTGTAATCACAAAACATCAAATTACTTCGCATGTTATTTAAATTGGAATACAAATATGATGCTGAGATTTCAATCTTCATCACTAAAGAAGTTTAAATCCACAAAATAGTCACCATCTATCTCATGACCCATGTTGCGCAGTTCGTTAATCATAGCTTCTGTTTTTAGAACTTTTGACTGAACGGCGTCAAGAACTTCTCGAGACCTTTGAGGATCCCCAACATTTAGTTTCAGCCAGTGGAGGAAAATAGACTCGTCTAACTCACCTATCAAAATCAAGTGTACATAGACTAACAAACTTAATACGAAAACATAAATTTACTTATAAAATAGTAGAAATCCTATACGCGATACCTTTACTGCTTTGAGAAGGTCCACCTTCTTCAAAGATTGATGCAAGAAATCTCAATGCATCATCCACCTTAGCGTCTGGTTCTTTAAAGTGCTGATCATGTACTCCATCTTCCACCTTTGGTTGAGGATCATGTTTTTTTCCATGAACGTTTTGATCCTTGGACTCTGTATCAGTCCGAGACGCACAACAATTTTTATCCTTAAACATTTTAGGGTTTGACGATTCCATAGGAGAAATCTCTGTTGATGGATGTTACCCTTTTACCCATTATATAGTTTTTCAATGAAAGGTTCTAGGGTTTGATGTTTCGAAATTGTTTTTAATGGGCCGGTTTTCTTGGGTTAGAATGTGTTAATATTTAGAAGACATGGACTATAATTTGATTTTTACACAATACATTGTGTTTATTAAACCATTCTGAATTGGAACAAATATTCGTAAAAAAAAAAAAAAAATATTCATCCAATAACAATAGATCAAGACATATCAAACAAAAAAAATTAATAATAAATGAAAACATAATCAATGGTCTTATGTGTCATCATATTTCATCACCGCTATCATCATCACCGGTTGTTTCATAATCAGTGGAGCCGTCGTTGATAAAGTCGCTTATAGCATCGTCATTAGAATCGTAGCTCACACTATACGCGTCTGAGTCGTTTGCTACTATTTCATCATCGATGTTGCCATGTTGAACATTTTCATCGTGTATTTTTCCGTCAATATCAGGCATCTCGTCCCACAAGTCATCATTAACAATGCTACATTCTTCTTCATGATCCTTATATATGGATGTATATTTTGAATCCCCTATCAAAATATCAGGTAGAAAATTATTTAGAAAATTATTGGGGAATATCCTTGTCGGATTTGTAACTTGTGTTCTGCAATCGAGCGTGGCACCCCAGTCATGTGTTTTGGTTCCCATGCGAAGATATCCAGATTCCTTTGTAAGAGCGCGCATACATCCGCTCTTCCTTTATCAGACAACGACCCTCCAATCGACACTTCTTGTTCCGGATATTCAGGGTGAATTGCAACCTTTAGGTTTGGTACTTTAGCTGCACTCTGTTCTGGGATATGTGTCGTTTCACATGTAATCGTGTTACATTCTTCTGGTGGCGCAGCGTTGTTGTAAATGGTGACAATGCCACCTTCTACTGGGAATTTGAGTATCCCATGCGCTGTGTATGGTACCGCGCGCATCGCCGAGATTCCTGACCTTCCAATAATGCCATTGTAGGGTGAAGGGGATCTGATCACCATAAAGTTCATCCAGGCTGTCGTGGAGTGTTCCTTATTACCAACAGCGACTAGTAGTCGTAGTTGTCCCATTGGCCATATCTTTTCTCCTGTAAAGCCAGTAAGCGCAGTCGTGGCTGGGCTTAACTGTCTTTGTATCTCAGGGCGCAGTCTCTTGAAACAATGTTCATACATTATATCCGCTGACGCGCCTCCATCAACATACATGCGGTAGATGTCGTGACCCCCCGCATTTATTTCAATGGTGAGTGGTTCTGCTACTGCGTTGTCCGCGGCCAAAGTGGGAAAAGAGATTTCGCTTCCATGAGAGAATTTCTGGCTCACCTTTTGCCTAGTCTTTCGCTGCCATGATTGTATCATGTAGATAGTATCAGCTTTTTCCTTAGGCGCTTCTTTCTTGCCTCCAGTTCTCTGCTTGTCTTTCCCATCCTTAATATTTTTAACGAGGTGATCCAATCTGCCTTCTTTCACTAGTTTCTCAATTAGTTGGCGTAATTGGACACACTCATTAGTGGTATGGCCCTTCTGTGCGTGATACTCGCAGTATCCGTTCCTTACGCGCCGATCTTCAGGGGTGCGCATAGGTGGGGGTCTTGGAAAGTTCGCACCTTCCGTCGCAAATATCTCCTTTGGAGTTTTTGTTAGTGGGGTGTACTTGTCGTTTCCCCGTCCGCCCCCTTGGTTGCGATAACTTTTGTTACGATTGCCACTCTGGTCATTGGATTGTCTCCTTGGCTCTTCTTGTGACCTATGGTTCGAGTAGCCTTTCTTGCTATCCGCAGCGGCTGCTTCTCCTTGGACGAAGGATCTTGTGCGCTTCATGAGTTCGTCAAAGGTTTGGGGAACCCTATCGTTTAACTTTTTTTATCAAATCTGGGTTATTGATTGCGTTCATAAACCCCGATATCTTTAGTATTTCTGGGCACGCCTTGACCTGCATGCATTCGTCCTTATAGCGCTCCATGAAAGCGCTTGTGGATTCCCCTTGGCGCTGTTTTACCCTAGCGAGCTCGACAGGGTTTTTGGCGCACTTCTTTCTTTGAGTAAAGTTTAAACGAAACGCCTTTCGTAACTCTTCAAACCCACCGATGCTTCTGCGTGGAAGCTTACTGAACCAGTTGCGCGCATTCCCTACTAATGTAGAGTTAAACATGTGGCACCACACAGGTTGTAGCCAATTTTCGATAGTGGCTGCTGATTCGAAAATTTTGAGGTGATCATCAGGATCACCTGTCCCATCATATGTTTTGACATTAGCAGGCATGCGCCTTCTCTTATTTTCCAAAAAATCGCTGATGCGCCTAGTGAACGCATCAACTTTTTGGCGACGCCAGGGACGAGACATGTCTTCGTCTTCCTGGTCGCGGTATTTTCCCCTTGATTTCCAGTGTCCGGTTTCTTTGTCCTCGTTGTCCGAGGAATCACTTGAGGATGAGCTTACTCTTTTGCGATGCTTGCGCCGACTATCATCGGAATCTGAGCTTGCTCTTCTGCGGCGCTTGCGCCGACTATCCTCGGAATCAGAGCTTGAAGGGGTTTCACTTGGGGAGCACCGTCGCCCAAGCCTATCATGAACCCTGCGACTGCCAAGCCTAGTGTGGACATTGGCGCGCCGTTCCCCATCTTCATGCTCCTCCAGATACTGAAAGTCGGCTGCTTCGTCATCCACAACCTTCCTTCCAATCCTAGTAAACACTGGGTGTTTGCGGCTATCTTTCTCGCGTCTTTCCTTTTGGTAGCGCGGTGGGGATGCCTCATACTCAGGGTCGAAGTTGAGCCTGGCGTGCAGACTTTGGCTTGACCTCTTTTTCGCCTCCTCTCGCATGAGCGCAGCCAAGGCTTCGTAGTTTTGAGGTACGAAATCACTTGGCGCCAGTTCAGGCGTGACTCCTTCTAGCGCGAGGGAGTCTGTTTCCAAAACAAGATCCTTGTTTCGGATAGGCGCATTTGGTGGCTCAGAGAAGTTTACTTCCGGCATGGTGAGAGGAGTGCGCTGTAGGTCTACCGCGCTAGTACTTGTTGTAGTAGCATTGGTAGTCATAGTGAGCGGTTCTATTGGAGTAAAGAGCAGATCTGAGTACGATCCTAAGCTTCTGGGCGCACTGGTTGTCCCAGAGGCCTGCTTAGAGGCCGCATCAGTTTGCTGTTTCTTCCCTAGTAGGTCGTCATGCGTTTTCTTCGCATGCGGAGTCCGCTGATTTCCGTGCTTCGTCATTCTAGTTCTTAGCAAAGTTCTTAGTGTAGGGTCCCACGGATGGCGCCACTTGTTGATACAAAAGTTGGGCGTTCCTTGATTCCGTACCAATCAGCACTAAGAAAACAAAAAGACACCGTTAGGCTTATCGTGGGATTGTCTCCCACGATTATCCTCCGGCGTGAGAGTAAGTAATCGGTTTTTAGGGTTTGTAGAAGAGTTAGGGTTTTTGAGTCGTACCTTTGTGAGGGCTGAGGTGCCCTCTATATATGGACACGAAATCCTTATTGGTTTCGTGTTCCCCAATCTTCGGTCTATCCCGCGTAGGGCGGTTCATTGATATATATCCCATAAATAGAAGATATACTATCAAAACCATAAATAACGTTGGGCTTGGGCCATCGTAAGCCCAAACCGTTATCGCAATAGCCCATATCGTGATGGGCTGGAGTCCATTCGTGATGGACTTAAGTATGGGTCGGGTTCGTGACCCGAATACGGACTATATGTCATCAACAGTTATTTTCAACAAACAACCTGTGGAAGAGTCTTCAATGATAAGTTCATCAGGGATGGTGTATCTGGGTTTATATTCTTCTATGGGATAAAAGGGTTCAGGAAGATCATTTATGTTTATCCAAACCCCATCTTCTGAACTGCATTCATTCTTATCGGATTCATCAGTTGTATCATCATCAATCAACATATAATTTATACATCTTATGCCGTCTGTTGGATGTGATGTTTTAGATCTTTTTATTATAATATGTTCAGCATCATCGGACTTGTATGTTTCAAAGTACACAATATAAAAAACCATTGTAAGGTACAATATATTTATGTATTAAAAAAAAAAAAAAAAAAAAAAAAAAACAATCCACGAAATTACGAAACTAATGTATACCACTATATCTTCCTCATGAATGTAAATGTTTTCTCTCTTCACCGCTTCATTAGCCTGATGGGATTAAAAGAACACAATACAAAGACATATTGTAAGTTATAAGATATTAACATGATAAAACAAAATACGACAATCCTACGCTAATCTGTACCATCTTATGCTCTCCTTGTACTCCATTATTAGTTTTCTTTTGCCCTTCAAATATAGGTGGCTGTTCATCATTCGATGAGATAACTTCGTCAAGGGCTGTGCTTTTAGTATCGGCTTTTTTACACAACCTACGCCGTTTATGTGACTGTAAAATAGGCTGCAAAAAAAAACGAATCGTTGTCTTAAGTATTTATTTGTGCTGATGACGTATAGTCCGTATTCGGGTCACGAACCCGACCCATACTTAAGTCCATCACGAATGGACCCATACCCATCACGAATGGGCTATCACAATAGCGGTTTGGGATCACGATGGCCCAAACCCAAAGCTATTTATGGTTTTGATATAGATATCCTTTATTTATGGATATATATCATATACCGCCCTATGCGGGATATGCTGAGGAGTGAAGGACACGAAACCGACTAGGGTTTCGTGTGTATATAAAGAGTCCTTCGACTCTCATTAAAGGTATGACTTACAAACCCTAACTCTTCTACAAAACCCTAAAACCGATTACTTACTCTCACGCCGGAGGATAATCGTGGGAGACAATCCCACGATAAGCCTAACGGTGTTTTTCTGTTTTCTTAGTGCGCAGGTCTCAAGCATTAAGATCGAATTGGTACGGAATCAAGGAACGCCCAACTTTTGTATCAACAAGTGGCGCCATCCGTGGGACCCTACACTAAGAGCTTTGCTAAGAACTAGAATGACGAAGCACGGAAAGGAGCGGACTCCACATGCGAAGAAAGCGCATGACGATTTACTAGGGAAGAAACAGCAAACTGATGCGGCCTCTAAGCAGGCCTCTGGAACAACCAGCACGCCTAGAAGCTTAGGAGCGTACTCAGATCTGCTCTTTACTCCAACAGACCCGCTCACTATGACTACCAATGCTACTACAACAAGTACTAGCGCGGTAGACCCACAGCGCACTCCTCTAGCCATGCCAGAAGTAAACTTCACTGAACCACCAAATGCGCCTATCCGAAACAAGGATCTTGTTTTGGAAACGGACTCCATCGCGCTAGAAGGAGTCACGCCTGAACTAGCGCCAAGTGACTTCGTATCTCAAAACTACGAAGCCTTGGCTGCGCACATGCAAGAGGAGGCAAAGAAGAGGTCAAGCCAAAGTCTGCACGCCAGGCTCAACTTCGACCCTGAGTACGAAGCATCCCCACCGCGCTACCGAAAGGAAAGATGCGAGAAGGATAGCCGCAAACAACCGGTGTTTACCAGGATTGGAAGGAAGGTTGTGGATGATGAAGCAGCCAATCTTCAACATCTGGAGGAGCATGAAGAGGGGGAACGGCGCGCCAATGTCCACGCTAGGCTTGGCAGTCGCAGAGTTCAGGATAGGCTTGGGCGACGGTGTTCCCCAAGTGAAAGCCCTTCAAGCTCTGATTCCGAGGATAGTCGGCGCAAGCGCCGCAGAGGAACAAGCTCAGATTCTGATGATAGTCGACGCAAGCATCGCAAAAGAGTACGCTCATCCTCAAGTGATTCCTCGGACAACGAGGACAAAGAAACTGGACACTGGAAATCAAGAGGAAAATACCGCGACCAGGAAGACGAAGACATGTCTCTTCCCTGGCGCCGCCAAAAAGTTGATGCGTTTACTAGGCGCATCAGCGATTTTTCGGAAAATAAGAAAAGGCGCATGCCTGCTAACGTCAAAACATATGATGGGACAGGTGATCCTGATGATCACCTAAAAATTTTCGAATCAGCAGCCACTATCGAAAATTGGCCACAACCTGTGTGGTGCCATATGTTCAACTCTACATTAGTAGGGAATGCGCGCAACTGGTTTAGTAAGCTTCCACGCAGAAGCATCGGTGGGTTTGAAGAGTTGCGAAAGGCGTTTCGCTTAAACTTTACTCAAAGAAAGAAGTGCGCCAAAAACCCTGTCGAACTCGCTAGGGTTAAACAGCGACAAGGGGAATCCACAAGCGCTTTCATGGAACGCTTTAAGGACGAATGCATGCAAGTCAAGGCGTGCCCAAAAATACTAAAAATATCGGGTTTTATGAATGCAATCAATAACCCAGATCTGATAAAAAAAGTTAAACGATAAGGTTCCCCTAACCTTTGACGAACTCATGAAGCGTACGAGGTCTTTCGTCCAAGGAGAAGCAGCCGCTGCGGATAGCAAGAAAAGCTACTCGAACCATAGGCCACAAGAAGAGTCAAGGAGACAATCCAATGACCAGAGTGGCAATCGTAACAAGAGTTATCGCACTCAAGGCGGCGGAAGGGGAAACGACAAGTACACCCCATTAACAAAAACTCCAAAGGAGATATTCGCGACGGAAGGGGCGAACTTTCCAAGACCCCCACCTATGCGCACCCCTGAGGATCGGCGCGTAGGGAACGGATACTGCGAGTATCACGCACAGAAGGGCCATACCACTAATGAGTGTGTCCAGTTACGCCAACTAATCGAGAAATTAGTAAAAGAAGGCAGACTGGACCACCTCGTTAAAAATATTAAGGAGGGGAAAGACAAGCAGAGAACCGGAGGCAAGAAAGAAGCGTCTAAGGAAAAAGCTGATACTATCTACATGATACAATCATGGCAGCGCAAGACTAGGCAAAAGGTGAGCCAGAAATTCTCTCATGGAAGCGAAATCTCCTTCCCCACCTTAACTGCGGACAACGCAGTGGCAGAACCACTTACCATTGAAATAAATGCGGGGGGTCATGACATCCACCGCATGTATGTCGATGGGGGCGCATCAGCGGATATAATGTATGAACATTGCTTCAAGAGATTACGTCCTGAGATACAAAGACAGCTAAGTCCAGCCACGACTGCGCTTACTGGCTTTACAGGAGAAAAGATATGGCCTATGGGGCAACTGCGCCTACTAGTCGCTGTCGGTAATAAAGAACACTCCACGACAGCCTGGATGAACTTTATGGTGATCAAATCTCCGTCGCCATACAATGGCATTATTGGAAGGTCAGGAATCTCGGCGTTGCGCGCGGTACCATCCACAGCGCATGGGATGCTCAAATTCCCAGTAGAAGGCGGCATCGTCACCATTTACAACAACGCTGCGCCACCAGAAGAATGTAACATGATTACATGTGAGACGACGCACGTCCCAGAACAGAGCGCAGCTAAAGTTCCAAATTTGAAGGTCGCAATTCACCCCGATTACCCAGAGCAAGAAGTATCAATCGGAGGATCGCTGTCTGACAAAGGCAGAGCGGCCGTGTGCGCACTCTTACAGAGGAATCTAGATATCTTTGCCTGGGAACCAAAGCACATGACTGGTGTGCCACGCTCGATCGCAGAACACAAGCTAAAAATCCGACAAGGATATTCCCCAGTGCGGCAGAAAAAGCGCGGCCAGGCTCCAGAGCGCGCAAAAGCCATTCTGGAGGAAGTACACAAACTCGTGGACGCAGCTCTCCAATCCAGTCATGGTCAAGAAGGGTGATGGCAGCTGGCGGATGTGTGTGGATTTCACTGACCTCAACAAAGCATGTCCACAGGACTGCTATCCGCTGCCAGAGATAGACTGGAAGGTAGAATCTCTGTGCGGATACCCATTTAAATGTTTCTTAGACGCATACAAAGGGTACCACCAAATCCAAATGGCCAAGGAAGACGAGGAAAAAACAGCCTTCCACACAAGCCAAGGTGTCTATTGTTACACAAAGATGCCTTTTGGCCTGAAGAATGCGGGCGCCACCTACCAGCGATTGGTAGATAACGCATTTGAAAAGCAAGTGGGCCGCAACTTAGAAGTTTATGTGGATGACCTAGTCATAAAAAGCCATACTGAAGATGAAGTGGTGCGCGATATAGAAGAAACATTCAGAACGCTACGAGCGATAAACATGAAGCTAAATCCCAAGAAGTGCACTTTCGGTGCAACAGAAGGCATGTTCATGGGATATCTGATAGAACCAGATGGCATTAAGCCATGCCCAGAAAAAACAGAGGCTGTCATCCAACTTCCTTCACCACGCACGTTGAAAGAAGTTCAGTCTCTAAATGGGAAACTAGCCGGTTTGAACAGGTTCCTGTCCAAATCAGCGGATAAGTCACTCCCTCTTTTTAAAACACTCAAGAAGTGTACAAGAAAGGGAGACTTTCGTTGGACTGCGGAAGCGGAAGAGGCTTTCACACAGCTTAAGCAACATATAGCAGCGCTTCCCAAGCTTGTCGCACCCCGACCAGGGGAGGAGTTAATTGTTTACTTATCTGCAACTCATGGAGCAGTCAGCGCAGTACTACTGACAGAAAGGAACTCTGTACAAACACCGGTATACTTCGTGAGCAAGGCACTCAAAAAGACAGAGATTAACTATAGCCCAATGGAAAAGTTGGTCTTGGCATTAGTATTCGCCGCCAAACGACTGCGCAGATACTTTCAAGCGCACCCAATAGCGGTGATCACAGACCAACCAATAAAACAAGTTATCTCTAAACCTGACGCATCAGGGCGATTACAAAAATGGAGTGTACTGCTAGGCGAGTATAACATCTCCTATAGACCACGCACTGCGGTTAAAGGACAAATATTAGCAGACTTCATTATCGAAAAGCCAGACACCGATGCTGCACCTCCACCAAGCAAGGTAGAATTACAAGAGCCATGGATCTTATTCACGGATGGATCTTCATGCGTGGATGGGTCGGGCGCTGGCCTTATCCTCACTAATCCAGAAAGAATGGAATTCACTTACGCACTGCGTTTTGAATTCACAGCCACGAACAACGAGGCAGAATATGAAGCCCTACTCGCTGGATTACGAATTGCAACTCGAATGGGTGTACGCAACCTAGAAGCAAACGTGGATTCTCGATTAGTAGCCAACCATGTGTTGGGCGAGTATGTGGCTAAAGAGGATAACATGGTCCAATACCTTGAAAAGACAAAGTCACTAATTCAATGTTTTGATAGGTTTACCATCAAACAAGTTCCTAGAGGGGAAAACAAAAAAGCAGACGCACTGAGCAAGATTGCATCTACAAGCTTTGCGCACTTGTCAAAACAAGTATTGGTGGAGATTCTAAAGAACAAGTCCATCTCAGAGATGGAGATATCTACGGTGATAGAAGAGCAGGATCCTACGTGGATGACCCCTATCATCGATTTTATAAGCAAGGGCAAATTGCCCGCAGAGCAGAAAGACGCTCGACGGATACGGCGCATGGCGCAGAGGTTCGAACTTAGAGATGGTATCCTATATCGGCGCTCATTCCTACAACCATGGCTTCGGTGCGTTGGACCTCTTCAGGCAGATTACGTACTCCGAGAGATCCACGCTGGTTCATGCAGTATGCATTCAGGACCACGGTCCGTCGTAGCACGCGCACTGCGCTCAGGATACTACTGGCCTACTATGCACCGTGATGCGCGCGATGTGATAAGGAAATGCAATGACTGCCAAGTTCATAGACCCATTCCGCGTAGACCACAACAAGAGCTGACGCCTATTACTTCTCCATGGCCATTCTACAAATGGGGCATTGACATTGCGGGTCCTTTCCCTGTCGCAGCTGGAGGACTGAAATTCCTTATTGTGGTGATAGATTACTTTACTAAGTGGATCAAGGCAAAGGCAGTTGCGACTATCACAGGTAACCAAGTAAAACGATTTGTTTGGGAAAATATTGTATGCCGCTTCGGATTACCTGGGGAAATCGTCTCGGACAACGGAAAACAATTCCGTGATAACCCGTTCAAAGACTGGTGCGCGGAACTAAATATCACACAACACTTCACATCAGTTAAACACCCACAAACCAATGGTTTAGTTTAGCGCGCAAATCGTAGCCTAGGCAAAGGAATTAAAGCGCTCCTGGATAAACACAAAGGAAGATGGGTGGACGAATTATCACATGTCTTATGGGCGCATCGCACGACGATCAAAGTTAGCAATGGAGACACTCCTTTTTCCCTTGTCTACGGGACAGAAGCTGTTATACCAGCTGAAATTGGGATGCCAACTATCCGCACCGCGGAAGTCAATGTCGCGACCAATGACGACGAGCGACGTATAGATCTGGACTTATTGGAGGAAAGGCGCGAGCGCGCAGCTATACGTGAAGCAAAAGCCAAGTCAAGAATGAAAGGATACTACGATGCTAAAGATCAAAACACCTCATTCAGACCAGGCGACTTTGTTTATCGCGCCAATGATGCGAGCCATGCAGAAGATACAGGTAAACTTGGACCGAAGTGGGAAGGACCTTATGAGGTCGTTGAGGCACTAGGACAAGGCGCGTACAAGCTGCGTAACACAGATGGCCACGAGCTACCACGCACATGGAACGTTTGCAATCTCAAGAGATGCTACCTTTAGATAAGGCTACGGCCTCACACACGGACACCTCCGCACTTTAGTAAGTGCCCAATAAATATCCGTGTATTTATATCTTGTTTCATTTAGACAAATGTTTTTCTTTTTTACAAAAACTTGCAAGTATCAATAAAATGTTGCGGTTTCTAGCTAACTCCGCGACACACTTTACTTTATTGTTTCCATATTATTTATGTTTCAATATTGTCATATTATCTTGTGCCTACATGGCGTGCATGCACTAATTAAAAACCCACGATGGTAAAAGGATGAGTAAACCTACTAAATAACTCGTTGAGTAAGAGGGTTGCAAACCCATCAACATCGGATCACGCATCCTTGTTAAACACCTTACTCTCAAGACGTTGGAGTAAGTTCGATGCGCATCTCACGACGGGTGCACAATTATGCATACTGTGCGCGTTTAACAAATTAGGAGTTAAGACAATTATCCCCTTAACATGGTATTCGCAGTACGCTGCAATCCATACACTTGTGCATCCCACGATGGATACACAACAACTTGTGCATTTCATATACAATTATGTTATACACGATAATGCCATACACGACTATGTCATAAATTTATACACGCTTATGTCACAAATCTCATACACGATTATGATACAAGTGATTATAAACTCTTTAAGTGTATTTATATAAACGGTTTGATTCTTAGACATCTTTCACGAAAAGACACAATAAACTAAGCACAACCAATATAACCACAGTCAAATTTGGTACAATATGCGTACAATTGCATATTTCAAAACCAACACTTTATTATGGATTACGAATTCATACAAAAGGATAGACTTAACATGCACATGTGCAACAAAAATGTTAATCTATTACAAAAACTACCAAGACAAAAAATATCTAAAGGCTGCGAGTACGCTTGAGCCTAGAACTGCTAACACCACCTTGGGGCGACACCGTCGATACACTGACAGGCACACCATCAGACCTGGGGAGATGCGCGGCACCAACACCGCAGAGGATAGCCTTTCCCTTCACACCCTGCTTCTTTGCCAATCTCGTAGCATGAGCTTCTAAACATTGCTTCAACAAGATTTCTTCCTCAAGGGCAAAGGGATCCTGGACATTGCGAGGATGGGCAAAGATGGGTACCTGCAGCTGCGACGAGTCTGGCTTGAGAAAATAGTCAGCCTCTGCCTCTGCGCTCTCCACTGAATGCCTTGCCAAGGTCAACCCCTCCATGATAACACTTATGGGGTAATCCTGGTCACGCTCAAGTTGAGCGATATGAGGAAGCTCCAGCAGCTTCATCTTCTCCATTGATGCAACAAGCTCATCATAAGCACTCGCATTATAATCAGGCACTTGTGCGACAGGAACCTTCAACAGACCGCTCTCAGAGAGCTCCTCTACAGCTTGCGCCTTGCCACGTGCAAGTGCGCGCTCAACAACCTCCCCAAAGGCCTCTCACACCTCTTGGGACTCCAAAGTTCCCATCGCAGCAAGACGTAACCCATGGCTAATGAGCCATCTGCGTTCAGCAATAGTAGACACCAAATGAGGGTACAGCTCCTCATCATACTCAATGCTCAGCTTACGCAGCTTGCGCTCCTGGTTCTCCAGCAAGCTCTCCACAGACTTGCGAAAGCCATCCATGTTCGAGATGAGTTTGCCCTTGTTCAGTTCCATATATCTCAAGGCCCAAAGGCAGGAAGCCTTGTATTCTCTTGCTCCTTTGCGCTCTTGAGTCAGTTCAGCAATAAGTGACATTTTCTCATCAGCAACCTTCTGGGCGTACATACTAGATGCCCTCGCTTCAACCTGTGCATCAGTCAACTGCGCCCTCAGAATATCTATCTCCTTGTCCTTCTGCGCAACTTGGCTACCCTCACCACTATACTGAGTCTGTAGCCGCGCAACCAATGAAGCCAACTCTTCTATAAGGCGACCTGTTGGCGCATCTTCAGCAGACTTTTCCTCACCCACCGGACTCTTGGGCGCAAACTCACTAGTATATGCAACATCAGCCTTGGGTGGCGAATTTCCAACTTGCGCACCCTCATCAACAACAGCCTCCAAACTGCGCGCAAGTAACAAAAAGTCAAACAATGACAACAATATCAACAAGGAATAAAAGGTTAAAGATAGGAGGTCCATTGCTTACTTGAAAGGAGGAGTTCCAGAAGCATCCTTCTGCGATGCAGTTTCTTCAGATGCTTGCCTGACAGAGATAGCAGGGCGCTTACTTGATGTACTTGCGCCATCATCACCAGATGATCTCTTACGCTTCAACCTTTGGCTCTCCTCCTCCTCTTCCTCAGATTCATCCATGGCACTCCCTGAAGAATCTACGTGTACTACCTCCACAGGGATCTGCGACCCAGAAGCGGGAAAGCTACGCAGAGGAGTGGCCATAGTAACACCCGGGGGGATCTCCCCTGTCTCACCTGTCTCCTCTGGCTCTTCCTGCGCAATGACCATTGTGCGCCCTGCAGTAGCCTGTAGAATTGGCTCTTCGCCATCCCTCAGAGGGCGCACCCCTACAATCACTTGTTTGGGCTTCTCCAAGTGAACCACGCTAAATAAGTCCATTTCTGCGCAACAAGCAACAAACAAACACAAACTAAGTTAGATTATTCACAAAGGGAGGAGCGCTTACTACTAATAATCGAAAAGGAAGGAAGGACGAGCACCCACCCCGGCTATTTTCATCCAAAAAAGATGGCACCTCTTCTGGCCTACCAAAGTAGTTGCGACTGATGCCCATGTGCACCAAAAACTCTTCTGGATACGCTTGTATCGGAATGCGATTAGTATTTATCGTGTCCGCATCAGCCTCGTTATACAACCTGGGGTCTGGGCGCTCATCCTTCGGCAATGATTCTTTGGTATAAAACTCGAAAACCCATGGAAAGAAGGCACTATCTACCCAAAAGAACTTTTCCCTCCAAACCCTCAGCGCATCTAACTTATCTGTATAGCATTGCAATGTCCCGGCGCGCTTAGCAAAAGACACCCACCCATTCGACCACGTTGTGTGGTAGAACGCGCGGAATAGATGGACTGTGGGCTCAATCCCCAAAAGGCGACAATTTACTTCGAAGTTAGTTATTTTTGCTGCACCTATACAGTGCAGCTGAGAAATATGAAGGCGATAATGATTTAGAATATCGCACAAAAAGAGGGAGATGGGCGCACGCTGGTTAGCGAATTCGAAGAAGCGCGTATAAACCCCCACCTTCCCTCGCGGGAAATTTGCTATTAATGCATTCGCAGCCGGAACTACCGGATGCAATGAGAGAGGGATGTAATAATCGGAGGTGAACTGACGAAGTTCATCCTCCGATATATCAGAAGGAATCTCAGACAACTGAAGAACCATTATTGGAATTTAAAGTGTTATGAAGCGCACGCGCTATTACCTGGGATTCCGTTGATTTCTCGATCGCTATTGGAAGGTTTAACAATGGCGGAAAAATGATGGTTTTTACTGTGGTAGCCACAGAGAAATGACGGCTTCACTTTATATAGGGTACACATATTCGTGGATGTACGACATGTGTACCCCACTTGCTCTAATCGGACGGGTGGGAACTCAAAAGGTAAAGCACTTTTTCACCCACCACACACGATTTTCGAAGAAGATACTTGGACTAGGTTAACTCGCTACTTTTGGCGGGAAATAATTAAAACTTCCCCGCTACGCATCGAGTAATATATATTTTTCAGTTGTTAGTCTAGTACCCGCAATCACGCATTGCGCACACTAGACTGGGGGGACATGATGACGTATAGTCCGTATTCGGGTCACGAACCCGACCCATACTTAAGTCCATCACGAATGGACCCATACCCATCACGAATGGGCTATCACAATAGCGGTTTGGGCTCACGATGGCCCAAACCCAAAGCTATTTATGGTTTTGATATAGATATCCTTTATTTATGGATATATATCATATACCGCCCTATGCGGGATATGCTGAGGAGTGAAGGACACGAAACCGACTAGGGTTTCGTGTGTATATAAAGAGTCCTTCGACTCTCATTAAAGGTATGACTTACAAACCCCAACTCTTCGACAAAACCCTAAAACCGATTACTTACTCTCACGCCGGAGGATAATCGTGGGAGACAATCCCACGATAAGCCTAACGGTGTTTTTCTGTTTTCTTAGTGCGCAGGTCTCAAGCATTAAGATCGAATTGGTACGGAATCAAGGAATGCCCAACTTTTGTATCAACATGTGCTAAAGATAGTTGCTAAATAAGTAGATATTTAATTTTAAATGAAAGTACTTAGACATGTTATCAAGGGTACCTCTTCATTGTCTGATACATGAACAATTGCTATATCTTTTTGAACAGATCAGCATCTATAGGCTGTAACTATGATAAACATAATCAGAAATTGTTTTTTTCATATATAGTTTAAATAACAACCTGAGTCAGTTGCTGTGACAAAGATAATTGTTAACTAAGCATACGTTAAATTAAAACAGGAACTACTTAGACATGTTATCTTTATTGTCTGATATATGAACAATTGGTATATGTTTTTTTTCACAAATCAGCCCGTCTAGACTTTAACCATGATACACATAATCAGATACTAATTGCTAAATGAGTATACAGTAGATTGAAAAGGAAACTTCTCAGAGATGTTATAAAGGATACCTCTTCATTGTCTGATATATGAACAATCAGTATACTCTTGTTGAACGAATTAGCATGTCCAGGCTGTAGCTATGATAAACTTAATCGGCTATCACGTTTCATATTTAGTTTAAATAACAGTTTAAGTTAGTTGTTGTACCTCTTCATCATCTGATATATCAATGATTGGTATATCGCTATCCAACAAAACATTGGTTGGAGATGGAGGACCATGTTCTCTCTTCATATTACCTTGCTAACATTGTATTAGTTAAAGTGAGTTTAGGCTATATGGTAATCAAGAAAAAGATGTTTAACTTAATAGTACTTACCCTCTGTGATCGTCTGTCTAGTATTGATTGTATTTTTCGATATTAGCTATGGTAGATATATGTTCATTAGACTAATATATGGCTTTATTTATAGAGTTTGAAGATGACCATATAATGGAAACCGATCACTCAATTGGTAAGATTTTACTATAGATAAAGATCACATTCATATTTTAAACATGTTTTAAGAGTATATATGCATCAAAAATTTATATACTTTAAATATAAATTCGAATATCCATTTTTTTTAATGTTTATCTAGATTGTATCTACGTAACATATTATTAGAATTAATTTGTCACATTTATACTATAAACATATTTTTAGAGTTTATATGCTATATATTGTGCCTTAAATATAAAACCGAAGTTTCTTTTTCCCCATTCCTAGTTCTTAACATATTATTAGAATTGATTTATCATATAACATATTTTCATATTTATACTTTAAGCATATTTTCATAATATATATGCTGTATACTGTCATTAAATATGGAATCGATGTTTTTTTTTTTTTTTTTTTTTTGTGGTGTTTATCCTGAATATATGGATGATCTTATTCTATCTATTGATAATTATAATTCGGTTAATCTTTTGATGGATATGTGCTTGGAGATGCATATGTTTAACATATTATTAACAATTATTTGCTGTAAAATATGTTATAAGTATGTGTAGTTAACAAATAATTATCTTGTTAACTATGATAAACATAATCAGACATTGTTTTTTTCATATATAGTTTAAATAACAACCTGAGTCAGTTGTTGTGCCAAAGATAATTGTTAACTAAGCATACATTAAATTAAAACAGGAACTACTTAGACATGTTATCTTTATTGTCTGATATATGAACAATTGGTATATGTTTTTTTTTTCACAAATCAGCCCGTCTATAGTATTCGTGATGTACATATCCAAAAATGTATTTTCATTAGAGAGTTTAAACAAAATACGAAATACTCAATATTATAACTAAACAATAAATATTACATAGTGAATGAAAAGCGTCATAAATTTAAATATCTTCTGGTGAGAATGAAAGATGCATCTCATCATAAGAATATTTCTCTAAATACTCATCTTCATCATCTGCTTCAATCAAAGGATCATCATTGTTTTTTCTTTTTCTTTTTTTGATTTCTCGAGAACTCCAACATCTCTCACGAACTGCCTATTCTTTTTGAATCGATGTTTTGTTTGTTTGTTTTTTTATTTTGGTGTTTATCCTGAATATATGGATGATCTTATTCTATCCATTGATAATTATAATTCGGTTAATCTTTTGATGGATATGTGCTTGGAGATGCATATGCTTAACATATTATTAACAATTATTTGCTGTAAAATATGTTATAAGTATGTGTAGTTAACAAATAATTATCCTGTTAACTATGATAAACTTAATCAGACATTGTTTTTTTCATATATAGTTTAAATAACAACCTGAGTCAGTTGCTGTGCCAAAGATAATTGTTAACTAAGCATACATTAAATTAAAACAGGAACTACTTAGACATGTTATCTTTATTGTCTGATATATGAACAATTGATATATGTTTTTTTTTAACAAATCAGCCCGTCTATAGTATTCGTGATGTACATATCTAAAAATGTATTTTCATTAGAGAGTTTAAACAAAATACAAAATACTCAATATTATAACTAAAAAATAAATATTACATAGTGAATGAAAAGCGTCATAAATTTAAATATCTTCTTGTGAGAATGAAAGATGCATCTCATCATAAGGATATTTCTCTAAATACTCATTTTCATCATCTGCTTCAATCAAAGAATCATCATTGTGTGTTTTTTTTTTTTTTTTTTTTTTTTTTTTTGATTTCTCGAGAACTCCAACCTCTCTCACGAACTGCCTATTCTTTTTCCTTTGTTCTCTTTCCCTCGCGTTTTCATTTTTTCCTGCTCCCAATTTTTTTTAATAACCAATCTATCGAAAATCATCCAGTCATATATAGACTCTATGCTCTCTTCCACTTTCTCGTTTGGCCTACTTTGTTCTTCATCTGCATGGAATTTCAAAATTTGTTTTTGAATCATACGTATAATTTTTTCAATGTAAACTTTAGGGGAATAAATCTGTTAACGTACCTTTGTTTTCATGCACTTCATTATCTTCAATTGATCCATCATTATTCAATCTGTTATCAACACGTTGGCCATAATTTTTTTTTTAAACAAACATCATTTTAAAACAGGATGGTTATAAAATTAGCAGTCTTACATTGTCTTTTTTGCAATTGGTATTGCTTCTTCGTCAGCGTTACTGCTCCTCTTCGTGCTGGAGGACATGTTCCAGATCCCTTTAAGGTGAAAGATGCGTGCTAAGAATAACAGTTTTTGTGTATGGGAAGTTGAAATGGAAGTATCTACACGTATTTAACCACAAAAAAGTGTAAGTCAAAAGGTCTAAGATACACTTGAATGTAATTACTGGATACATTCATGGAAAAAACACAACATATATTCATTAGAGAGTTTAAACAAAATACGAAATACTCAATATTATAAATAAAAAATAAATATTACATAGTGAATGAAAAGTGTCATAAATTTAAATATCTTCTGGTGAGAATGAAAGATGCATCTCATCATAAGAATATTTCTCTAAATACTCATCTTCATCATCAACGGGATTAATAATACTTTGAAGTTTTTCAATTTTAAGTACACACGACATACATAATCATTTACTTACGACAATTATTTTAAATAAAAATAAACATTCAAATAAGCAAGACACTGAAATTTCTAAAACTTTAAACAAAGATAAATGATCATAAAGTATCGGAATTGATATGTATTGCCTTATAAAAAAGCAATTATATCAATATTCATGACAAGTCTAAAACAAAAACGTAGCAACAGTGTCGACAAACCAAATAATAAAAAAACCGTAAATAAATTGTTCAAAGATATCAAAAAACTGAAAAGAACATCAGTTATGTTTCCATCCGTCTTCCTCGTTAATGGCACCGATCGGTGATTCACTATCCAAGGTTGTTGGGAAATCATTACTGTGGATTGTCTTGTCATTGTTTGCACCTTCCAATGGAATTAGATCATCACCTGTGTCATTGACACACGCTGCTTGCACATCGTCCACTGTATTTACGGATGGAACCATGTTATCATTTTCTGGTTCCTGGTACAGTTTGTCAAAAGAAACTAAAGGTTAGATTATATTGTTCGTTAGAATTGTACGGTATTCGTTGCCAAATAAAAATACAATGAACAATACCTCATCCATATCACCGGATTCTATTCCCACTTCATCGTCTGAACACACGAAGTCATATTCCAAACCCTGATCATCCTCGTCGTCATCCTATTTTGACCAATTCATAACAATTAGTGTACATTTGTTTGTAAATCTAAACAATTGCTGCGCATATCAAAATAGCCAATCAAGCAAACCTGTGCCTCTGTAAAACCACTTTTGAAATAGGCGATTGTATCAACATCTTCGGTCACTTTTTCCGCTCGATATATATAACTATTATTGTCGTGGTTAGACTCAGAAAATAAAATTTTGAAAAGATATCCCCTTCCAATAATTTGATTGAGGACATCTGGAAAGTAATCATCTGTGTTCAAGCCTTCCTTCTCCATGATCTCCCATGCCGCTGTATTTGTCATTTTATGCACACTCTTGTCAAAAATGACTACTTGTGCTGTACCACTACGATCAAATATTCGTACAATTATTTTGAACCTACAAATCTAAGATATTTATCATCAAATGTTAAATGTTTAGGGCATTGCATTAATTTTTCATGCTCAAGGACGGACTAAAGTAATTTTATGTATATAGAGCATGCTGTTTAGATACCTTGAAGCAACTGCGTACGTCTCTCCATGTTTCTTACAATACCACAGCTGTTTCTTATTCTTTGTCCCCGAACTGCCCTTTGAAACAATCGGTATTACCCTGGTACTGCACGTTTTGCAACCCTTGTAGACCCATCCATTTTCATACTGTATGCTATGAACTTTTGCATAAACTACGCAATACGATTCCTGTGTTTAAATACAAACCCAAATACAAACATTACTAATGTGGTTTGGATCAGCGATACAATAAAAGTCAAATCATATTTAAAGAAATAAATTTTATCCGACCGGTTCAATGGTACGAATCATCCCAACCATCCTTTTTACACAACCGTGCATGAACTCTGCAGGAGTAACAACACGCATGTCAGCTGAATAATCTCCAATCCTAAATTCACCCGCAACATATCCCTCCTGTTCTTCATACCTGTGACATGCATAAATAAACTTGCAGGTAAATTTAACATGTACTGTGTGTAAAGTTAAAACACATACAGCAGAGCACCAATTTAATTACCGTTTACGGAATGCCAACAATTGTGGCACATCTCTATTCACAAATATCCTCGTGCCGAATAAAGCATTATGTATTGATGGCTTGTCTGTATTGCACAACAGGGACGATGAATTTAAAAAATCATCGATAGGAACTAAAAACCTTACCTTTGTGACCAAAATTTTAATACACATTAAAAAAACTCACTATCCCAATACTTCACTTTGCCCAACATCAAGAGGATGTCTATATGACCAAGCTCATCACGCCTGTTGTCGTAATCATCCCACATTAACGCCCAATTGTCCCAAAATGTACAATCAAGTCTCAAAGATCTGCATATCAAAGTGTTTATTCAGTACATGAATACAGCTGAATACAATTCTGTATATAATATGTTAATTAAATGGGAATGGAAAAAATATATTTACTCGGCATCTTCAACAACGATTGTTTTGCGCAACTTATGACCACCAGCACTATTCACAGTCACTGTTTTTCCAATAGCTACAACTGTACCAATAATATCTGGAAAAAAAAAACAAAAATTTATAAACCCTGCAATTAACCTTTGAAACAGTGTCAAATATTGTACGCACTTTCAACAAAAACACATACCAACACAATCATGTTCGTGGTATTCATTGTCTGTATCCAGAATACTTGAGAATGGCTCGTTAATGAAACCAACAAAATTGTCATCGATGTGATCGATCCGAGTAACCTCGGTTCCTTTATAGAAAGATATTTTCCACTGGTTTGGTAACAAAGGTAACCTTCCAGCATTCTCCGCAACACCAAAATTAGAGATTATGTAACATTGACCTTCTTGTAAAAGAGGTTCAAATTTAAACATAAATTCCTTCTTGATGTAAATCTGAACACGGTTTGACTGTTCATACAATTCAAATATTAGAGACATATAATAAATATATACAAATATAAATACTTATTAGCTTAATTCAAGACACCTCTTCATCCTGGAAAACACAATCAAGGCTGTAAGGATCATGTTCTTCATTAAGCTTGTGTGAATGCCACACGGAGATACACCTTACTTTAATGGCCATGTTTAAATTCATAGGACTAATGCCTTTAATTAGAGTCATTGTCCGCTCTTTCATTAATAAACACAAAAAAGCAGAAAAAAAAACATATTATTTTCTCGCACTCTATTAAAATAACAATGTATAAACACAAAAAATCAAAAGCATATTATTTTCTTCTTGTATACTAAAACCAAGATGTATAATGAACCAATGATGATAGATAAACCTGCTGATGAACTTTTAACAGTGGCCATATTCCTTCCATTATTTTTCCTTGTATGAGAATTACCGCCTACGAATACACAAAAAAAAAATATTATGAGCATGCAATTTATATAAACTGGTTAATTCAAAATAAACTATATTAATATTGTTAGCACAAAACCTGATGGGAAATTCCCATAAGACGACGTATGCATCGCGGATTTGTTGTTCCTACGCGAAGGCGCCGCCGATGATGATGTCTGGTATCTAAGATCCTTTTGTTGATCTCTAATGTAGGCCAACCTTCTAGATTCAGCATCTGAAGCTGTTCTCCCTGGTAACAATCATAATATAAATTGTTCTATAACACACATTAATAAAAGAACGTGGATCTTACAACAGATATTCAAACATGACTGAGTATCGAGATTTGAAGAATCATTGTCAGAAGTTTCATATGTGGATCGTGCTTTAGAACTGGTTGATTGATTCACAGTTTTTCTCTTCAATTGTTGATCAGATCCTGTTATTTAATTGGTATAGATGTACCATGTTTTAAAATATGCAAATATGAAAAATCACTATATTATAAGGGTGATTTATGATATGAAAAGCAAATATTCAAGAAACATGTTACCCTCATGAAGTGGATACGCCCCCGAAGATGATGAGCCATGTCCAAATTTTCTCTTTACATGTGATGTAGACACTGAAACAATTAACAATATATAAGTGATGATGTACCCTCCTAACGGGTCGAAGGACTCCCCTTCGAGCCTGTAGAAAGCCCTCCCTTCGGAGGCCCAGGTTAATCTTCTAACACGTTTCATTGGCGTAAAACCATTCGCCTGCGAACTGGTTACCATGTGGGAATCCGCCAATCGAAGCCCTAAGCCCTTCGGGGTATTCCTGACGAAGGGACTAGCACGAAGGACCATCCTGACCTGGTCAAACCCACGTCTCCTCTTCCCCTTGGCTTTCCCGCCAAAACAGAGATCGTGGGCTACAAAGCCCTAGCGGTTACCACTTTCCATGGGACGCCCCCATGATCTCCGAACAATGTGCAACCGCCCACTAAGTCCTATTTCTCCCCTATAAATAAGTTAACTTCACTCTCTCAATTTACGACCTATATTACCATCACACATACTTACTCGCACGCCGGAGGTGGTTCGCAGGGTCCAACCCCTGCGCAATCACTTAACGTAGTGTCTTCGTATTTCTTATTTTCAGGTTAAGAACAAGCTTGGCGCAATCTCAACACCCCATTATTCCTTTGATCACCATCGAAGGCTTGGTTGGCAATTATTTGTTCAATCAATGGCGCCATCCGTGGAAGCATAATGTATTATTGTATCAATTAAAAGGTATCCAACATACCACTGATTTAAACACTAACACAATATACAAACATAACGTACTACTGCCTTGATTAAAACGTATTCAACATACCACCTTTAGGTCGGGCAACAACATTAGAAACAGCTATTCTAGATCCTCTACCAGGCGTGTCACTTTCAAACACAGAATTTTCCAACACAGACGATGAAGCTTTCTGAAATGAACTTTTATTTGTTGCTGATTCAGAAGTTTAAAGTTAAATAACATGGTACAAACATCATGCACAATGTATATAAATAAAACCCTAATAAAGCTAGTATCTGTTGATTGCATAACAACATTAGAAACATTATGTACATCTGAATTATGGTTTCCAGTTCGTCCGTCCGGTATATCAGAACCAAATTGTGGATGAGTATCTGATACAAAGTCATAAAATTTAAATGGTAAAATAAAACAAAACGGTGTATGATGCATGTAAACTTAAACAACAACAAAATACCTTGGGAATGGGTTTTAGAATTTCTCTTCTGCATGGCCTTATTCTTGTCTATTTTAACAACTATATCCAATTTAGAAACAATCATGCATCAGAACATTAGATTAATACTACAACAACATCAATAAGAATATAACAACGACACGAACAAATTATATATTTAAAAACTATCACGTAACAAAACATTAAATTGATTATACAACAACAGCAGCAGCAACATAAAAACTCAACAATATAATTATATGAAAAAAAACATACATTATATGTAAAACACATACCTTCTGAATGAGCACCGGTGATTTTCTTATCAGACCCTCGCGCAAGCCTTGCAGAGTGTCTATGGCCTTGCATAATTAGATATTTTTTTATGAATATAGCTCTCCGATTTTTCTGAATTGAGATGAAGTGTTATATGATGATCTATATATAGTGTCAAAGTAGATCTATGATACCATATAAATGATGATAAACAAATATCATAAAAATAGGAACAAAATATTTAAACAAAATACATTCTAAACTTATCTTGAAAGTATATCTTCTATAAATTAAACAAACATAACGCATACAAATACAATCCTCATACAAAGTATATCTTCTATAAAATTGACCAATGGCAAAATTATAAATTACATATTCCATAAAATAAAACTGCCCATTCATAAAATTCGGCATATAAATTTAAAAAGAAGAATATATACAATGTTTTGGATGATATATCTCAAAAAATAATTTGGCATAATGGTCACTATGTTTGCTAATAACCTAACAAATCCATGGTTCGATTATTGACCACAAAATTTTTAATTCCGGTTTAAAAAAAAAAAAAAAAAAAAAAAAAATCGCGAATAATTTTGCCACGTGGCATGATGAGTTGGAATTAATGCCTGATTACTGGGCATTTAAGGCCGCTTACTGGGCAATCCAGCATTTGATGATGTCATACGCATAATGTTATATATATATATATATATATATATATATATATATATATATATATATATATATATATATATATATATATAGGAAGATGAATATGGGGTTGTCCCTCATCTAAACTTAGATGAGGAACCCTTCACATCTTCATATTTTAATCATTAAAAACATGGGCCCCAAATCATTCCTTTACTTTTAAAAAAATATTAAAATATTAACATTTGAAGGGTTCCTCATTTAAGCTTAGATGTAGGACAACCCCATATTCACTTTTGCCATATATATATATATATATATATATATATATATATATATATATAGTGTATCTTTATTTTCAGAACCCTGTTAAGTGCGAGAACTCGTTCTACACCATTAGATGAGTTGATCAATGGTCAAAAACGAATGTGCCATTTATGTAAATAACTAAAAGATATGGTAGATTGGTGTAACTTGTGTAAGGGTAATTTAGGCATTTGCTCACCCCAAAAAAATTACAGTAACTTGTTTATCTCATCCCACTCTCCTCTCTCCTCTCAAAACCTAAAAACCGCCTCCATAAAAAATACTCTCCCATAGTTCAAAAAAGAAAAAATAAATAAATAAAACAATCATCTCCCATAATCGATGTTCTTATCTTGTTGTTTGTCACGACCCCGTTGCTAGATCTGTCGGAAAAGGTAATCGTTTTCACAACCACCATAACTCTTTTTTTTTTCTTTGAATCAGATCTCGTTAAACTTTTTTGTTCCTGCGAGGTACGCGGGTTTTTCATCTGCTTGTATCTCTGTCGTTGGTGCCTAAAACCTCACCGCCACCATCAACCGCCAATCCCACCATTTATTTGAGTAGATCTTGTCGTTTTGAAGGTATTTGGAGATAGATCGAAGGTGGGCTATCCTTTCCAGGTTCTCTTTTTTGTTTCATTGGTTTCCTATTTGCTATTCTATGGGCTTTTGACTTTTGTTATTGTTCATTTTGTAAAACCTCAGAATTTTATTTGGTTTCAATGATCGTTATTGTTCGAAATCATTATTGTTGATCCATATTTATAGTTAAATTAATTGTAGATGTGTTGTAAGGTTACCATTATTGTTGATCTGTTGGTTACGGATTTATGTTTCTTTCCGTGGCTACGTCCAACATGGTGGCCACTTCGCTTGCCAAACAGGTTGTAATTTCATATGTTTAGACTTATTGTTTATTTCTAGATTGTGGCAGATTTGAGGTTATTAGTTATATGGTTTTGATGATAGAATTAAATGCAGATTGCATAAATCGACTTTTCTAGTTTTGAATTCTAGTTGTGGGACTTTAGTGCTTGATAAAATAAATCTAGATTGGGCTACTTATATTTTCAGGTATATATTGTTGTGGGGACTTTGGTGCTTAATATTTAGTTATGGATTTATGTTTCTTTCTGTAGCTACTTTGCATAAGGTGGCAACGTCACTTGCAAAATAGGTGTATATGATAGTATTTCATATGTTTGGACTTATTGTTGATTGATGCGCTTTGGCTATCTTTTGGAAATTACTCGGAACGTATGGTTGATTGGAGTTGGTGCCGAAATTGAAGTTGTATTTGTTATATGTACGGAACTATTTGTTGTCTAGTAGGTATTTGTTATAAAAAAACCATATATGTTTTGTGTTTGGATTAAAAAACATATACGTTTTGCAAAGTTACATATATGTTTATGCATAAAACATATATGTTTTGCAAAGATACATATATGTTTACGTATAAAACATATATGTTTTCTGTTTTGGATTATAAAACATATATGTTTTGTGTTTATTATTAAAAAACATGTTTACATCATTATTTTAATATACACAAGATTGTGCATATGTGTTATGCTAGTTGTTGTGATTAATTTTCGTTTCTTATTTGTTTGTGGTTTAATTATTTTCGTGCATGTTTGTTTCAGATTGATTGATGAAGATGATGATATCATTTAAGACCAGGAAGTGGATGAACACAAATATACATGAAGATAATTTGCGACTTTTGGAGATATATGATTATTGCATGTGTTTTTTGTACTTGTAATCAATTGAAATGTAACATTTAAGTCTATCAATCTTGTTTTTCTTTTTATAATGATTTATGTTCTTTAATTTGTGTTTCAAACTAAGAAAATAATGATCATAAAAAAAAGTGATGGCTAAAAAAAACATGTATGCACCTGGACTATTTGGAGAAAAAACATGTATGCACCTTGGCTATTTGAAAGAAAAAATAAATAAAAAAAAAACATGTATGCACCGCCTATTTGAAAAAAAAAAATAATAAAAAAAAAATAAAAATAAAAATAAATCCGAATTTTAAAATTTATAAAAAACGGGAATTATAAAAAAAACAAAAATAATTTGAAAATGTCTTTTACTATTATACCCTTTTGAATTAAATAAAAATAACAAAATGCTATGGAGCATTAAATGATGTACATTGTGTATTATTAGTTGTAAAAAGGTGGTTCTCGCAGTTCCCGCACTTAACAGGGTTCTGAAAAGAAAGTGCCCATATATATATATATATATATATATATATATATATATATATATATATATATATATATATATATATATATATATATATATATATATAGGGTAAAGTTAAAATAAAAAGACAAATATCCGTACACTACGTAAAAAGATTTTTTTTTCAAAAAAGTTCGCGAAAAAATCCATAAAAATTCCACAAGATCGGAAATGTTGGTGCATGAAACTTTTGTGAAAGAAGTTTTTCTAATTTTGAGTTTTTATACGTTTTTTTTAATGCACAAAAAACGAATTTTGATGCGCAAAAAATTTTTGATGCACAAAATTTTCAACTTGTTTTAGTTAGATGCGCAATGTTATTTTGATTAAAAAATTCAAAAGAACTTGGGTGCAAAAACGAATTTTTGATGCACAAAAAAGCGATTTAATGCACAAACGTATTTTTTCATAATTTTTTTTCGGAAAAAATATCAACGTTTAGAAAAACTTCCTTCACAATTTTTTCATGCACCAACATACCTGATCTTGTGGAATTTTTTTGGAATTTTTCGAGAAAATTTTTGAAAAAAAAATCTTTTTACGTAATGTACGGATATTTGTCTTTTTATTTGATCTTTATCCTATATATATATATATATATATATATATATATATATATATGGGTGGCGTTATTGTGGGGTACAAGCTTAAAATAGATAAAATAGGTACACACATAAGTCGTTGGATCAAAAATAATAGATGAGATTAGAGATTAAGTAGATGAGTGGTACAATTGTAATTTAGTGAAAAACAAATGTCATTTGTCTCCCATTTTTTTATACGAGCTTATATGATAGTCATTAACGTTATCAGTTATATAACCACCCCCCACCCCAAGTATACCAGATATCATTCTTTTTTCCTCCAAAATCATAATCCCCACAATCGAGTAATCAATCATCCATCCCCAGATTTTCGTTCTACATTTTTACTTTAAATCTCCCCAAATAATACCCTCCATTTTTCCTCCATTAAAAAACCTTCAAAATCCTCAATAGATACCGTAATTTTCTGTAAATCACAAAACTAAACCGTTCAATCGATTCAGAATTTCATTCCGCATCTTCCTGTGGGTTTAATTTTTGATTTTGGTACATATTTCAAAAACCCCCAAAAAAATGACCTAAATTTCAATTTTAATAAAAAAAAAATACAGATAGCGAAGGTGTATCTGCAATCATAAACAAGAAGAATGGCGATTTTTGAACCCATAGTGATCGAAAACGGGAATGAAGAAGAAATAATTCTTGGTAATCGAAAACGGGAATGAAGAAGAAACTAGTAGGTGAGTATGTGTATTAGCTACTTATAGTTGTTTTCGAATAAGGTATTAGGTTATTTTGAGTGCTAGGTTCATATGGCTGTTGTTGAATAAGATGTTATTTGAGAATGTGTACTAGTTAATTATGTGTACTAGATGAAATAAAGGTATGTGTATTAGTCGGTAATGATACGTGTGTATTAGTTGCATCCGTGTGTATTAGTCGGTAACATTAGCTTGTGTGTTAGTTGTATGGTTATGGTAACTTGATTTAATGGGTATTACTGTACTGTGTATTAGCAGCTTGTGTGTATAGTTTGGAGTGTGTGTTAGTTGTATGGATATGGTAACTTGATTTAATGGGTATTACTGTACTGTGTATTAGCAGCTTGTATGATTTTGTTTTAGACTTGTATATATCTATTGAAACACATTAAACACCCTTGTATCCTTAATTTATTAGATCTGACGCATCCTTTATGCTTTTGGTTTTATGTTTAACTTTTGTAGGTGCATAAGAAGTTGTAATTGTTACCATATTTATAATGCTAACGGCGAGTTATTATGCTTTTCTCCTCATTTCAATTTTTAAATACTGCTGGTATGGTATTGCAAAAGGTTGTCCTGCGAATCTTTTAATGTCAGATAGGAAATACATGTTCTTATTTGTCTTTCTAAAATAAAGGCTAAAGTATCTATAATTACCATTGGGAGTCCTTAGGTCGAGACAACTTAAGGCTTATTGATTTGCCAAGCGTGTGGCTCAAGTTCGAGTTAAATAGTCAAATAAGCCCTTATCAAGGTTTTGATCATTTGATTCAGCATCTCTTAAGAGTCACTTGTTTAATCTTATACCCCTAATAATAATTTACTATAAGTAGGATCGTATAAGTGTACTTTGCATAGTCGAGTTAGTATACAATGAATTTTTGTTTTAAATTTTTAAAAAGGGGGTGTCTTTTTACATGGAAATGGTTGGTGTTGCTCCATCCTGCTAGAATTCCATTTTTTGACCCAACACTGATTAGCAAGTTCACGGACACTTGTAAAATGACCAAAATACCCTAGCAAATTCAAATCAAAACAATCCTATGCATCATTCATCCATTCTCACTATATGCGAGTCAAGTAATAGCAAATCAAAGTTTGTGTCTATATACATGGATATTACCAGAATACCCTTCTGTTATTGTCTTCTCAGTTGATGATAATCATTAACCCGAACTACGTTTAACAGGAAACTGCTGCTAACATTATAACTTTAAGAAGTGATCCTATGATGGAGCATCAAACCATCCCGTTTCTCTGCAAACGAGAAAGGTCTGAAGATGGTATCGTAGACAGTGGACCTGAGCTAGAGACGAAATCTCTATTCCATAATAAAAAGTTAAAGCAGGAGGAACCAAACACCTATGGAAACGGTTCAGAAGACTCAACCACGAGTCAAGAACCAATAACCTCGTCTGCACTCGTGGAGTTCCCTCTGTTGCAGTCTTTTGAAGCAAACTGATGCGGGCCCAGGCGATGATCGACATTCTTCAGTCACAAATAAATGAGCTGACCAGGGAGAATGTTGACTTGAAAAGGGGCAAGTAGGTAGTTTCATGTCGCATAGCAAACTAGATTTCGTGGTCTTTTTTGGCTTTTGGAAACATCGGCTGCTAGAAAAGTCTGGTTTGTTTTTGCACATGTACCCTTTGTTAGACAAATGTTAGATCTAATGGGAAAAGGTTAAATAAAGTTTGGTTATGGATCAGGGGTATCTTGGTGGTGTCTTTAGTCTTAAGCTTCTATTATCTTTGCTCTAACCTTTTTTTTCTTACAGTTGTGTTACGCTTGTGTAAAGAAGCTTTACCGCTTTACCAGCGTAATTCATTTTGGGTACTGATGACTGCATTTACGTTACTATGCAAAGTTGCAAACCCCATGTTTGTTTGGCAAAATGGACTAGGCCCAGGTTGTGTAATGAGTCAAAATGGTTAGGCATTGTACAATCTTGTTCAAGTCAAAACGGGTCAGATCAAGTTGATCCAAAGCAGGTTTTTGTCCTAAGTTCTTTTCATAGATAGTTGGCATGCTGAATAACTCAAATGTGATTCCAAAGATTATATCTTTTTCAAAAACAATTTGAATTCTGATAAAATAATCTAGAAGTTCTAATACATGTAAAATATAAAGAGTGTTATTAAATCACTTACATTTTGTGTTTACTTATTTTTCACATGCCAAGAACCTGTGAGTAAGAAGATAAATAGAAATATCAAGTAGGAGTAATTTTTAAAATAAAAATTTTAGGTGACTTTCGAAGTGTTTTGACATAATTGGAAAGTTATGCAGAAAAAAAGTTGTTTGTCCAAAATTGATACTGTACGGTGTATATTTTCAATGTTTATTCATTAATTTGTTGGACCTTAGGATAATTTAGAAAGTACTAGTAATTTGTAAGGATTGTGGAGCATTTAATATGGGATTACAATGAAAAACAAAGATTACTATAATACCCTTAAACTAAATATCTAATTAATTAATATTATTATCTAATTAATTAATATTATTTATTTTGATCTCATCTATCAAGATTGATCCAACGGTCCACATGTGTACCTATTTTATCTATTTTAAGCTTGTACACCACATGAACGCAAATCAATATATATATAATATATATATATATATATATATATATATATATATATATATATATATATATATATATATATTGAATATATATATATGGATATAGATATAGATAAAGAGATAAATAAAGTAGAACGAGATATATGCCACGTAGGTTAATTAATGATGTGGTATGCCATGTGGACTTTTTGTTAATGACGTGGCATGTCGACATGACACTTAACGGATGATTAACGACAAAACTAACGATATTATCTTTATTGAAAACTAAATCCTTTTAATAGTCCAAACCTATATAGGTTCTCTCAACTAGAAATTTTGAATAAAAAGTTTTCCTTTTTATGAAATTTTTCCTTCTTTTTATAACTATTTGGTCAACACTCTCTATACACACAAAGCTTTTTACCAACCCTACCAAAATATTTGTTGTTATGAAATTTCTAAAACCGTTATATATTATCCATGATTAGTTACTGTTCATGTAGACAATTTTACAAATCATAATTAAGTTAAAAACCGAAAGACAAATCTCAGCCATACATTTTCCTCTCTTTTTCTTCCCCTTCTTTCCTTTTTATTTTTTACCTTGTTTTTTTTTCAATTTTTATTTTTTTTTTATTTTTATTTTTTTTACTCATTCCAAAAAAATAAAGTAAAATAAAATTTCGAAGGGCATAGCCCGTATAGCTAAGGGCGGAGCCCGTCACTCCAGGCGCTAAGGGTGAAGCCTGTCAAGTAGATCATCCCAGCATCGATCACCCCCTATAACCTATCAGTCTATCACCCCCAATGACCTATCACCTCACCAACTATTCTTTATTAATACACTTAAGGACGGAGCTCATACCGTATCATTATCGGGGAAAAAAATTTTGTTTTTTGATTTTGGTATGGGTTTTAACTAAAAAAATTTTAAAAAATAAAATGAAAGAAAAAAGGTAAAGATAAAAAATAAAAAAGAAAGAAGAAGAGGAAGAAAACATATGGCTAAAATTTGTCCTTTGATTTTCAAGCTTTTTCTAGTTTTCATTTTATTATAAGTTTACAACCCCGTATATCTCATTTATGATTTAGTCCTGAAGTGGTGAAGTGAAAACTTATTAAAATGGAAGACACTGTATATTGAAAAGAGCACACCTTATATATATATATATATATATATATATATATATATATATATATATATATATATATATATATATATATATATATATATATATATATATATATATATATATATTGAAAAGTTACTTTAGGAAACCTTAAAAGGTCAGGAACCTTTAAGAACCCTTTAAATTCAATCTCAACCATTAAAAATCTTGATTAATGGTCTAAATTAATAGTGGCATTTTAGTAAATAGTTGAAACTATTATTTTCTTTTTTAATATTAAAAAGGGTATAATAGTCCAGAATCGTTACCTCTATTCGACAGGTTCATGAGATTCAAGCGATTGGCCCGGACATCATGAAACGGCAAGTCGAGAATGGTTCTTCAACTCGGTTTTGGAATGATACTTGGTGTGGCAGTGAATCGTTTGCATCAAAGTTTCCGAGACTTATGGCACTTGACGTTAACAAAGACTGTTTTATCAATGAACGTCGGGATAACATGGGGTGGAATTGGACGTGGCGCAGACCTCTTAGAACCAACAGAGAATTAAGCTCCTTGGCAGAATTGTGTGAGTTGCTGCCGACCTCTTGGGATAGTAATGAAAATGACCGCTGGATTTGGAAGCTTGAAGGAAAAAATGAGTTTACTGTTGCTCTTCTTCGACATTGCATTGATCATGCCTTGCTGCCCATTGATCATAGTATCAAAACCAAATGGAATCCTTTAGTTCCTAAAAAAGTGAATATATTCATTTGGAGATTAAGGAGAAATTGTCTCCCAACTGGTCTTAACCTCTTCTCTAAAGGAGTCGATATCACTACGGCAAGATGTTTCATTTGCCAAAGGGGGGTGGAAGATGTCGATCATTTAACTCAAGCATGTAATGTTACTTCAGGTGTGCGCAAGCTGTTAAGAGATTGGACTCAATTAGATATCCCTGTCTCGACTTGTGAGGACACATTAAACTGGTGCGCTTCGTTACATTGCTCCAAGAAGACCCGCAACAGAGTGGAAGCTATGTTGTATGTTTGGTGGTGGTACATGTGGAAGGTAAGGAACAATAGTCTTCATAATAACTCTCATGAAACCCAACTAGAGATCTTCAATGCTATCGTTTCTTTGACTTATCACTGGGTTCATCATCGTGACAGAAAAGACAACCTCAACTGGGACGAGTCACCGTTTAATCTTGTATAAGGTTTTTTGTGTTTTTTGGCAGTCGTGTGGTATATGTTTGTTGTAGTTTGTTTTGTCGCGTGGTTCCTTTTGGTTTTGTAGGGCATTTTTCCTCGAAACTTGTTTGGGATCGCATCAAAAACATCTTTGAAGTGAAAACCGGTGGCGCGGCCTTCATTGATGGGGTTTTTTCTTGTGTCCGGCTCGTAAGTGGCACAAGTTTTTTTCAACCCTTTTGCGATCCTAGCAGTCAAAGTTTCGGGTAGGGCCTAGATGTGTAATTGTATATTCTAGATTGTAATTATTGTTTTTTTGTACCTTGGTCACTAGCACATTGCTAATTGGCCTTCTTTAATATAAAACTCCCTCCGTCCCATTTTAGTTGTCAGTTGACCAAAATTTGACAGTAAATATTTTTGTTTGTATTATATAACACTTGATATAAAATATATAAATAAATTTGATTTTAAACGAACTTTTCAATGATATAACTTTCATCAAGTATTATATAATACAAACAAAAATATTTACGGTCAAAGTTTGGTCAACTGACAACTAAAATAGGACGGAGGGAGTATAAAACTTCTGCCGTTAAAAAAAAAAAAAAAAAAAAAAAAAAGAAAAAAAGAAGAAGAAGTTATAATAGTCTTTTAATAATTAAAAAGTTTTATCATTTTAATTTTATAAATCAAACAATCCTACTTAAATTCATTATTTATTCTATTTCATAAACACAAATCCAAAACATCTTCAAAAACAATACACAAACCCTTATTTATTCTATTTCATAATTTCATTTTCTGTAATCTTCAGACTTCCCGTCCAACAATATTAATTATTTATCCCAAAGAACACTTGCAACTAGGAGAACATAATGGAAGTAATCCAACGGTGGAGAATGAAGAAAAAACAAGACCATGACTAAGATACGAGAAAAAGGATGAATCACCGCTGTTTGTTATTGTTTGTTGATTCCATCAAAAACAAAACAAGGCACATCACTTTTTCTTAGCCAATCAAAAGCAGCCACCGCCCTCCCCCACTTGACACTTCCACCATTCTTTCTTATTATTATTTATTTATTTTATTATAGATGAGCATATGTGATTTTCCAGCGATATTTGTATGTTGTTAATAAGATGAGCATATGTGATTTTCTGTCGAAATTGGATCATTTGTGATTTCATAGATTGGATCACATATGATTTCACAAGATCGGGTATGTTGGTGCAAGAAAAAGTTGTGAAGGAAGTTTTTCTAAAAGTGAATATTTTTTTCGAAAAAAAAAATATGAAAGAATACGTTTGTGCATTAAATCATTTTTTTGTGCATCAAAAATTCGTTTTTGCACCCAACTTCTTTTGACTTTTTTCATCAAAATAACATTGCGCATCTAACTAAAACAAGTTAAAAATTTTGTGCATCAAAATTTTTTTGCGCATCAAAATTTGTTTTTTGTGCATTAAAAAAAACGTATAAAAACTCAAAATTAGAAAAACTTCTTTCAAAAAAGTTTTATGCACCAACATACCCGATCTTGTGAAATTTTTTTGGATTTTTTCATGAACTTTAAAAAAAAAAAAAAAAAATTACGTAGTGTACGGAAACTAGCTAAATCCGACTCGTAACTTGAATCCGACTTGTTACTTGATGCCGACACTCGTCGCTTTGCACGGAGAAAGCTCTAAATGGATCGGTTTTCTTCTGATGAATAAATGAATAATAGATAAGAAGAAAAGAAAAGCAAGTAATAATACATTAATTATTATTCAAACCCAATTAATACAAAGTTGTCATGTGGTGTATTGATAGATGTCGATATAAAATTTATGGTTACTTTGTAATCTTTTATATATATTATTAAATAAAAAATGACATGTACCTTTTATATTTAGATGGTGTAAATTCTTCGTGACAATAATAATATTATCACCTGCTTCCATTTCATTCAACCCATCCATCCATCCTCATCTTCCATCCATTCATCTTCATCTCCATCTTCATCTTCATACACAAACCTTTTTCTCTTTCCAACGTCTTCTCTTTCCAAGGTAATAATAATATTATCACCTGCTTCCATTTCATTCATCCCAAATGAAATTCTCTGTAACAAAGGGTTATCTGTAGGACTTTTCCTTTTGGAGAAAGCTCTAAACGGAACGGTGTTTTCTGATGAATAATAGATAAGATGAAAAGAAAAGCAAGCAATAATACATTAATATTATTCACATCCAATTAATTAATGAAGCAAAAACATTCTTATCTAATTGATCATAGATCAATTGGTACCACCACCATGTGACCACATGGGCGCACAGATGAAGGCTGCAGGTTACAGGTTCAAAACTTGTCAAAGGCAAGTGGATAAACTATATCTTGTGATCCATGTGTGAGGATGGTGAGTCACTGGACATGAGTTCTATGCGGTGTGCACTCTGGATACCAAAACGGTACATGAGACCAGAGGGTTCTCACCCATTTACCCTTTTTCAGAAACATTGTTATCTAAGTAAATAGACAAGTGTATATCTGATTCATGTGTGATCGCCACTGCTCTGCGTTCTTGGCACACATAGCTAGGCAGACAAAGTTTTCATTTGGTGTATTGATAGAGATCGATATAAAAGGTATGGTTCTTGTTAAAATATAAAAGTTCAACATTGTTATATTGATAAAAGTCTAACTTGGTTTGGTTGAGTGTAGGTTCATTGTTAAAGTGACCGAGAAATGGTTGATGGATTAAAGCAACTTGAAGTTGATAGAAGTTGAAGAATGAATTGCCAATACTAGAAGTCAAGGGTTATGGTGAAAAATAGAAAATATATTTAGAGATAATGGCATCGAGTGTAACCAACTATGACCAAACGTCTATGTTGGTGCATGACCTTTGAAACTGTTCAATCAATGTAAGAAACTAAATATTTTGTTCAAAAAATATAACGTGACTGGTTATAATATTAGCCGGTTATCACTTCATCTATACTACATATAAAGCATGAATGACTCTCTCTCCTTTTAGTCTTAAAATTAAGACTTACAAGCTATAATGCTTATTGTACAATACACAAAGCACTATTAATGATCTTTCTCATCAATCTTAATTTTAAGACTTACAAGTCTTAAAGCTTAATGTACAAAATACAAAGCACTATTAATTTGGTCAAAATATTTAATGTAGTCAATTAATTAATTGGTCAATAAATACAATTAATTTAGTTATTAAAACACCCCTTACATAAGAAATACAAATTATCAAGCATATTGTACAACCAACTTAAACACAATTCCTACATTAAATGTTACTAATACAAATAATAAAGCACATTATACAAATATTCAAGCACGAACGGGCAACGGGCCAAACGGGCTAGAGCCCGAATGGGCACGGGCCAAACGGGTTAGAACCCGAACGGACACGGGTCAAACGGGCACGGGCTAAACGGGCACGGGCCAAACGGGCTAGAACCCGAACGGACACGGGCCAAACGGGCACTGGCTAAACGGGCACTGGCTAAACGGGCTCATGTTATACGAATGACTTTAAAAAAGACCCAAAAAGACGACATAAATTCCTTAGTTAAGGAGTTAAAATACGTCACATGAAATTCTTGATATCCGTAAATTTTTATTAAATTAGTTACCTACGTGGACTCGTCTATGCTTATGTGACTAATCACGTGGCTAAATAAATAAAATACACAAAAAGTATTTCTTTATATATACAAGTAATACATGAATGATGAATATGTCAGTTACCCGGTAAATTACATTAATTGAACAAAATATTTAGTTACTTACATTGATTGAACAGTTTCTTAGGTCAGGCACCAACATAGACATAGTGGGCATTACACTCTGATGCCATTATTTCAATATATATAATCATATCTCTGATTCTCTGTATGTTGATAAATTCTGGTCATAATCATTTTGACCAGAAATTCTTCTTCAGAATAATAAATCTTTCAGTTTTACTTTGTAATCTTTTATATATTATTAAATAAAAAATGACATGTACCTTTATATTGGTCGGTGCGTCTTCCAACGAACCACAGTTGGCAATTCTCGTATCGTAGTCGTGTAAATCCTCTGTGACGTAGTATGTATTCTCCGGTAGTTAATTGAAAAGAAGAAAGATCACCACCAATTATGTGATTCCATGACTTGTAATATTCCAACGCATCTTCTTCCATACTTCCATGATCATACACAAGATTCACCCCACAGTTTGTAAGTAGGCAACGTGCCCACCCGTCTGCAACGGTAATAATAATTTTATCACCAGCTTCCATTTCATTCATCCCAAACATCCAGTGGCTTATAAATGTTAACCACTCTCCACCTACATTGACTTCATGAATACAATGCTTGTATACCCAGGTGAGGTTTTTTGTTTTATTACTTATACTGATCACTGGCAACTCAAAGAATAGATCACGTCGAGATCCACTATTATTGATGTACCATAAGGATTTTTCTCCATGGTCCTCCTTCCTCAACACGTAGCAAAAATTCAGACCTCTGAGCTGCTTTTTAGGAGATGAAGGGATTGTAAATGATATTGGTGCCTTCTGGCTGCTTATAGTACTTTTAATCCAATCTGGCATCACTTTCCCTCCATAAAATGTGCTAAATATTCCAAATTCATAATACATCTGCTCCATCAAATTACAATCAATTAGCCAAAATATTAATCAGCACTGTTGGAATTAATCTTGATGGGTTTGGGTCGGTCACGGGTATCAACATATTGGTCACTAGATTAAAACCCGTGCGATGCACGACTCGGTTATTTATAAACAAAATTTGTTATGTTTGTAACATGACCTTCATTGTTGGAAATAAAAACTTTCTTGCTTGCTTTTTAGTCATGAAAAAACAACGTAAAGTTATCCATGGCTTGAAACAACTGGAACTTTACAATATTTATTGACTTAAACATGTATACATTGCACAAATACTTTAAATAAAAACATGCCCCTTAAATTTCACAATGACAGAACATAACTTTCTTGATCATTGTCAACAAAAATCAAAATTTAAAAGTTAATAATCTTCATATGAAGACATAAGGATTTATAAAAAAATATATAGAAACTAATTGTATATGTTTAATCTCTTGATTTAAAAATTAAAAAGCCGAATATTTGGTATATATTTTTATACCAATAAAATGTAATTTATAAATAAAGTTTTAGACTAATATTGATTTCGTAAAATCTTTCACAAAATACAGATTGGGTTTTACAAATAAAGAGTTAACTTTACAAGTTAAATACCAATTTGAAAGAAAGAAAAACTTTAGTAGATCATATTAACAACTTAACAAATCTTGAGATTGATTCTAAAATATAACCTCAAATCTAAAATCTAAATTATCAATATCATCAATGAACCAAATATAACCTCAATTTAATGTGTTGATTATTATTAATTGATCGTACACCTTAATGTTTTCAAAACTGGACCGGACATCGAACCAGTCAAAGGAGGGGTACGGTTCAAGGTTCAACCCGTCTGACTGGGCCGTAAAACCGGTCTATTTTTATATATTTAAAAAATGGGTTTTGCTAATGACAGTCCTATGTGTTGTTATTAGCCTGCATAAAAGGTTGTATTTTTTTATCATAAAATTTAGATGGGTAAATTTTTTTATATGAAAGGTATAATTTTTTTATGCTTGTTATTAACCACCACGGCACCACTATAATAGTTGTTAGCAAAATTCTTAAAAAATATATGAAAGTGGAAACAAATATCTCATATAATATTTAATGTTACCATCATGGTTAATTAATTAACTGACTTTTTTTTCCGATGGAATTTAGTAAATAAATGGACTAAAAAACGTTCTTACTTTTCATATTTTAATCAAATATTTGGTTATACTAAGATTATTGAAGAAAATGTAATTATTTTCTTTAGATCGTAAGTTAGGTACATTTAGATCGAAAGGTAGGTATTGTATACCGCTATATATTATTATTAGAGTTAAGTACATTTTTGGTCCTTGTGGTTTACCGGGTATTTCATTTTCAGTCCAATTTTTTGAAAAGTATCGGATCCACTCCAAATGCGTCGACCCGTAACGGGTTTAGTCCAATTTTTCTAACACCGTTAGTTTGACCAGTTAAACAATGTGAAATGACTAAGGTACCCTCATCTTAATACTAGAAATGACTAAACTAACCTCCTTTCATTCTTTCTTTTATTATTATTATTATTATTATTATTATTATTATTATTATTATTATTATTATTATTATTATTATTATTATTATTATTATTATTATCCATTAATCTATATCACCTAGACACCATAATTTCCGGCAACCTTCTCCAGATTCCGGTCACCTCAAAAGCACTCCGCCAATTTCCGGCAATCTCCAACCAAAAACGCACACCAAAAAGATAAATCTCGACAATACCATTTGAAAGAAAATAACAAAAACCATCACATATAAATCCGATTCAAACACCTTTTGTCAACCAAAAACGCAAATCCGATTCAAACACTTTTTGTTCTTGTCTTTAACAAATAATTCACAGGTTCAAGAATTCAAGAAAACAAAACAACCACAATGATCTCAGAAATTCTTAAACGCCATACCGGAGACTTAACACATCAAATAATCAAATCTTCGACGGTTGCGTTTTTAACATTTCATGTTATTCATCATAGATCTTTCATGGTTTTTAACCACCAAAACCACCCACGAAACGAAAACCACCCACCACCACCACGAAAAGAATCTGGCCAAAGACACTCATGAAAACACCAACCACCACCACGAAATGACAAGCATAACATGATCCGGCCAAATCTGGTCAAAATATGGCAGATCTGAGATGGTGGTTATGGCCAAATCTGGCCAAAGACACTCACGACCTAAACCCAAATCTAGCCCCCACCAAAACCACCCACGAAACGAAAACCACCCACCACCACCACGAAAAGAATCCACCATGAAGAGGTTGTTTGATTTATTCGAATGTGGAAGGAGAAAATGGAAGTTGAAGTGGACAATTCGGGTTTAGGTCGTGTGATGCAGTTGATGGTGGATGGTTGTGGTGTTCAAAAAGAGAGAAAAAAATGAGAGATATAGATGAGTGGGTGAAGAGAGAGAGATAAAGAAGAGTGTTTTTGTCTGTGTTTGTGTGAAGAGGAGAGAAGGATATGAGTGAGTGGTTGTTTAAAATGACAAATTTACCCTCTCATTTAACAGTCAAACAAAGTCAAACTAACGGTAAACGGAAAAATGGACTAAACCCGTTACGGGTCGACGCATTTGGAGTGGATCCGATACTTTTCAAAAAATTGGACTGAAAATGAAATACCCGGTAAACCACAAGGACCAAAAATGTACTTAACTCTTATTATTAATATTATTATTATTATTATTATTATTATTGTTTGTAATATTGAAGTGAAGTTGTATATGGTATATCATCCACGGTTGTAGATTTTAAACACAAATGAACTGGAAGTTCATTGGTACAACATCTCCTCCGTGAAACCCGGTTCGAACCACGCTTAACAATGTTTTGCTTATTTTTTAAGTAAAGGCAACCTACATACACATCGTTGAAATAATATTTTCCGGTGAATCATGTATTTTAGTTTATTATGTTCTTTTTAATAATAAATTTACGGATATCAAGAATTTCATGTGACGTATTTCAACTCCTTAACTAAGGAATTTATGTCGTATTTTTGGGTCTTTTTTAAAGTCATTCGTATAACATGAGCCCGTTTGGCCAGTGCCCGTTTAGCCCGTGCCCGTTTGGCCCGTGTCCGTTCGGGTTCTAGCCCGTTTGGCCCGTGCCCGTTTAGCCCGTGCCCGTTTGACCCGTGTCCGTTCGGGTTCTAGTCCGTTTGGCCCGTTGCCCGTTCGTGCTTGAATATTTGTATTAGTAACATTTAATGTAGGAATTGTGTTTAAGTTGGTTGTACAATATGCTTGATAATTTGTATTTCTTATGTAAGGGGTGTTTTAAACTTTTAATAACTAAATTAATTGTATTTATTGACCAATTAATTAATTGACTACATTAAATATCTTGACCAAATTAATAGTGCTTTGTATTTTGTACATTAAGCTTTAAGACTTGTAAGTCTTAAAATTAAGGTTGATGAGAAAGATCATTAATAGCGCTTTGTGTAATTTTAAGACCAAAAGGAGAGAGAGTCATTCATGCTTTATATGTAGCATAGATTATTTGAAAAAACTGAAAAATGACACGTAATCAAGAAGCTGACGTGGCATGCAATAAACGAAGACACATATGAAGGTTAATTCAAATCATAGGCTAAATCAATTGTATGTACAGGAGAGCACATCGTTGGTTGATTTGGTCAAGATTGACCGGGCTTATTGGAGTATCATGGAGGAGAACGTGGACTTAGTTCTATACATGTGTTTGTTTGTTTCTATTATAAATAGTATGGTAGAGTAGTAGTCTTTTGTACCCACTTTTCAGTTTATATAGAAGTAGTAAGTTTTGAAAGAATATAGCAAGTTTTCTCCTGTTTTCTTACTGCATATATTCTGTGGTGAGTGTGTGCTATAGAGGGGCCTAAAACCAACAAGCACAGACAAAGAAATATAGTTAATTAACTAGAGAATACCTGGATTATATGAGATTCCTCTGGTCTTCTACAGTAATGATAAGTTGCAACTTCCCGTCTTTTATCAATGAAGTCTAAGTTAGACCAGCCCAAACTACATAATACCTTTTTCTCAACACCTTCCAGTGGTTGGATTTTCACCATCCCTTGTATTTCATATGACCAAGGTCGCAATGAATTAACAGATGCTTCTATACTGACTGGAGACATATCCGGATGAAATGAAATTCTATGTAGCAAAGGCTTAGCTGCAACAAAATTGGTAGTCTGAAAATCCAACCGTCTTAGCGTACATGGAGGATGCTCGATTGACATCAGAGAATGACAGTCGTACATGCTAAGTTCCTCAAGACTACAAAGGCTTCTCACACAATTAGGCATAGAATCGATAGGATTACCATCTAACCATAAATACTTTAACCCTGATAGGCAACTCAAGTCCATCGGAAAGGATTCGTTGGACAAATTATTATTTTTAAGAGATAATTTTGCTAACGAGCTCGGGAATGAAATCGCAGAGGGGACCATTTGTCGCAGAATAGACTCACAGGTATTGCAACCATCTAGCAATAGCTTGCAATCCTTCTTCAACTTGTGTATTGCTGTTGGAAGCTTTTCTAGCTTTACGCAGTAACTCAGATCGATGTGGACAAGTTCAACACATTCCCCAAGTGATTCACAAACCTCAATCAAACGTTTGCAATTACTAGCTATTAACCTCTCAAGTGTAGGGAGTTGGTAAAAGCCGCCGAGTTTTTGAAGTTGTTCACAGAAACTCAGATCAAGAATCTTCAATGATCCAAAGACTCTTTTGTCTTTTGAACACGATCCAATCACCTGCTCAAGTGAAGGTGTGAGTTAAGATACTTAGAATTCCATTTACTAAGGGGACAAGGGCATGTGAAAGCTCTGTGTTTTATAATATAGTAAATGAAATGAAATGATTTCGTACGTACCTTTTGTGGGTTACTCCAACACATACCAAATGATTCGATGCTGCTATATGACAGGTCGAGAGCAACTAGGTTATCCAATGCCAAGTCTGAAGGAATAGACTTTAGAGGGAATCCATGCATACACAACCATCTTAATTCCTCTGGAAACTTCTTATAAGTCCCTTTGATTTGCACATAATTGAGTTGCAGTAGCATTATAATCTCCATCTTACTCAATACATCTGTTTTCACCTCAAATGATCCACGTAACTTCTCTTTCTTGAGGAATCTCGTGTCAAGGGTGAGGCCAAGAATATTATCCATATCCTAAGAAGAAAGGGAACATAAACCAAAACAAAAAACAGAAATCGGATTATTGATATAGACAATATGGAATAACTTGGGTAATGCACAAGAGTACTGAGAACAAAGTAATGCAAAAGTATACACAGCCCTACCTTTTTATTTTTTTTCAACACTTCATATGACTCGTCATGATTCCATAATCGACTACGCTTCCATGGCTTCTTTGGTGATTCTTTACGTACTTCATCTCTTCCCATTTCTTGTAGCAATTGATGCATCCTTAACTTATTACACCTTCCGATACTAAGAAGGCATCTGTCAACAAGATTCCTAATCCCGGATCTTGTGTTAATATCACATGCCTTCAATATTGTTCCAGCATAATCTCTGTCTTCTCCAACAAAAAAGCAAGCGATATGCTTAAACAATTCCTTATCTTTTTCGGAATGCAAAGAATTGAAGCTCATTTGCAAGACATTCTCTATGGAGCGATCTCTCTTTAGCATTTCTATGTAATCCTCCCATTCATCTACACGTCGATTATATAGAGCCTTGCCCAATACTTTAAGAGCCAATGGATGCCCTTCACAATACTTTGAGACCTTTATTGACACCTCTTCATAGCCTTCCTTAGGAGTGTTGCAAGAGAATGCATTACTGCATAAAAGTTCTAGCGATGCATCTTCGGATAAGCCTTCAAGTAACAATTTCCTATGCTTGGGTTTAACTTCTGATTTGAATAGTGCACACCTCTCTGTCAATGATGCATCCTTGGTTGTTATTATGATTTTGCTACCCGGATGAAAATCTTTGTTTCCAAGTAACGCATCCAACTGGTCGAGACTATCAATATCATCAAGAACTAAAAACACCTTCACACGGGCTAACGCTTTCTCAATCTTAGAGGTGTATACCAAAGTATCATGAACTAGCTGTCGCTGCTTCTTTTTTGAGATGTCATTATAAAGTTGCTTTTGTACATCAAGCAATCCATTATGATTTTTAGTACATGTTGAATTGATACCTTCAATAAAACTGCTCTTGTCAAATGTACGAGAGTGCAAGTGGAAGACATATTTGGCCAAAGATGTCTTCCCAATCCCACCCATGCCTAAGACTGTGAGAATGTCAGCAGTATGACTGGAGGAACCATATGTCAACCATGACGTGATTTCCCGAATCTGATCGTCCCTCCCGATAAGCCGGAGTGGCAAAGTATCACTTAAGGGTACGCCTAATCTTTGATGGATTTCACTAACAATTTCTTCAATAAACTCTGGCTCTTTCCTGAAAAATAATTTTCAATGAGAAAAACAAAACTTAAGGTGTAGCAGGATTGGGATGATATCAATAATCTTTTTAATCGTGATTTGAAACAAAGTTTAAAGTTATTTCAAAAATATAACACACATATGAGAAAGTGTAAAGTTATTTCGGTTCATGTTCCCTGTGTATGTGTATGTGTATGTGATAACAAAACGAAAATTTGCCCCAATAACAAACGGTAATAAAAAATTAAATCAAATGATACTATTTGACCGATAATAACAAAACTGAAGATAACAACCTTTCTCGACAGTTAGGCGGCCAAATCTAATTTGTATTATAGGTATCACCCGTTATCGTAGGAAAAATTAAATTTTATATAGAAATACATATTTAAAATGCAAAATAAAACAAAAAAAAAAAAAAAAAAAAATTGATGTTGTAGCGATATAAATATTAACAAAAATTAGGCAAAAGGTACGTTGTAATAATATCGAAAACTTGTTCAAATGTACAGAGATTTGATTAGAAGATATTAGGGCTGAGCATCGGGCCGCTCCTGACCCGTCCCGACCCGATCCCGAATCCCGAATCCTGACAAGCTGGAAAACACAAACTGAGTCCCAACCCGATTAAGCTCGGTTCGGTTTCGGGACAGTCGGGACGGGACAGGATCGGTCGGTTTGATTGGTTTTGTTTGTTGTTTTTTGGTTTTTGGCCCGTCCCGACCCGATCCCGACTAACCCGAATCCCGACAAAACGGAAAACACAAACCGAGTCCCGACCCGTTTGAGATCGATTCGGTTTCGGGACAGGACTCGGGATCGGGACGGGATTCGTGAGTCGGTCGGTTTTGCTCACCCCTAGAAGATATATACATAATTTATATGAGTATGAGGTGAGATCCATGACAAACAAAAAAATTTAAAAAACAAATAAACACATCCTAGCCTTCCATTTTAATTTCATCCAACGGTGTAGATCAAACAAAAAAAAAACAAAGGGAGGGCAAAATTGACATTTTAGCTCATTTAATATAAAAACCCACTTTCCACCTTTTTTTTAAAAACAACATATCTTGCAAACGGTAAATCTTCAAGCTACGAAAAATACACCATCGCGACGAGAATTAAATCATCTTTCTATAGATATGCACTTTTATATACTTTCGACGAACTTTTTTTCAAAATTTCCGTCCAGAAAAATCCCACGGGATTCGTAAAAAAATCCCACGGGATTCGTAAAAAGACGAAATTTTTTTTCAAAATTTCCATCCAGAAAAATCCCACGGGATTCGTAAAAAGACGAATTTTTTTTTTTCAAAATTTCCGTCCAGAAAAATCTCACGGGATTCGTAAAAAAATCACTTGTGATTTGTTATTTTTAAAAAATCACAAGTGATTTGTAAAAATGAGTAAATCACTGTTTTTGAGTTTTATACTTTTATGTCACAGCTTTTTAAGGGTATATGTTTTTTATATGATTGTTGAAATGAGCTTTTGAATCTTTTTATTAAAAAGTTGTATGTTGTTATATAGAATCCCATATGATTCTCTCTGATCCCATGGGATTCATATAGAATCCCATGGGATTCTGTATGAATCACATGGGTAATCTTTATGAATTACAGGAGAATCTCATGGGATTTACTAATGAATCTCATGAGGTTCACATGGGATTCATTAATGAATCTTATGGGATTCACAGTGAATCCCATGGGATTCATTTGAGTCAATGGATTAATTATGAATCCCAAAACGGGTTATAGTTGAAACGACTGGCCAAATTATTCAAACAAGTCGTGTTTGAGTTGGGGTTTTATGACCCATCAACCTACCGACCGGAACCGATCGAACTCAAACCCGACCCGAATTGCAAGCCTGCATTAAATCATCTAGTAACCTCTTTAACCAAATACAACTACATTTACTGCCAGAACTCAAAACCACAAACTTCATGTGTCATGCATACATTGAATGAACTTCGCCACATTGAACCTAGTTTCTTTCACGTCCAAAATCACCCTCACTTTTCCATGTTTTTCTCACATTATATGGTTGACTTTTTTCTCTTTGACCACCGTAAAGCAAATGCCACCACCTCCTATATTGACTCCAAGTTTCAAACTTTTATAAAAAATCATACATATAATCATATCAATTTCAATACCCATATCTCCAATTTGAGTGAAAGATAGTGAAATATAAACACCTAATTCAAGCATTATCTAGGGTTTAAAGTTGGTTTTTTTGGTGCGTACATTGAATCTGGACAGGATTTGGAAGTGTTCTTTGAATATGGTAAAGCATTTGTTTTATGTTGTGTGGTTTGTTATTCTGTTGTCTTTGAACCATCAAATGTGGTGTTAAAAAGGCATGGTTATTATTTAATTATATGTTTTTTAACCTTTTTGGTGGGACTGGTGTTGGATTAGGTTGGTAGTGGCAGCGGAGTTGAAAATGTTGCGGTTGTGTTAGCCGGAGTTGTAGTGCCGGTAGTATTGAGGGTGGGGCAGACATACGGTGGTGGTGGTGGTGGTGGTATTACCGGTAGTAATGGGATGGCAAAATCTGCGTCCTCTCCATCGACGGCGCCGGGATGTTTCGCCGGAAAAGCTCTAGCTTATCTCGAAAACAATATCCGGTGATCCTGTGGATCTGAGAGAGAGATGAGTGTGGATGTGAGAGAGAGATGAATGTGAGTGTATGTGTGTGCAGTGTGTGTGTTTAGGGGGTTAGGTAGAAAGTAAGGAATGACTAAAATGCCCCTCAGTATATTTGTTCATTTTAATCTAAACCGTTAGATGGAAGAAAGATGGATGGTTAAGATCTTGTTATTTGTTCTTTAGATAAATGCTGTTTCGTATTGAACTTTTCTCATATGAGTATATGATATTCAACTTCATGAGTCATGACCCGGGGAAAAAAAGATTAAAAAAAAAGAAAGAAAAAAAAAAAATGTGCTATAGACACCCTTTAAATTTATTGATACCTCTCAAAATGGGTGAATTTTCAAGGACAAAAGAGGCGAATTTCGTTCCATTTGGGTCGGTCTCACATTTGCATTTTTTCTCTTTCTACTAAATGCACTAGTCACATCAAAAGTCTTTTTTTTTTGGTTTTTGACCCCTCTCTTTCTTTCTTTTACACTTTTACCGTACAACGTGCAAACAAAACCTTATGTGATATTGCCCTTCAATAAATATATATTTCATATTAGGCATCAAAAGAAGCAATGACGTGTTACATATCCGATTTTTGACATGTATGCTTAGCGCATAAAATCAAACCTTCAATCTTTCTATTCGTTTTAAAACAATTGTTTACGTTTTTGTTTATTAATATAAAAAGATAAAAATTCCTAACGATCACTATATATATCTTGAACGAAAAAGATCAGTATATGATATTATATTAAAAAAGTTTGAATAGTAAACATTAAAAAACAAGTTGTGCAAATTAGATAGATTCAAGTGCAAAAACATGCTATAAGTAATTCTAGGTTAACTCATAATTTAAAGTATTTTTTAAAAGTAAAAGTTGTCAAATAATGATTAAAAATAATTAAAGATGAGTTGATTCCAAACATAAGAAAATTTATATATAATTAAAGTATATATAACAAATAACAAATTGATGTTGGACGTCGATATAACATAAAATTTTGAACATATATAGTCAAATGGTACATTGTACAAGTATTAAGACTAATAAATATATAAGTATTAGGAATATATAAGTTTAAATATAGTGTTTCGGTAGGTTTATATATATACCTTGGTGGGAAACCCCACAACCTTACCAATGGTTCACGAACCCCATTGACTAGAAATAAACATATTTATTGGCCGTTATTTTTTAAATTAAAATTTTGTATTTATTTTTATTTTAAATGACACGAAAAGGCCCATACTTGCCACCTTTTGTCATTGTATGTTGCGACCTTTTTTTTTTTTTTTTTTTTTTGATTTTGGCACAAACTTTTCAAAATCGTGTCATTGTGGGGTCTGTGTGACTATTTCAGCCATGAAAATGACCATTTTACCCTTACTTTTTTCAAAATTTGAAGGGTAAAATGGTCACACAGACCCCACAATGACACGATTTTGAAAAGTTTGTGCCAAAATCAAAAAAAAAAAAAAAAGGTCGCAACATACAATGACAAAAGGTAGCAAGTATGGGCCTTTTCGTGTCATTATCCCGTATTTATTTTTATTTTAAATGATGTATTATATTTATGAATATATAAACTAACTCTTTTATATATAAAAAATTATCTAAAAGTTTTTGTCATTAAAAAAGGTTTTCCTTATAAAAATTGTTTTAAAGATTTTGTCATAAAAAACTAGTGAAAAAATCCGACAATAATAAAACCCATTGAGATTTTTTATAGAAGTTATAGTTATGAGAGACTGTCAAATTCGTACAAGCATACCATGTACGGAGTATTTCTTATGAGAACACAGTGTTTCTAATTTTATTCTAATTTTACTTCATTGTTGCTTCGAAAATACTTATATATAACTTTTAATGATAATTATTGTACACCATATTAATTTTAGATACTTTTAATGCATCAAAAAGAAATTTGATTAATATGTTTGTGACGTGACGTGAACATACTGGCATTTCAATATAATACGTTACACTTGGTTTTATATTGGTTTTAGATACTTTTAAGAGTAAATTACACCGTTCGTCCCTGTGGTTTGGGGTCATTTTCACTCTGAGTCTTTATTTTTATTTTTTTGCTTTTTTAGTCCCTCAATAGTTTAAAACGCACGCCGTAGGTCCCTATCGTTAACGCCAGTTATCTTTTCCGTTAGCAAGTTTCAACGTTAGTCCATTAACCAAACAAGCGTTTGCAAAGTTAGTCCATTAAACAAAAAAATTCAAAAAAACTTATAAAATTTCTAAAAAATTTATAAAAAATTCAAAAAAATTTATAAAAATTCGAAAAATTTATAAAAATTCAAAAAAAAATTTATAAAAATTAGAAAAATTTATAAAAATTCGAAAAAACTTATAAAAATCAGAAAAATTTATAAAAATTCAAAATTTTTTAAAAAATTAGAAAAATTCGAAAAAATTTGAAAAATTTATAAAAATTAGAAAAATTTATAAAAATTCAAAAATTCGAAAAAACTTATAATATTTCAAAAAAATTTATAAAAATTCCAAAAAACTTTAAAAAATTAGAAAAAACTTGTAAAAATTAGAAAATTTTATAAAAATTCGAAATTTTTAAAAAATTCGAAAAAATTATAAAAATTCAAAAAAATTATAAAAATTCGAAAAACTTATAAAAATTCAAAAAAAAAAAAAATTTCGAATTTTTTTTTTAAATTCGAAAAATTCGAAAAAATTATAAAAATTCAAAAAATTTATAAAAATTCAAAAAAATTATAAAAATTCGAAAAACTTATAAAAATTCGAAAAAAAATAAAATTTTGAATTTTTTTTAAAATTCGAAAAATTCAAAAATTTTTTAAAAATTCGAAAAATTCGAAAAAATTATAAAAATTCAAAAAATTTATAAAAATTCGAAAAAATTATAAAAATTCGAAAAACTTATAAAAATTCAAAAAAAATTAAGTTTTTCGGGTTTTTATAATTTTTGTGTTAAAGTCTCCCAGAGTTATTTCTATAATTTGAAATTCACAAATATACTAAAATACAAAATAATCACAATTCAATATATAGTGTTTAAGTTAACACCAACTGGACAAAGTGTTAACCGGTTTTACATGTTTCATGACTTATTTCTCACCTATTGCCATCTCTACCTTGGGTAAAACTTGATGGTGAATGAATAATTATGCACACAGATTTAGTTCCAAAGTTATTTTGCACTGTCTTCGATGTTTCAAACTGAACATGGTCTAACACATGAAGTCTCATAGATGTAATACTCGAAAACAATCAAATCGTTATCCTCAGATTATGTAAACGTGGCTCTTAATAAGGAATGTTTGATAACTCTGCAAATATTTTCTTCCGTATCAATACACATAACACGAATGTATGCTTTAGGGACAAAAAATGGGTACACAAATGTTACAAGAACTAAGTTAAGTTTGAGTGGTAATGGTTGTTCCTGTTGAAGATGGTGCAATTACATCAAAAGAATGAAGAACTTATAAAAATTATAAAAATTTGAATTTTTATAAGTTTTTCGGATTTTTATAATTTTTTCGAATTTTTATAATTTTTTAGAATTTTTATAATTTTATCGGATTTTTCGAATTTTTAAAAAATTTTCATATTTTTCGAATTTTTTTAAAAATTTTGAATTTTTAAAATTTTTTCGAATTTTTCGAATTTTTAAAAAATTTTCAAATTTTTCGAATTTTAAAAAAAAATTCGATTTTTTAATTTTTTTTTGTATTTTTATAAGTTTTTCGAATTTTTAAAATTTTTTTCGAATTTTTCGAATTTTTTAAAAATTTTTGAATTTTTCGAATTTTCAAAAAAAAATCGAATTTTTAATTTTTTTTTGAATTTTTATGAGTTTTTCGAATTTTTATAATTTTTTTGAATTTTTATAATTTTTTCGAATTTTTCGAATTTTTAAAAAATTTTCATACTTTTCGAATTTTTTAAAAATTTTCTAATTTTTACAAGTTTTTTCTAATTTTTTAAAGTTTTTTGGAATATTTATAATTTTTTTTGAAATATTATAAGTTTTTTCGAATTTTTGAATTTTTATAAATTTTTCTAATTTTTATATTTTTTTTGAATTTTTATAAATTTTTCTAATTTTTTAAAAAATTTTGAATTTTTATAAATTTTTCTGATTTTTATAAGTTTTTTCGAATTTTTATAAATTTTTCTAATTTTTATAAGTTTTTTTTGACTTTTTATAAATTTTTCGAATTTTTATAATTTTTTTTTAATTTTTATAAATTTTTTAGAAATTTTATAAGTTTTTTTGAATTTTTTTTGGTTAATGGACTAACTTTGCAAACGCTTATTTGGTTAATGGACTAACGTTGAAACTTGCTAACAGAAAAGATAACTGGCGTTAACGATAGGGACCTACGGCGTGCGTTTTAAACTATCGAGGGACTAAAAAAGCAAAAAAAAAAAAATAGGGACTCAGAGTGAAAATGACCCCAAACCACAAGGACGAACGGTGTAATTTACTCTACTTTTAATGCATCAAAAAGAAATTTGATTAATATGTTGGTGACGTGACATGAACATGGCATTTCAATATAACGAGCTGGGAAGCCCGCGCGTTGCAGCGGCGCGCTTTGCGGAGTGTTTTTTTTTTTTTTTTTTTTTTTTTTTTTTTTTTTGCCATTGTTGGTAACAAATGCAGTGTCTGTAATTCAAAAGGTGATGCGAAATGGATTTTTTGAAAAAGGACTCTTTTTGCAAAGAGCCGTGAACTTCAGGGGTATTTTTTGCAAATTTTGAAACATATTTTTTGGAAAAGGACTAATTTTGCAAAGAGTTGCCGACTTCGGGGGTATTTTTTGCCAATTTTGAAACATATTTTTTGGAAAAGGACTAATTTTGCAAAGGGTTGTCGACTACGGGGGTATTTTTTGCGAATTTTTGAAACTAAAAAAAAAAAAAAAATTTACTGTAGCAGTACTGTAGCACTGTTCATGGGCACTGTTCATTCCTTTCCCACGTTTTGGAAAAGGACTAATTTTGCAAAGAGTTGCCGACTTCGGGGGTATTTTTTGCCAATTTTGAAACATATTTTTTGGAAAAGGACTAATTTTGCAAAGGGTTGTCGACTACGGGGGTATTTTTTGCGAATTTTTGAAACTAAAAAAAAAAAAAAAAAAAAAAAAAAAAAAAAAAAAAAAAAAAAATACTGTAGCAGTACTGTAGCAGTCCTGTAGCAGTACTGTAGCAGTCCTGTAGCAGTACTGTAGCACTGTTCATGGGCACTGTTCATTCCTTTCCCACGTTTTAATATATTAATAATACGTTACACTTGGTTTTATAATATTTTTTTTTTTTTTTTTATTATTATTATTTTTTTTTTGAAAGGTGAATTTCTTTGAAACTTCGTGTCGCAATTCATCAGCGGGGGGTCTAGCTTACGTTATCTTAATGGGGCCCGCGCTAGAGAGCTCCCTCGAAGTGGAAAGCCTTGTTCAAATACCCGATGGGAGGATAACCCCCTACTAATCCGCTCGAAGGCACGACGATTAATAGGGGTGGTAAACCCTGCCCCCTCAGACTTGACCTGAGTATTCCCAAGCCAAGCCCTCATAGAGGGACTTCCTAATATCTCAAAGATGGCCTGAGTGGGGTTTGAACTTGAGACCTCACGGTCACCAAGCCAAGATCCTACCACTGGACCAACTCATCATTGATTGGTTTTATAATAAATGTTGCACTTCTATATTATAGTACTAGCAGGGTACCCGCGCGTTGCGGCGGCGAGTACCCTGAAATAATATTTTCCGGTGAATCATGTATTTTAGTTTATTATGTTCTTTTTAATAATAAATTTACGGATATCAAGAATTTCATGTGACGTATTTCAACTCCTTAACTAAGGAATTTATGTCGTCTTTTTGGGTCTTTTTTAAAGTCATTCGTATAACATGAGCCCGTTTAGCCCGTGCCCATTTGGCCCGTGCCCGTTCGGGCTCGAGCCCATTTGGCCCGTTGCCCGTTCGTGCTTGAATATTTGTATAATGTGACTTATTATTTGTATTAGTAACAATTAATGCAAGAATTGTGTTTAAGTTGATTGTACAATATGCTTAATAATTTGTATTTCTTATGTAAGGGGTGTTTTAATAACTAAATTAATTGTATTTATTGACCAATTAATTAATTGACTATATTAAATATTTTGACCAAATTAATAGTGCTTTGTATTTTGTACTTTAAGCTTTAAGACTTGTAAGTCTTAAAATTAAGATTGATGAGAAAGATCATTAATAGTGCTTTGTGTATTGTACAATAACCATTATAGCTTGTAAGTCTTAATTTTAAGACTAAAAGGAGAGAGATTCATTCCTACATTATATTTATTATAGTATAAAGAACATATATTACTAATTATTATCATTCTTTTATGTTTATTTATATCTATAATACATTGCTTGCTTAAAATTCAAAAGTTTGAAGATTGTAAATAAATTTTATCCCTTAAAATCTATAGTACATTAGAATAAACTTAAAGTATAATTTAGTAGAATTTTAAACTTTTTCAACATCTACAATAATATTTAGTTAGTAATATAATCTATTTAAGTAAAAATATGTCGTTGTATATGATTTATATTTATCTACATATCGATAAAACTTTCATCGCAATCGGAGGTCGAGAATATAACAAATATTTTCGGTCTCTAATTGCAACGAAATTTATATCGACATGTTGATAAAAATAAATCATCTAAAATGGTATATTTTAAATTTTCTAAAAATGTATATATAATAAGTTATGCAAGTAGAATGTAAATTTCAAATAACTAATTATTATATTAAAATATAACTAATTATTATATTAAAATATAAATAAAATTCAAAATGGAGAATGATGTGACTTTTGAGTAGGAAGACTACTGCAAATGTCAGAAAAGAAAAGTGACATGCCTATTGCAAATGGGGCGAATTGTTAGGGTCGAATAGACCATGCGTAATAGGCGCTGAAGCACCCAATTTACACATCAACAGTGCCCAACAGCGCCCCAGTTTGCAAAATGACTGGGCGTTATTGGCTAAAAAAATGTCCTATTCGTTGTTCTGACAGCGCCTAAGCTTCACTCTTTCTTTGTATTTTTTTTTTTATTTTATCTGTAAATTATACCCACAACGCCCCCACTCTCCACTACACCACTTTTTCAACAAAGCTCCATCCTACATGATACATGTCGAACAACCCCCCACTCTCCACTCCTCCCCACTACACACGGTCTTAGGGTCGAATAGAGCGAAATTCGCCTTTTTTGAAAGTCGGGTGTCATTAGACAAATTCCATAATGTCTATTAACACAACCCAAAAAAAAAAAAAAAAAAATTGTAGAAAGTGATTACCTGCCCTTATGTTTTTCCCTATAAAAATAAACTAACAATCATCATCCTAACCTAGTGTTACGCTGCGTTCTAGAGAAAAAAAAAAATGAATGAAAGTGAAAGAAAGAGGAATTAAAGTAAGAGAGAGAGGAAGTAAAGTGACTTTCACCCCAAAGGTGGAGTGAAAGTTTTATAACTAAAATATAACCACTTTACTTCACTTTACCTCACTTTACTTTCTAAAAAAAACTAGAGAACACAAACTTTCTCACTTTCACTTTACTTCCTCCTTTTTACTCAACTCGAGAATACAGTGTTAATTTCAATGACCCGTGTTTTACTAACATGAAACTATTAATTTTATATTTATACTTCTGTTTATTCAACAACACAACATTTTATATTCATGTATGCAAGTTTTTAAGTTCTAACCACAAATATTCTGATGTACATGTTTCTATATTACTAATCTTTTTCATAGTGATTTGAAACAAAGTTTATAGTTATCTACCATCTACCAATATATATATATATATATATATATATATATATATATATATATATATATATATATATATATATATATATATATAAAAGAGCATGGTAAATTACAAAATGAATAAGTAAGAACCGTTAGATGATTTTTAACTTTTAATTATAACCTTTAGATCAAAATTATGATGCTATCATTGACTTTATTTTTGGTCAAACACAATATTAGTCCTTCGACTTTATATAATAGTCAAAGACACTATTTTTTAAGTTAAAATACACCTTATGTCTTTAATTAGTATTCACTTATATGCCACACATTCTACTCCCTCCGTCCCATATTAAGTGTCCACTTTTCAAATGCACAAAATTTTAGAAAATTTCACTAACTACACTCTCCACCAATCAAATATCATTATTACTCACTAAAGTCTCTTCTCATTGGTTGGAATATAATATGGACACTTAATTTGGGACATCCCAAGATTTCATTGTGGACATTTAATATATGCCACACATTCTATATGTTTACACAATATATCCCTTTAATTAATTAAATTAATGATACAACAAAATTATAAATCTGATATTATTATTATAAAAAAAAATTTGCCCTTTAGATCAAAATTATGATGTTATCATTAACTTTATTATTGATCAAACATAATATTAGTTCTTTAATTTTATATAATTAATTAAAATACATCTTTTAAAGTCAAAATACACCTTATGTCTTTAATTACTCCGTAATATTTACTTATATACCACACATTCTATATATTTATACAATACACCTCTTTAATTAATTAAATTAATGATACAACAAAATTATAAAAATTAGTATTATTATTATAAAAACACATTTGCGTTAACTTTCAATAAAAACCTTTAGATCAAAATTATGATGTCATCATTCACTCTATTATTTGTTAAACACACATTTAAGTTACAGCTTGTGTTGTAATGGCACCACAACTTGTACACTTTTTGAGCATAAAGAAAAGGTTAATTTATGATTATTTTCAGTTTTGTGCCATGATTTCTTGGTGTTTGGTTTCTTTTTAGTTTTATTTATCCTATTATATTGTACCTATGCTTAGAAGTAGTTATGGTTTGTTTTTAGTTTTCTTAATGTCTGGAACAGATTTTCTGCTTCGTTTCTTGATCTTGAAAGATTTGTTCTATACGTAGTCAAGGTAACCAGACCGTTGTCTCCATTCAACTATTCAAGTGTTTGAATGTGAAAGGAGTCTTACAAAAGATTGTAGGCTGCTTCGAAATTAGTTTAATCTTTCTGGCATTCCTCCGGCCCTAAGGTTTGTTGACGGATTGATTATTGACATCGAGTAAGATAAAATGCATGTGATTTTGTGGACTGATGTGTTTATATATATATATATATATATATATATATATATATATATATATATATATATATATATATATATATGATATGATATGATATGCAACTTGATGACCCCGAAAACGAAAGAAAAAGAAAAGGTCTAGAAAGTGATTACCTGCCCTTGACGTCTTTCCCTTTTAAATCAGCAACCTCTGTGAGTGCTTTATTCCATTGATCCATCTTTTGACCCCATCTTACTCTTTTCTCTGTGTTTGTTTCGGCCTCCATCTTCCGTCTGTGCTCTGCCATGGCATCTCCAAAGCTGTTTTGTTGCTTCCTTACATCGGTTGGCTCAACATGATAGAAAATGGGGATAACAATATGGTTAGAGACCCGACGTTGTTCAAGGATGAGTACTAGTTCATCAAGACACCATGTGGAAGTAGCGTAATTCTTGGACAGCACTATTACAGAAACCTTTGATGATCTAATGGCATCCTCCAGTTCAGGTTTCAGGTCTTCTCCGGTTTCAATCTCTTCATCATCCAAAAAGGTAGTTATGTCAGCAGCATCCAGGGCCTCGTAGAGGTAAGCGGTAAAACTATTACGAGTGTCGGCTCCTCTGAAACTTAAAAATACATCATATCGTTTATTATTATTATTATGATCATGACTACTGGATGAAGATCCTTCTTCAACTTCACTGATTATAACCATTATGAGTGATTTGATTATGATATGAGTTTGGCTACCATTTTACAGTAATTTTTTTTGAACAGCATATGAGTGGCTAGGCTACCATCATCAACCAATAAATAGAAGAGGGTGAAGAGGTCTCAGTCAACCATTAAGTTTTCATGGGACCCACGGCCTGAAAGGTTGTCGATTTTGCTTCGAAATTTCTTACCAATGAGATTGTAATATTTCAACCTACTTTTAACAAGTGAAATATGTTATTATAACTTTTTTATTTTATCTTTTTGAAAAAGTAACTTTTATTCATACTCGTATCTACCAAGATGGTGATACGTAACAACTTACATATAATGATTACAATTATTTGAATTTACACCAATCGGACCAACTAATGCTAGTAATCTTCTTTATATTCTTATACCAAAGAAAAGCCAAAGATTTGATATTTTGCAAAACCATCTCGACGTTGATGCTAGCATTCGAGAAACATCGATCATTCCTAGCTTTCTAAATACACCAACAAGCCACCATTATAATACCTTTGAGAGCTTTTTTTTTTCTTCCATATCCCCACATTGTCATGGATCTCCACCAAATCTTTTACCGTGAACACAAAGAACGGACAAGCATTACACCATATGCAAATGTATTGCCAGACCAAATTCGCCACCCAACAAGCACAAAACAAGTGATCCACCGTTTCTAGACATTCCCTGCACAACACACAATACCCATTTCCAAAATTACAGTTATGGGACATAAGAGTATCAAGAGTAGGGATATGATCCATAACTAGCCTTCACATAAAGATGTTGATTTTTTTTAAAACCCATTTAGATAAGGGTGTCAAAAAAAACCGTACCCAAATAACCCAACCCAACCCGACCCGAATGTGTTTGGGTCATATAGGTCACCTTATTTGGGTTTATGTGGGTTATTTGGGTTAACCCGAACCCAAATCTTTTATATGATTTGGTATATGGGTTAAACATAAAAAGATTTGGGCTACCCGAATAACCCGAATAAGCGTTTTATTATTCTTATTACTATATATATTAAAGATCATTCAATACGATGTCGTTCCATCTACAGTGCCCCATCTACAGTAGCGGGCTGCTACAGTACCCGGCCCACTTTTTTTTTTTTTTTTTTTTTTTTTTTTTTTTTTGGTACCAAACGGCCTAGAAAAATTATGAAACTTGCGCCATTATTAACGAAATAATTTTCCCAACAAAACGAGTATAAATATGCAATACTTTATTGAAATCAATATATTTGTCTTTGCTTTTGTTTTTATTATTTTTCGTACCAAACGGCCTCGAAAAATTATGAAACTTGCGTCATTATTAACGAAATAATTTTCCCAACAAACTCACCCCTTCTCCCCGCAACGCGGGGGGTTCGTCGCCTGACTCGTTATTATTATTATTTGATATTTTATTAGTGGGTTGCAACAAGTATCTATGTGACATCTACTCCACCTACCTAGTAGGTTAGTAGCATGTGTATTACGTACTATCTATGTGACCCCTACTTCATCCCACCTCATCTAATTTTATCTCTAAGATAAGTGAAATCTTAGAAACATCCAATCAAAACACTCCAAATCAACTTTTTTTTTTTTTTTTTTTTTTTTTTACAAAGTGGTGAATCTAGTGAAAGGGTAAGTAAAAAAGAAAAGGCAAAAAGGTAAGTAAAAAGAAAAGGTAAAACGGGTGACAGTTTTCTTCACCTAAGTGAAATGATGAAAAATGTAGTCCAATTTTATTTTTATATTATCTATTTCATTTTATTTATTTATTAAGTAGTTAACGTGGCTTGTGGGTATATGTGATACGTTAATAAGTGAGGAGGGTTAATGAAGTAGAAAATATGTTAATTTTAAGTAATAATGTTAATCATAATGTTAATTCCGTACCCGCTCGAGTTTTGTATGATTCGGGTGCTAGTGTGTCCTTCGTATCGTATAATTTTAGTAAGCAACTAACCACCCTACTAGTTAAACTTCTGATGCCCCTCGAAGTCGAATTAGCCGATAGTAAAGTTGTTGTTGTATCCAATGTGTATCGAGACGTAGAGATAGAAATCAATGATAATGCCTTTGAGATTGATTTAATTCTCATTATGCTCGGGGAATTTGATATTGTCATAGGCATGGATTGGCTTGACAAATATAATGCGGCCATCCTATGTAGCCAAAAGATCATCCGGGTTGTAAATCCTAGCGGTCGTGAAATGATTATTTATGGCGATAAAAGGAAGGGTGAATTAAAGTTATGCTCCGTGATGAAGGCTAGGAGATATTTATCACGTGGTTTTTATGCCTTCATGGCTCACGTGATAGATACGAGCTTTGAAAAGAAAAGCATCGATGATGTTCCGGTTGTAAATGAATTTTGTGACGTCTTTCCGGAAGACTTGCCGGGTATTCCACCCGAAAGGCAAGTTGAATTCCGTATTGATGTTGTTCCGGGTGCTACACCTATTACAAAAACTCCTTATTGTCTAGCTCCGTCCGAAATGAAAGAGCTAATGAGTCAACTTCAAGAATTGCTTGACAAAGGCTTTATCCGTCCTAGTAGTTCGCCATGGGGAGCTCCAATCTTGTTCGTTAAGAAGAAAGATGGTAGTATGCGGATGTGCATTGACTACCGCGAATTGAATAAAGTCACGGTGAAAAACATGTATCCGTTACCAAGAATTGATGATCTCTTTGATCAACTTCAAGGTGCGAGGTGGTTTTCGAAGATCGATCTTCGTTCGGGTTATCATCAATTGAAGGTTCGAGAAGTAGACATTCCTAAGACGGCCTTTAGGACCCGATATGGGCATTATGAGTTTACGGTTATGCCCTTTGGTCTCACAAACGCGCCTGCGGTTTTCATGGATCTTATGAACCGCGTATGTAGACCAATGTTGGATAGATCTGTCATAGTGTTCATTGATGATATTCTTATCTACTCAAAGAGTAAGGAGAAACATGCCGCGCATTTACGGGAGATTCTGGAGACATTGAGGAAAGAAAGATTATACGCCAAGTTCTCAAAATGTGAATTTTGGTTACAAGAAGTCCAATTCCTCGGTCATGTTATTAATTCTGACGGTATTAAAGTTGATCCTTCAAAGGTAGAAGCTGTAATGAAATGGCAAGCGCCAAAGAATGTCGGTGAGATTCGAAGTTTTCTTGGACTCGCGGTGTAACACCCCGACCCGACAAGGGTAGAGATGTCACAATAATGGTGACATATCAGAAACATACACAAGCATACATCTTCAATAATACAAAGGAATACAAAGGTTACAAGAAATTACAAGGAAATACAAAATTTACAAAGGAATAAATACTAGGTTCAAAAATCTAAATTCTTCTAATCATCTCTATAACAAAATAACTATCACAGTGTAGTCTTCTAAGTCCAATGGTCTCTTCACTCATACCCAAACCCGTCGTCCTGCTTATAACCTGCCGCACACGAAAAGAAAACGTGCGGCTGAGCTTATAAAGCCCAGTGAACAGATATAACGGACACAATGCAGTAGTAAAGAATAGTGAACAGTAAATGAAATACGAATCAATCCGAATTATGGCATAAGAAAAGGTAACAGTAATGAGAAGTACAAGGGTATAAAGTGTGGGAAACAGTAATCCTCTACGAGCCCAGTAACAGTAACAGTAACAGTATCATCATGTAGCCGTATAGAGGGGAGACCTCTCAGTAATCAGTAAATATGAGGGGAGTCCTCAAACAGTAAATTGGAGTAGCTAGCTCCCAGTAGTGTGAAAGACGTGTATCGCACACACCATCAGTCACCAGTAATAACAGTAATCAGTAATCAGTAATCAGTACAGTTCTAGGATGCATCCATACGCCCCTGGTGGCCATAAACCTCCCAACACACCAAATAAAATACAGAAAAGGGACGGAACAGGTCATCACTCTCCTGCCCTAGAGTCATGCCATCGGTGCATCAATGACATGGTCATGAAACCCTCATGACTAGTTATGGCTCGTAGTATCAAACTGTGGGTCAGTGGTCAAGTATCAGTATTCAGTATTCAGTTTAGTTTCATAGGTCAATATCCATTACAGTATATCAGAAAGTTCATATCAGATGGTTCAGTATCAGAAGGTTCAGTATCAGTAGGTTCAGTATCAGTAGGTTCAGTATCAGTAGGTCCAGTATCAGTAGGTTCAGTACCAGAAAGATTCAATATCAGAAAGGTCAATATCAGAAAGTTTAGGTTCATAGAAAAGATCTTAATTCAAAGGTTTCATAATAAGCTTATATTTAGAAATAATCTTTCAGTGACTTTCATAAATGATGTTTAATAAAACCCTTTTTATAAAGATAGTCCTTAAAAGAGATTTTCATAAAATCTTTAGTGCAGTTTCAATTTAAAATTGGTATGACATTGTATTCAAAAGCTTTTCTAAGAAAAATATTTCTATTCATCAAGGAAAGTCCCAATTCCAGTTTTAAATGTCAAAATGAATCTTCAGGGTATTCAGGGGTTTGCATGATTCAGGTCATAAGATGAAGATCGGATCATGTCAGGTATCAAAGGAATTAAAATAGGGTTCAGTTTATCAAAGGAACTCAGAAATCAAGTATCATGTCAGGAAGGTTCAAGTAAAGGGGATCATAGCAGTGGCATTAATACAGAGACCGACAGATCAGAAAGTAAAAGAGATCATGAGAAACCTGTGAGAAGGTTCAGAATATCTGTACCTTATACCGCAAATGAAAACACAACAGAACAACAAAGGTCGGGAACACTCCATCTTCAACGGATCTACACGAATATGATAATCAAGTATTATTTTATGTCCGTATGAATCAGGTTACTTATTTTAGTCGGATTTCCATATTTACTAACTTCCCATATTTAGTAGCTTTCCCGAAGTAGTAACTTTTCATATTTAGTAACTTGATACTTTAGGGTTACCAATGACAATTAAATGAACTTAAAGGTTTAATATGACCAATATCGTAGTTTAAGATTTAAAATGACGACCTATCAAAGTTTAAGGTTTAAAATGTATTTATTAGTTTTTAGGATTTATTATAACTAATTTAGTGCATGTTTAGCCAAATTAATAGACCCATTTAAATTTATTTACGTTAAAATCAATCCACTCACACACGCTTACAAGTACATGCATTACTATGGATTTGTTATGCTATAACCATGTCTCAATTTAATTACAGTACGCAGTATATGTTACAATAGTATGTAGTAGCTTTGTTGCTCTTCACATAGTAGTAAATATAATTAATGAATACGTCAATGAATATATGATACAATAGTATTCATTTCAATTTGAATATGTCATGACATTCAATAAAACCAAAAACTTTTGTTTATTCTTAACTGGTACGACAATACGCATGCATGCTCATCTTATTAGAATTTATACCTAACCGGAATATACCCCATCAAATCTACTCGAGACAACCCTCCTCTCGACACACTCACACTAAATAAATACGAAACCTTTAACCCTTTTGTTATAATATATACTAAGGTTTTGATTTTAGTAACCATAATGAATGTGTGATTAGTTCGAAAAGAGAATAAACCATGGTTCGCTAGGTCGAAAAGGAAAAGAACATATGAGTCGATACCACAAATCAAGGTCTTATTCAGATTTCATGTGATGACATATTTATATATATGCATAGGTTACTTGCAAATGAAACGACAACGAATCAAATGAGATTATACGACGATTTGTTTTAGATGTTGTTATATTCAGATTTATGTGCATATGTTTACGTGTCGAATGGGTCAAGAAAACAAGAGTGTGTTAGTGGTACCTGCTGCTTAACGAGACCGAGAGAAAGAGAGAACAAGAAGGACGATCGCAACCCCGCGAATCCAATACCCAACAGCAGCCCTATAACCACGAGCAAGACACTACTTCGAACCAGAAACCCAATGTTCACGATCACCTAATCGTACAATGATGGTATAAACCTTCGGCTATCACACCCAACATTAACCACCACGAACAGAAACAGAATCCAGACGTGAACCCCAATCTCGAATGAGATCATGCGAAGTCAAGACCTTGGAGTACCCACATACACCAACAAATACTCGAACACAACGTAGCCACGATCACAGCCCCCAACTCACTTTTGACAACACGGTCTGGAACTTGTTTAGGGTTGTATGTGAGGCCGGTTTTGAAGAGTGAGCGTGATATAGAGTTTATGGTACAACCAATTGTAGTCGACCATGATGGAACATGCAATAGATGAGAATCAATATGCATGGCTGAACAAAAGTATGAGAGGTTTTTTTTTTTTTTTTTTTTCTTTTTTTTTGAATGATAAAGAAAGAGTCATGCGTTTATTATGTATATATATTTTTCTTTTTCAGAAACGTATGGAATCTGGTACAGTGAGGAGGCGTGTGAATATTTTAGAAAACATAAAGATTTGATTGATATGGAGGCGTGATTTTAGGCTGAGATTGTGGGACCATAATCTTTTTAAATGGTATTGAGGTAACTGATATATTAATGTGAATTGATTGTTTGACGGTTTTTTTTTTTTTTTTTTTTTTTTTTTTTTTTTTTTTTTTTTTCCAAGTAAACATGTATTACTCAATAGAAAACCTCGTACTGATAAGTCAATTTATTTGTCGGTAATGATTGCATAATATCTCCTCTTCGCTTGGGCCGAACTATGGTGTAGTGACACACAAATAAAATTCGCCTAGCATATATATAGATCATGGTTCACGGAACTTGTTTTGTGATTTTTAATTTGTAGTGTATAGTTTTGTTAACTTAGGATAATTCACATATTAATTTATTTATCATATAACATAATTTATTTATCATATAACATAAGGTTGTAGATTCTTATTGTATTCATGATACTTCGATTATATTCGGAATGAAATGATTTAATGTCTTTTCAGAAGTTTCAAATTAGAGGGGCATTTTAGGCATTTTACATGTTCAAAATTTCTGGGTTTTACAACTCTTCCCCTCTAAAAGAAAATTTTCGTCCTCGAAAATTGAAGTCGCAAAGTTAGATGAAGTCGTAGCAAATCGCAACAGATCGTTACAAACATCCTCACGCCCGGTGAGGTTCTTCCAAAAAGGATCTTCAAACCGAACAGTTTCTCATGACTCAATCAAAACAAATTGAGTTCAGATTCTTCAGAAGGAGACAAATAGGTTGATTCAGATCAAAAGCACCTTACAATATGAAATGGATGATAGGTGCATCTTCTGAAATGCTCATATGGAATACAACAGAACTTTAAATCATATTAACTGCATCATCAGTAGAGAGCTCTACAAAGAGTTCAAGATTTATAATTGAGGTCAACAGAATGTAAAGCGAAAGTCCAAACTCATCCAGATACCTAATGAATGAAAACAGAGTATACGCGTAGGTAGAATGAACCTAATGTCTCACTAATCACGGATAGACCAACGGAGATCAGATTCTAAACTTCTTAGGTACTCCCCCAAGATATCTTATGGCCACAATGAGTGCACGTTATATGGTGTAAGTATTATCACGTTGATCAGGCGTCATAATACTAGCACCACATAAATATGCCTTCATGATGATCATACTTTATCTCGAGTTGTGAGTATAACAACCTATCTTAATCCACCTAGTACTTCTACAGTCTCAGAGTCAACCAGATCAAAGTCATAGTCAAGAGAGAAATAAGACTATTCGCAAGAGTATCGAAATTTCCAGATTGCCTAGCAGAGTAAGGCACGCCGTCACAAGCATCAGATTTTCCACAGTTCGCCAAAATTCCTCAGAACAAAACCATCATCGAACATACGAAAATAAGCACGGGGCTGAAATGCTTCTAGGAACTTAAATCATTAGCGGATCTTATCATGATATAACGAAGCTTAAGGGAGTCAACGGAAATGAAAACTAATCGTCAGTAACTTCGGTTTTCACAGAATCAATTCTCCCAAACATAAAAGGTCTGATTTAGAAATCCGTTCATTCAAAACATCTACTCTCTTCAAGTCCGGTTAATCTGTCTTTGTTATTCCATCAAGCTGGAAGTGAAACAAAATCTTGATCTTGTGTCTGGTTCATCAAGCCTCCTGCAGTTCTTCATGGAATGTGATGGAGTATATGTGAATTTCTGGCACGATCTTTAAGTTTCTTCATCACCCAGTCTACTTCCGCTCTCAATTCATCTTAGTACAACCAAAATGAATAGGGAAGTGAGACTGTACGTCTTCATCAGCTCCAGGTTCGCCGTCTTTCTTCTGCATCGCCAACACTTCTGTCTTGTAAGGAATGTCTTCACTCTTCAGGGTAGTCACCGTTGTTGTCAACTCCAGGTCAGGTAGCGAAGTAATTTTTCTGATGCGTTTCTAGTTGTCTTGATGCATACGCAAAACCTTCTGTGTTGCAAGGGAGGATAACCGGGTCTCTTTCTGAAATGTCTCAAAATTTATTCCGTCTGAGGGTATGGAAACAAATTTCTATTTCAGCTTTCCAAAAAACTCCGTTCTCAATCAGACTAGGTTGTTTCTTTCTGGTCACGAAATTTATCAAGGGTAACGCAAGTTGTAAACGTCTTCAGAATTCTGATGCAAGGTTCAAAAGATTTCAGTTTACCATTTTGTTATCGGTCTTGACCATTCGGTGATAGTTTCAAAATTTGCGGGATTTAAAAGGAATATTCTCAATCAAGAAAAACCGTTGTCTCAACAGACATCAATCTCTCAGAATGCACAAGTGATCGTCAATTTCTTACAAAGTGCAAAAATGATTTTCATGTTCTTATTCGTCTCTGAATGTACTATTAAGTCATACAATGACCATTTGCCCAAGTACTCACGAGAACACATTCATTCATGAAATTTACAGAATAGTCAGAGCTTTAGCTAATACTATTAGCGTCACAAATCTTTATATCAGTCGTTACAAATGCGGACAGCGATCTCAAGAATAACCTCAATTCATATTTCCATCTGAAGGAAACTTCGTGCTCTGAAATTTAATTAGATACAAAGTCGTTTCAGGGTGGAGAAATAAGGGTTCCAAAAAGCAATACGGTTCAGCTTCCATAATCAATACATGTCTCCTGTCATCATTCTTCTTTATTGCGAACAAAATTGAAATACGCCCAGAAAATACACTTAAGCGAACTTACTTCTCACTCCGGTGGAAAATTTAATGGTTCAATCAGAAATCGTGTTTAGAAAATTCAGGGTGCCAAGAAATTTTCAAGATAAGGTTCATTCATTGTTGTACGAAATGGGTTCAAGGAAACTTCATAATCGCGAACATAACACACGAGTCTTCAGAGTAATAATGATAGTCCAGAGTTTAACAATCGGTAATCATGGTAGGGAGTTCAAAATTGCTTCAAACGTCAAAGGTGTAAAACCCTAAAATTCAGTGTAATCTAAAATGACCAAAATGCCTCTCTAATTTTGAAATTTTAAGAATTTATAAAATAGAACAAAAGACATATTATTTGTACCTAAAGTAATTAACATTCTAAATTACCAAATAAATTAAACTAAAAACTTTGCATTAAAATTAAAATTACAAACAAATAATTCTCTACGTATATTCTATATTAGGCGATATACATTTTGGTTTATACATAAAATATTCGGCTAAGGATCAATGTGTAAGATATACATGCATTAAAATTTGAGTGATATCACAATTCCATAATATTTGATTCATTCCTTATTTACCAAAACACAAAAGTCGGTTCATCTATTCTTTATATACACCGAATCTTCTTTTTTTCCTCACTTTAAAAACCCTAAAAGTCCATCAAATAATCTCGGCTGCTACTTTTCTTTTTCTTCCATTCCTGTTCGATTCACAAGCGACTACTGCTGCTGTTTTATCTTCCTGTTCGATCCATAACACAGCAGCAAGGAGGCATTCGTGGGTACTTTGGTGATCAAGTGGTTGTAGCAATGTATGGTGGTCGACTGTTCTTGCAGCCTTGATGTTTCGATCATAGCGGGCTATTACTGATCGTGTATAATGGTGCCTTTGTTCCTTTCCATCCTTCCTGTTCCAGTCTAAGGTATTCCTGATCGTCCTTGCGTATTCTTGATTCGATTCATACAATATGTTTAAGTAGATAACATGGAAAACCATCACTAAATCTGGAAAACCTGGCTTACATGCTTATCGACCCTTTGTGTTCGTGATTTCTGTTATGACCTAATCAATCGAACCTTAAAACAGTATTGATACACGTGAATCTGTAACCATATATGTGAATTCAGTTATCCCTAATACGAACCATAAACACATGTGTGTTGTACACTTTTACTTTATATTATACAATATAATTGTATTTTTATTTTATGACTAGTACTAGGGGGATACAGGCTGTTCAATCTAAATAGAGGGTTTTGTCACATCCAATGGATATAAGCATGAAGATAACTAGTCACAACTTGTATACGTGAGATAACTAATCACAACTTGTATACTATACGTGATCACAATTTATGAGTAAAAATAAATAAATAATGATTTTTATCATAACGTAAGAGCAATTAACGCAACTATCCTATTGTGTTTCATATGTGTTGTGTCAAAATGCCACTTATAATTTATTCATTGACAAAATTTCCATTATGAATGAGTTATTTAATTGATGCTAGTTATCATCTACAATTGTTTAAGTTTATAATCATTAAAGTGGGGATTATTAAATGGTATGTAAAACTTTGATTATTATTACATTTAAGCATAGTCTTTAAAAAGAATGTGTCGCATTGTTTTGTCTCCTTTTGGTTTTACTTGGTATAACCTAAGTCCCTAATTCGGTTAAACCCTATTTTGGTCACGCATTAAGTAAGACTACAATTAACCTAAGTAAACCCTAGAGATGTAAATTAATAATGACAAGTATTTAAAATCCGTTATGACATTAAATGAACTATAAATGGACGTATAAGTAATTTATGATTAATCCGTGTAGATTCGTTGAGGAAGGCGTTTCCTTGTGTTCACTTTTCCGTTTGCTTTCATTCCATTCGCTAAGGTACAGATATTCTGCCCTTCTTGTAAGGAGCCTTCGTTTCTCTTGATCTCTTGTTTTGATTCGTTTAGGATTTCCCCAAGCCATTGCTATGTTCCCTTGTATTGTGAACCCTTGTTTTGAATCTTTTGCTTTGAACCCTTGCCTTGACCTTTTGTCTTGAACCTTGCCTTGAACCCTGCTATGAACCTTGATATGAACATTGCCATGAACCTGGACTTGAACCTTGATTACTTGATATTATAACTGAATGAGGAAAACCTTTTAAATTATTTATGAAATGTTTTATGAAAACTATTTTTAAAACTATCTTTATGAAAACTATTTTTGAAAACCATTTTTATGAAAACCATTTTAAAGATCATTTTTACGAAAACCATTATTGAAGGATTGTTTTTAAATGAACTTTTAAATTGAACCTTTACTATAAACCTTTGTTATGATCTCTTGTCTTGACCCTTGACCTGAACCTTGATAAACTTGGATTAGAAACTTGACTTGAATCTTGATACATTGATATGAACCCCTTGATATATGATTTGACTTGAATTCGAACTTGAAACATGATACTTGATACTTGACCTTGACCACAGTTTGAGACTACGAGCCATACTAGGCATGAGGGTTTCATGTCCTTGTCATTGATGCACCAATGACTTGACTTTTGGGTAGGAAAGTGATACCTATCCCGTCCCTGCCATGACTTGATAATTGAATTGTACACGTAGATGAAGACATTGTGGCAGCCTACAGGGGCGCATGGATGCATCCTAGATTTGTACTTGACTTGACTTGATTACTTGAATTGTTTAGTGACATGATGGGTGTGTGCGATACACGTCATTCACTCTTGGGAGCTCATGACTCCAACCCTTGGAGGTATCCCCTCATATTATACTTGGCATACCGAGGTCACCCCTCCGTATACATGTATACTTGTTTACTTGACTTGATATGATATGTTCTGGGCTCGTAGAGGATTTCTGTTTCTGTTTCTGTTACCCTATGACTTGATAGTTGACTTGACTTGAATTGAACTTGGGCTGGTGGGGGTTATGGTTGATTTTACACCTACCTATTGTAACTATTTCTTGATAACCTTTCCATTATCTTTTCTATTCTTGTTACACCATGAAATGTTCGTTTACTTCACTACCCTTTATTACTGCCTTGTTATCGTTATATCTGTTCACTGAGCTCTCGTAGCTCAGCCGCATTTCTTTTCCTGCGGCAGGTTTTAGTTTGGATGCTGGGTATGAGTGGAGAGTACTTGGGATTTTAGAAGACCCTACTAGCTATGGAAGATTATTAGAAGAATTTATATTTAGATTTAGAGTTATTGTATTGTAACCTTGTAGTTTCAGAGTTTCCATTGTAACCCTTGAATTTCTATTGTATTATTTATGTCTAATGCTTATGTTTGTTCTGATATGAAACCATCGTTGTGACATCTTTACCCTTATCGGGTTGGGGTGTTACAATTTATGGTATCAGAGACAGGTTGACGACTTGTAATACATTACCCTGTCCTGTGCGTTTAGGACCATTAGGCTTTCACTGTAAGAACATAGGAAGATACCTTGAGGATTTGCTGTAGGATTCCCTAATATGAACTTAAGTTTTGACCGGTGAGGAATGGGTAGACTATAAGGTATTCGTTTAAGCATCATTGTTTCCGCATTACTCTGATTCGTGCTTTGCTATGACATTGATCTTGTTCATCTTTAACCTGTAGAAGCACTAGCTGGATTAAGATAGTTTGTCCTGTTTACGACTTGAGATAAAGTATGATCATCATGAAGGTATATTTATGTGGTGCTGGTATTATTAACGTGATAATACTTACACCATATAACGTGCCCTCATTGTGGCCATAGGATATCTTGGGAAGTATCTAAGAAGTTTAGAATTTGATCCCCGATGGACTATCCGTAATTAGCGAGACCTTAGGTTCATCCTACCTGTTCGTATACTCTGCCCTTGTTCATTAGATGTCTGGACAAGTTTAGACTCTCGTTTTGCGTTCGGTTGACCCCAATTATAAATCTTGAACTCTTGTAGAGCTTTCTACTGTTGAAACAGTTAATTTGATCTGAAATCTTGTTCGTATTTCCATATAAGTCTTTCCTTTTGAAAGAACCTCTCCGAGCGTGAGAATGTTGGCGACGATCTCTTGCGATTTGCTACGACTTCGTCTAACCTTGCGACTTCAATTTTCGAGGGCGAAAATTTTTTTTTACAGGGGAAGAGTTGTAAAACCCTAAAATTCAGCGTAATCTAAAATGACCAAAATGCCTCTCTAATTTTGAAATTTTAAGAATTTATAAAATAGAACAAAAGACATATTATTTGTACCTAAAGTAATTAACATTCTAAATTACCAAATAAATTAAACTAAAAACTTTGCATTAAAATTAAAATTACAAACAAATAATTCTCTACGTATATTCTATATTAGGCGATATACATTTTGGTTTATACATAAAATATTCGGCTAAGGATCAATGTGTAAGATATACATGCATTAAAATTTGAGTGATATCACAATTCCATAATATTTGATTCATTCCTTATTTACCAAAACACAAAAGTCGGTTCATCTATTCTTTATATACACCGAATCTTCTTTTTTTCCTCACTTTAAAAACCCTAAAAGTCCATCAAATAATCTCGGCTGCTACTTTTCTTTTTCTTCCATTCCTGTTCGATTCACAAGCGACTACTGCTGCTGTTTTATCTTCCTGTTCGATCCATAACACAGCAGCAAGGAGGCATTCGTGGGTACTTTGGTGATCAAGTGGTTGTAGCAATGTATGGTGGTCGACTGTTCTTGCAGCCTTGATGTTTCGATCATAGCGGGCTATTACTGATCGTGTATAATGGTGCCTTTGTTCCTTTCCATCCTTCCTGTTCCAGTCTAAGGTATTCCTGATCGTCCTTGCGTATTCTTGATTCGATTCATACAATATGTTTAAGTAGATAACATGGAAAACCATCACTAAATCTGGAAAACCTGGCTTACATGCTTATCGACCCTTTGTGTTCGTGATTTCTGTTATGACCTAATCAATCGAACCTTAAAACAGTATTGATACACGTGAATCTGTAACCATATATGTGAATTCAGTTATCCCTAATACGAACCATAAACACATGTGTGTTGTACACTTTTACTTTATATTATACAATATAATTGTATTTTTATTTTATGACTAGTACTAGGGGGATACAGGCTGTTCAATCTAAATAGAGGGTTTTGTCACATCCAATGGATATAAGCATGAAGATAACTAGTCACAACTTGTATACGTGAGATAACTAATCACAACTTGTATACTATACGTGATCACAATTTATGAGTAAAAATAAATAAATAATGATTTTTATCATAACGTAAGAGCAATTAACGCAACTATCCTATTGTGTTTCATATGTGTTGTGTCAAAATGCCACTTATAATTTATTCATTGACAAAATTTCCATTATGAATGAGTTATTTAATTGATGCTAGTTATCATCTACAATTGTTTAAGTTTATAATCATTAAAGTGGGGATTATTAAATGGTATGTAAAACTTTGATTATTATTACATTTAAGCATAGTCTTTAAAAAGAATGTGTCGCATTGTTTTGTCTCCTTTTGGTTTTACTTGGTATAACCTAAGTCCCTAATTCGGTTAAACCCTATTTTGGTCACGCATTAAGTAAGACTACAATTAACCTAAGTAAACCCTAGAGATGTAAATTAATAATGACAAGTATTTAAAATCCGTTATGACATTAAATGAACTATAAATGGACGTATAAGTAATTTATGATTAATCCGTGTAGATTCGTTGAGGAAGGCGTTTCCTTGTGTTCACTTTTCCGTTTGCTTTCATTCCATTCGCTAAGGTACAGATATTCTGCCCTTCTTGTAAGGAGCCTTCGTTTCTCTTGATTTCTTATTATGATTCGTTTAGGATTTCCCCAAGCCATTGCTATGTTCCCTTGTATTGTGAACCCTTGTTTTGAATCTTTTGCTTTGAACCCTTGCCTTGACCTTTTGTCTTGAACCTTGCCTTGAACCCTGCTATGAACCTTGATATGAACCTTGCCATGAACCTGGACTTGAACCTTGATTACTTGATATTATAACTGAATGAGGAAAACCTTTTAAATTATTTATGAAATGTTTTATGAAAACTATTTTTAAAACTATCTTTATGAAAACTATTTTTGAAAACCATTTTTATGAAAACCATTTTAAAGATCATTTTTACGAAAACCATTATTGAAGGATTGTTTTTAAATGAACTTTTAAATTGAACCTTTACTATAAACCTTTGTTATGATCTCTTGTCTTGACCCTTGACCTGAACCTTGATAAACTTGGATTAGAAACTTGACTTGAATCTTGATACATTGATATGAACCCCTTGATATATGATTTGACTTGAATTCGAACTTGAAACATGATACTTGATACTTGACCTTGACCACAGTTTGAGACTACGAGCCATACTAGGCATGAGGGTTTCATGTCCTTGTCATTGATGCACCAATGACTTGACTTTTGGGTAGGAAAGTGATACCTATCCCGTCCCTGCCATGACTTGATAATTGAATTGTACACGTAGATGAAGACATTGTGGCAGCCTACAGGGGCGCATGGATGCATCCTAGATTTGTACTTGACTTGACTTGATTACTTGAATTGTTTAGTGACATGATGGGTGTGTGCGATACACGTCATTCACTCTTGGGAGCTCATGACTCCAACCCTTGGAGGTATCCCCTCATATTATACTTGGCATACCGAGGTCACCCCTCCGTATACATGTATACTTGTTTACTTGACTTGATATGATATGTTCTGGGCTCGTAGAGGATTTCTGTTTCTGTTTCTGTTACCCTATGACTTGATAGTTGACTTGACTTGAATTGAACTTGGGCTGGTGGGGGTTATGGTTGATTTTACACCTACCTATTGTAACTATTTCTTGATAACCTTTCCATTATCTTTTCTACTCTTGTTACACCATGAAATGTTCGTTTACTTCACTACCCTTTATTACTGCCTTGTTATCGTTATATCTGTTCACTGAGCTCTCGTAGCTCAGCCGCATTTCTTTTCCTGCGGCAGGTTTTAGTTTGGATGCTGGGTATGAGTGGAGAGTACTTGGGATTTTAGAAGACCCTACTAGCTATGGAAGATTATTAGAAGAATTTATATTTAGATTTAGAGTTATTGTATTGTAACCTTGTAGTTTCAGAGTTTCCATTGTAACCCTTGAATTTCTATTGTATTATTTATGTCTAATGCTTATGTTTGTTCTGATATGAAACCATCGTTGTGACATCTTTACCCTTATCGGGTTGGGGTGTTACAATTTATGGTATCAGAGACAGGTTGACGACTTGTAATACATTACCCTGTCCTGTGCGTTTAGGACCATTAGGCTTTCACTGTAAGAACATAGGAAGATACCTTGAGGATTTGCTGTAGGATTCCCTAATATGAACTTAAGTTTTGACCGGTGAGGAATGGGTAGACTATAAGGTATTCGTTTAAGCATCATTGTTTCCGCATTACTCTGATTCGTGCTTTGCTATGACATTGATCTTGTTCATCTTTAACCTGTAGAAGCACTAGCTGGATTAAGATAGTTTGTCCTGTTTACGACTTGAGATAAAGTATGATCATCATGAAGGTATATTTATGTGGTGCTGGTATTATTAACGTGATAATACTTACACCATATAACGTGCCCTCATTGTGGCCATAGGATATCTTGGGAAGTATCTAAGAAGTTTAGAATTTGATCCCCGATGGACTATCCGTAATTAGCGAGACCTTAGGTTCATCCTACCTGTTCGTATACTCTGCCCTTGTTCATTAGATGTCTGGACAAGTTTAGACTCTCGTTTTGCGTTCGGTTGACCCCAATTATAAATCTTGAACTCTTGTAGAGCTTTCTACTGTTGAAACAGTTAATTTGATCTGAAATCTTGTTCGTATTTCCATATAAGCCTTTCCTTTTGAAAGAACCTCTCCGAGCGTGAGAATGTTGGCGACGATCTCTTGCGATTTGCTACGACTTCGTCTAACCTTGCGACTTCAATTTTCGAGGGCGAAAATTTTTTTTTAGAGGGGAAGAGTTGTAAAACCCTAAAATTCAGCGTAATCTAAAATGACCAAAATGCCTCTCTAATTTTGAAATTTTAAGAATTTATAAAATAGAACAAAAGACATATTATTTGTACCTAAAGTAATTAACATTCTAAATTACCAAATAAATTAAACTAAAAACTTTGCATTAAAATTAAAATTACAAACAAATAATTCTCTACGTATATTCTATATTAGGCGATATACATTTTGGTTTATACATAAAATATTCGGCTAAGGATCAATGTGTAAGATATACATGCATTAAAATTTGAGTGATATCACAATTCCATAATATTTGATTCATTCCTTATTTACCAAAACACAAAAGTCGGTTCATCTATTCTTTATATACACCGAATCTTCTTTTTTTCCTCACTTTAAAAACCCTAAAAGTCCATCAAATAATCTCGGCTGCTACTTTTCTTTTTCTTCCATTCCTGTTCGATTCACAAGCGACTACTGCTGCTGTTTTATCTTCCTGTTCGATCCATAACACAGCAGCAAGGAGGCATTCGTGGGTACTTTGGTGATCAAGTGGTTGTAGCAATGTATGGTGGTCGACTGTTCTTGCAGCCTTGATGTTTCGATCATAGCGGGCTATTACTGATCGTGTATAATGGTGCCTTTGTTCCTTTCCATCCTTCCTGTTCCAGTCTAAGGTATTCCTGATCGTCCTTGCGTATTCTTGATTCGATTCATACAATATGTTTAAGTAGATAACATGGAAAACCATCACTAAATCTGGAAAACCTGGCTTACATGCTTATCGACCCTTTGTGTTCGTGATTTCTGTTATGACCTAATAAATCGAACCTTAAAACAGTATTGATACACGTGAATCTGTAACCATATATGTGAATTCAGTTATCCCTAATACGAACCATAAACACATGTGTGTTGTACACTTTTACTTTATATTATACAATATAATTGTATTTTTATTTTATGACTAGTACTAGGGGGATACAGGCTGTTCAATCTAAATAGAGGGTTTTGTCACATCCAATGGATATAAGCATGAAGATAACTAGTCACAACTTGTATACGTGAGATAACTAATCACAACTTGTATACTATACGTGATCACAATTTATGAGTAAAAATAAATAAATAATGATTTTTATCATAACGTAAGAGCAATTAACGCAACTATCCTATTGTGTTTCATATGTGTTGTGTCAAAATGCCACTTATAATTTATTCATTGACAAAATTTCCATTATGAATGAGTTATTTAATTGATGCTAGTTATCATCTACAATTGTTTAAGTTTATAATCATTAAAGTGGGGATTATTAAATGGTATGTAAAACTTTGATTATTATTACATTTAAGCATAGTCTTTAAAAAGAATGTGTCGCATTGTTTTGTCTCCTTTTGGTTTTACTTGGTATAACCTAAGTCCCTAATTCGGTTAAACCCTATTTTGGTCACGCATTAAGTAAGACTACAATTAACCTAAGTAAACCCTAGAGATGTAAATTAATAATGACAAGTATTTAAAATCCGTTATGACATTAAATGAACTATAAATGGACGTATAAGTAATTTATGATTAATCCGTGTAGATTCGTTGAGGAAGGCGTTTCCTTGTGTTCACTTTTCCGTTTGCTTTCATTCCATTCGCTAAGGTACAGATATTCTGCCCTTCTTGTAAGGAGCCTTCGTTTCTCTTGATTTCTTATTATGATTCGTTTAGGATTTCCCCAAGCCATTGCTATGTTCCCTTGTATTGTGAACCCTTGTTTTGAATCTTTTGCTTTGAACCCTTGCCTTGATCTTTTGTCTTGAACCTTGCCTTGAACCCTGCTATGAACCTTGATATGAACCTTGCCATGAACCTGGACTTGAACCTTGATTACTTGATATTATAACTGAATGAGGAAAACCTTTTAAATTATTTATGAAATGTTTTATGAAAACTATTTTTAAAACTATCTTTATGAAAACTATTTTTGAAAACCATTTTTATGAAAACCATTTTAAAGATCATTTTTACGAAAACCATTATTGAAGGATTGTTTTTAAATGAACTTTTAAATTGAACCTTTACTATAAACCTTTGTTATGATCTCTTGTCTTGACCCTTGACCTGAACCTTGATAAACTTGGATTAGAAACTTGACTTGAATCTTGATACATTGATATGAACCCCTTGATATATGATTTGACTTGAATTCGAACTTGAAACATGATACTTGATACTTGACCTTGACCACAGTTTGAGACTACGAGCCATACTAGGCATGAGGGTTTCATGTCCTTGTCATTGATGCACCAATGACTTGACTTTTGGGTAGGAAAGTGATACCTATCCCGTCCCTGCCATGACTTGATAATTGAATTGTACACGTAGATGAAGACATTGTGGCAGCCTACAGGGGCGCATGGATGCATCCTAGATTTGTACTTGACTTGACTTGATTACTTGAATTGTTTAGTGACATGATGGGTGTGTGCGATACACGTCATTCACTCTTGGGAGCTCATGACTCCAACCCTTGGAGGTATCCCCTCATATTATACTTGGCATACCGAGGTCACCCCTCCGTATACATGTATACTTGTTTACTTGACTTGATATGATATGTTCTGGGCTCGTAGAGGATTTCTGTTTCTGTTTCTGTTACCCTATGACTTGATAATTGACTTGACTTGAATTGAACTTGGGCTGGTGGGGGTTATGGTTGATTTTACACCTACCTATTGTAACTATTTCTTAATAACCTTTCCATTATCTTTTCTACTCTTGTTACACCATGAAATGTTCGTTTACTTCACTACCCTTTATTACTGCCTTGTTATCGTTATATCTGTTCACTGAGCTCTCGTAGCTCAGCCGCATTTCTTTTCCTGCGGCAGGTTTTAGTTTGGATGCTGGGTATGAGTGGAGAGTACTTGGGATTTTAGAAGACCCTACTAGCTATGGAAGATTTTTAGAAGAATTTATATTTAGATTTAGAGTTATTGTATTGTAACCTTGTAGTTTCAGAGTTTCCATTGTAACCCTTGAATTTCTATTGTATTATTTATGTCTAATGCTTATGTTTGTTCTGATATGAAACCATCGTTGTGACATCTTTACCCTTATCGGGTTGGGGTGTTACAAAAGGTGAGACATAGGAGGATAGTTGTCAATCCTTTATCAGAATAACATTAGAGTTAACAGTCCAAAGAAAGACAGATCAACAAGGCAAATCTTATCGTTCAAAATGAGAGGAAAATATTCTTATACTCGTGGTTAAACACCACAAAACTTCTCATAGTAATAGAGACGGGTAAGACGGAATCAAATAGCGTCAGACGATTCATAGATGCTTATCCAAAAGCAAGAGACAATTAACAGAAGGAATCAAATGCTTATCAAAAGCAGAAGACAAATAACAGAAGGTGTCAAGTACGTCATTGCCAAGGAGATTTTCAGAATGCCCGAAGAGGCATCAAAATGATTAACAGAAGGATCAGGGGTCAGAGTCGGACTCTGCAGACAAGGATCAAATAGTGTCAGGCCATATAATGCAGTTCTCAATGCCTTCCAGATTTATTTAATTCTCAAATTTTGGGTAGTGCAAAGCATGAGCTTTCAATTTCTAAAAGTGATCTTAACAAACTTAAATCAAAAGCAGGGCACGAATCAGAGTGATGCGGAAGCAAAATACTTAAACAAACGCCTTATAGTCTACCCATTCCTCACCGGTCAGAACTTAAGTTCCTATAGGGAAATCCTAAAGCAGATTCTTACAGGTTATCTTATGAGCGCCTACAGTGGAAACTTAGTGGTCTAACTTACACAGGTCAAGGGTAAATGTATTACGAGTCGAAACCTGTCTCTGATACCATAAATTGTAACACCCCGACCCGACAAGGGTAGAGATGTCACAATAATGGTGACATATCAGAAACATACACAAGCATACATCTTCAATAATACAAAGGAATACAAAGGTTACAAGAAATTACAAGGAAATACAAAATTTACAAAGGAATAAATACTAGGTTCAAAAATCTAAATTCTTCTAATCATCTCTATAACAAAATAACTATCACAGTGTAGTCTTCTAAGTCCAATGGTCTCTTCACTCATACCCAAACCCGTCGTCCTGCTTATAACCTGCCGCACACGAAAAGAAAACGTGCGGCTGAGCTTATAAAGCCCAGTGAACAGATATAACGGACACAATGCAGTAGTAAAGAATAGTGAACAGTAAATGAAATACGAATCAATCCGAATTATGGCATAAGAAAATGTAACAGTAATGAGAAGTACAAGGGTATAAAGTGTGGGAAACAGTAATCCTCTACGAGCCCAGTAACAGTAACAGTAACAGTATCATCATGTAGCCGTATAGAGGGGAGACCTCTCAGTAATCAGTAAATATGAGGGGAGTCCTCAAACAGTAAATTGGAGTAGCTAGCTCCCAGTAGTGTGAAAGACGTGTATCGCACACACCATCAGTCACCAGTAATAACAGTAATCAGTAATCAGTAATCAGTACAGTTCTAGGATGCATCCATACGCCCCTGGTGGCCATAAACCTCCCAACACACCAAATAAAATACAGAAAAGGGACGGAACAGGTCATCACTCTCCTGCCCTAGAGTCATGCCATCGGTGCATCAATGACATGGTCATGAAACCCTCATGACTAGTTATGGCTCGTAGTATCAAACTGTGGGTCAGTGGTCAAGTATCAGTATTCAGTATTCAGTTTAGTTTCATAGGTCAATATCCATTACAGTATATCAGAAAGTTCATATCAGATGGTTCAGTATCAGAAGGTTCAGTATCAGTAGGTTCAGTATCAGTAGGTTCAGTATCAGTAGGTTCAGTATCAGTAGGTTCAGTACCAGAAAGATTCAATATCAGAAAGGTCAATATCAGAAAGTTTAGGTTCATAGAAAAGATCTTAATTCAAAGGTTTCATAATAAGCTTATATTTAGAAATAATCTTTCAGTGACTTTCATAAATGATGTTTAATAAAACCCTTTTTATAAAGATAGTCCTTAAAAGAGATTTTCATAAAATCTTTAGTGCAGTTTCAATTTAAAATTGGTATGACATTGTATTCAAAAGCTTTTCTAAGAAAAATATTTTCATATCATCAAGGAAAGTCCCAATTCCAGTTTTAAATGTCAAAATGAATCTTCAGGGTATTCAGGGGTTTGCATGATTCAGGTCATAAGATGAAGATCGGATCATGTCAGGTATCAAAGGAATTAAAATAGGGTTCAGTTTATCAAAGGAACTCAGAAATCAAGTATCATGTCAGGAAGGTTCAAGTAAAGGGGATCATAGCAGTGGCATTAATACAGAGACCGACAGATCAGAAAGTAAAAGAGATCATGAGAAACCTGTGAGAAGGTTCAGAATATCTGTACCTTATACCGCAAATGAAAACACAACAGAACAACAAAGGTCGGGAACACTCCATCTTCAACGGATCTACACGAATATGATAATCAAGTATTATTTTATGTCCGTATGAATCAGGTTACTTATTTTAGTCGGATTTCCATATTTACTAACTTCCCATATTTAGTAGCTTTCCCGAAGTAGTAACTTTTCATATTTAGTAACTTGATACTTTAGGGTTACCAATGACAATTAAATGAACTTAAAGGTTTAATATGACCAATATCGTAGTTTAAGATTTAAAATGACGACCTATCAAAGTTTAAGGTTTAAAATGTATTTATTAGTTTTTAGGATTTATTATAACTAATTTAGTGCATGTTTAGCCAAATTAATAGACCCATTTAAATTTATTTACGTTAAAATCAATCCACTCACACACGCTTACAAGTACATGCATTACTATGGATTTGTTATGCTATAACCATGTCTCAATTTAATTACAGTACGCAGTATATGTTACAATAGTATGTAGTAGCTTTGTTGCTCTTCACATAGTAGTAAATATAATTAATGAATACGTCAATGAATATATGATACAATAGTATTCATTTCAATTTGAATCTGTCATGACATTCAATAAAACCAAAAACTTTTGTTTATTCTTAACTGGTACGACAATACGCATGCATGCTCATCTTATTAGAATTTATACCTAACCGGAATATACCCCATCAAATCTACTCGAGACAACCCTCCTCTCGACACACTCACACTAAATAAATACGAAACCTTTAACCCTTTTGTTATAATATATACTAAGGTTTTGATTTTAGTAACCATAATGAATGTGTGATTAGTTCGAAAAGAGAATAAACCATGGTTCGCTAGGTCGAAAAGGAAAAGAACATATGAGTCGATACCACAAATCAAGGTCTTATTCAGATTTCATGTGATGACATATTTATATATATGCATAGGTTACTTGCAAATGAAACGACAACGAATCAAATGAGATTATACGACGATTTGTTTTAGATGTTGTTATATTCAGATTTATGTGCATATGTTTACGTGTCGAATGGGTCAAGAAAACAAGAGTGTGTTAGTGGTACCTGCTGCTTAACGAGACCGAGAGAAAGAGAGAACAAGAAGGACGATCGCAACCCCGCGAATCCAATACCCAACAGCAGCCCTATAACCACGAGCAAGACACTACTTCGAACCAGAAACCCAATGTTCACGATCACCTAATCGTACAATGATGGTATAAACCTTCGGCTATCACACCCAACATTAACCACCACGAACAGAAACAGAATCCAGACGTGAACCCCAATCTCGAATGAGATCATGCGAAGTCAAGACCTTGGAGTACCCACATACACCAACAAATACTCGAACACAACGTAGCCACGATCACAGCCCCAACTCACTTTTGACAACACGGTCTGGAACTTGTTTAGGGTTGTATGTGAGGCCGGTTTTGAAGAGTGAGCGTGATATAGAGTTTATGGTACAACCAATTGTAGTCGACCATGATGGAACATGCAATAGATGAGAATCAATATGCATGGCTGAACAAAAGTATGAGAGGTTTTTTTTTTTTTTTTTTTTTTCTTTTTTTTTGAATGATAAAGAAAGAGTCATGCGTTTATTATGTATATATATTTTTCTTTTTCAGAAACGTATGGAATCTGGTACAGTGAGGAGGCGTGTGAATATTTTAGAAAACATAAAGATTTGATTGATATGGAGGCGTGATTTTAGGCTGAGATTGTGGGACCATAATCTTTTTAAATGGTATTGAGGTAACTGATATATTAATGTGAATTGATTGTTTGACGGTTTTTTTTTTTTTTTTTTTTTTTTTTTTTTTTTTTTTCCAAGTAAACATGTATTACTCAATAGAAAACCTCGTACTGATAAGTCAATTTATTTGTCGGTAATGATTGCATAATATCTCCTCTTCGCTTGGGCCGAACTATGGTGTAGTGACACACAAATAAAATTCGCCTAGCATATATATAGATCATGGTTCACGGAACTTGTTTTGTGATTTTTAATTTGTAGTGTATAGTTTTGTTAACTTAGGATAATTCACATATTAATTTATTTATCATATAACATAATTTATTTATCATATAACATAAGGTTGTAGATTCTTATTGTATTCATGATACTTCGATTATATTCGGAATGAAATGATTTAATGTCTTTTCAGAAGTTTCAAATTAGAGGGGCATTTTAGGCATATTACATGTTCAAAATTTCTGGGTTTTACACGCGGGATACTACTGTAGGTTTATACAAGACTTCTCTAAAATCGCGTCGTCACTAACAAAACTCACTAGGAAGAACGTTATTTTTTAGTGGGGTGAAGAACAGGACGAAGTCTTTCTCACCTTACGAAGAAAGTTATGTGAAGCACCAATTCTTGTGTTGCCGGAAGGAACTGATTATATGGTGGTTTACAGTGACGCGTCTTATTCCGGTCTCGGATGTGTTCTTATACAAAGGGGTAAAGTAATTGCTTACGCCTCGAGACAACTAAAGAAGCATGAAGAAAATTATGCAACTCATGATCTTGAGTTCGCGGATGTGGTTTTTGCATTAAAACTTTGGAGGCATTATTTGTATGGTGTCAAGTTTGTAATTTACACCGATCATAGAAGCCTTCAATACTTCCTGTGGAAAACTAGAAGGGGGGTTGAATAGTTTTACGTCCTTTTATTTTTATTTTGAAAACTTTGTTTTCTTTTAAAACTTAGATTAGAGTTTATGAAAAATGATACTTGAACAATGTTGTTAATTGTATGAGTATCCTTTTTAGATATGTTATAAAAGTTTTGTTTATATGAATGGAGTTTTAAATTGATCTTTATGTGAAACCAACTTCTAATTAATACTAACAGTTATATATGCCTATATGTATGAAAGTAATGACGATATAAAGAAATAAGTAAGAGATGGAAAGATCAAACCGAGACACGAGGGATTTATAGTGGTTCGGCTACAAGGACACCTTCCTTGCCCTACTCCACTCCCCGAGCACACCTTGCTCGAGAGTTTTCTTCACTACTTCAACAAGCTCCCTTATGGCGGAGAAAACCTTACACAACTTTTGCTTACACCGGTTTAACGACACAAAGCTAAATGTCGAGTTCTAATCGTAGCTAGAACCAATCTCACGACTTCAATCACAACTTGTTCACGACTTATTCACGACTTCTTCACGACGGCTTCACGACTTCAACACAACGGCTTCACGACATCTACACGACGACTTCACAACTTCTAAGCTACGGCTTCACGACTTCTACACAACGACTTCACAACTTTTAAGCTACGGCTTCACGACTTCTACACAACGACTCCACAACTTCTAAGCTACGGCTTCACGACTTCTACATGACGACTTCACAACTTCTAAGCTATGTCTTCACGACTTCTACATGATGACTTCACAACTTCTAAGCTATGGCTTCACGACTTCTACACCACGACTTCACATCTTCTAAGCTATGGCTTCACGACTTCTACACCATGACTTCACATCTTCTAAGCTACGGCTTCACCACTTCTACACCACGGATTCACAACTTCTACACTACGTCTTCACAACTTCTACATCACGGCTTCACAACTTCTACTCTACTACTTTACAATACCACTTCTTATACAACTTCTTTTCTACTTACACACTACACAAATCTAATCACTTATGTACACACACCTTATACACAAACGAATGGAAGATTTACAAAATTTACTAAACAAGCAACTTAGGTACCAAGATGATACTTAAGTTGTAATACTTCTAGTCTTGATTGATAGAAGTATTCTTCTCTTTGCACTTGGATGATTGAAGCTTGAATCACTTGGAAACAAAAGCTTAAGGTTATATGATTAAAGGATTTAGGAAGATATATGGAGAGAGTTAGAACAGAAAGTTTGGGGTGCAAGAGGTTAGAAAAAGTCCAGGGGAAGTCCAGTATTTATAGGCAAAAACTGGACAGCTGGAGGAGCGTGCCGGCCCCCTTAAAATTAAGGGGGCCGCCTTTATAATTAAGGGGGCCGCCCCTTCAGACCGTTGCCCAATTTTGTCTTTTTTTGGGGAAGGTTTTTCTGGAACATTTTTGCCATTTTTGGTTGAAAATTTGAATTCATAAATTTATAATGGATTAAACCTTTTTATTTATTACCAAAAATGTTTTTCAAAAATATATAAAATGTTTTTGACATTTTATAAAAGTTTTAGAGATTAAGAAAATGTTCCTTTGACCATATAATGCATTAAGCACTTGTTTATTCATACCTTAAGTGATTAAGTTGTAGAAATGAATATTTACAACTAAATACTTGTTTATTTGATAAGTTTATGTCTAATGAGTTTACATTTTGTGATTATCAAAACATAGAGATATGAATAAGTATGAATAATGTTCTTAGGCATTATTTATGTCAACACTTCCTTGAAAAGAAAGATTCAAACATGAGACAACGAAGATGGTTGGACTTGTTAAAGGACTATGATTGCGAAATACGCTACCACCCCGGTAAAGCAAATGTTGTGGCGGATGCTTTGAGTCGCAAGGATCGAAACGAAGTTACTAAGATTCATTCGTTGCGGATAATTGTTACGACCGACCTTTTTAATAAAATCAAGTTAGCTCAGGAGGAGGCATTGAAAGAAGAAAATAGAGAAAGTGAACGTATTACCTCTCACATTCCGCATCTTGAAGAAGATAGTCGAGGGATTAAGACACGGTATGGAAGGGTTTATATTCCTTTTCGAAGCGATATCAAAGAATTGATCCTAGAAGAAGCACACAAATCGAAGTATTCTATTCATCCGGGAGCTACAAAGATGTACCGTGATTTGAAGAAGAACTATTGGGGGCCGGGCATGAAAAGGAATTGTGTAAAGTACATTGAGAAATGTCTAACTTGTTTAAAGGTTAAAGCCGAGCACCAAAAGCCGTATGGTAAGGTTCAACCTTTAGACATTCTGGTTTGGAAGTGGGAAAAGATCACGATGGATTTCATTACGAAATTGCCAAGGACGAAAAAGAAGAATGATGCAATTTTGGTCATAGTAGATCGCCTAACAAAGAGTGCACACTTCATTCCGATTAGATAGAATATGCCTGTTCACAAGCTAGCTAAGATTTATGTCAATGAGATAGTTGCACGTCATGGAGTGCCCATTTCTATAGTCTCCGATAGAGACGGGCGTTTCACTTCAAACTTTTGGCAAAATTTCCAAGAAGAACTAGGTACGAAACTATATATGAGCACGGCTTTTCGTCCTCAAACCGATGGGCAAAGCGAGAGAACGATTCAAACTTTGGAAGATATGTTACGAGCTTGTATGATCGACTTTGGAGGTAATTGGGACGATCATTTGCTTCTAGTTGAATTCGCTTACAACAATAGCTACCATGCGAGTATAGATATGCCACCCTATGAGATGCTTTATGGCAGATGGTGTAGAACGCCAGTGTGTTGGGAAGAAGTCGGAAGAAAAGAATTGGCGAGCACAGATGTAGTATTGGCGACAATGGAAAAGATTGAAATGATTAGGGCATGACTTAAAGAGGCACAAGATAGGTGGAAAAGCTATGCCGATAATCGAAGAAGACCAATTGAATTCGAGGTAGGTGATTTGGTTATGTTATAAGTTTCCCCTTTGAAAGGTGATTTTAGGTTCAAAAACAAAGGGAAACTAAGCTCGCGTTTTATAGGACCATTTAAAATCTTGAAACGAGTAGGCTAGCTAGCATATGTTTTGGAATTGCCCAAAGAAATGAGAGGTATTCATAATACTTTTCATGTGTCATACTTGAGGAAGTGTTTGGCGGATGAAACAAGCGTGGTCACTTTAAACGTTATTGAAATTGATCCGGAATTGCTTTCACAAGAGGATGAACCGGAAGCTATATTAGGAAAGAAGGTGAGGCAATTAAGAAACAAAGAAATCCCGTTAGTAAAAGTCCAATAGAGGCATCGAAAAGGCACAAGTATTAGGTGGGAGACGGAAGAGAAAATGAGGAACAAGTATCCTCATCTATTAGAAGAGTAGATTTCGTCCTATATATATATATATATATATATATATATATATATATATATATATATATATATATAGGGCAAATATAGACATAGTCCGGTCGCTTGAAGTGTTGGGCTTTTTTGGCCTCAAAAAAGTCGCTTTCCCAAAATAGCCCTAGCCAAAGTCGCTTAAATGTGGGAGTGACATGTGGCTGTGTACTTTTCAAGCGACTTTCCTTAAGCGACTTTATGTTAATTAAGCGACTTTCTATTTTGTCCTTTTCCAGGCAAAAAGTCAAACTTCGAAAAATGTTATTTTATTCTTTTTGCTCCTTGCACACCTTGAGCGACTTTCTTTTCATTTAAGCGACTGATGCTTGTACTTTGAGCGAATTTTTCACCTGCCAACTTTTTTTTACTTTTGCTAGTTAACTTTGTACTTTCCAACTTTTATACTTTTAATTCAAAAAAGTGTATGAAACACGCTTCGTTTAAGGGTTACTCTAGCAATTAGAGACCCACAAAATACACTCAACCGAAATCTGTATTCAAAATCTTTAGCGACTTGAAAAATCATTTAAGCGACTTTGAGTTTCTTTAATCGACTGTCGTTTTTAAAACACCCTCCCATTAAGCCCCCCCCCCCCCCCCACCACACACACACATTCAAATTCCCCAAAAACACCTACTGTAAATCAAATCCAAAAATAAAATCAAAATCAAAGTATAAACCGTAACCCCAAATTATGTATTCCAATTTCAATAACCCCTAACCCTAGACGCATCCATTATTAATTATTGAAGATCCACATGGCAAATGAATACTTTGATGCAAAGATCACTGTTCGGTCGCATGTACATTATCTAGGAAAGATTAAAGGTAAGTTGGAAAAGAATCAATCTAGAATTAGCCTGTTTCGAGAAGGTGTTTTCGGTCCATGGTTAGATTTAGATATACCCTCTTGTCATGCAAATGATAACCATTTGTTAAGCTTCGTTTTACAGAACCAGGTATATATTCCAAAATTGCTTGATCATTGCCCCCCTATTTCCTTCAGAATTGGGGATAATGTTTTGCAATTTGGTCGTTGGGAGTTTCTATTGATTACTGGTTTAGTTTTTGGTCCTTTGCCTGACCTTGCAGAAGTTGATAATACCCCGTTAGGTTTGCGACTCTTTCCTGATAAAAAATTTGATAAAAAGTTCACTGTGAAAGGTACTGAGCTTTTAGCACTTTTCGAAAACGATAAACAATTTGATGCATTATCTAATGAGGATGCGGTTAGAGTTTGCCTGTTGATAGTGGCCGACGTCATATTCAATGGTCGTGGATCTTGTTGAGACGTTTATACGTCCATTTAGCAAATGTAGTTCCTAGGCGTTGTGAAGCTTACTACAAGAAGAATCAGAAGTTAATCCCACCTAAACCTCCCACATATACTCTGTCTGGTTTTATTTGGGCTTTTAAGGTTTGATTTTGGCAAAAAACTTTTTGTAATTATTGTTGTGTTTTCGTGTACTAAGAGTAACATTAGTTGTATTGTTTTCGTGTTAGATTTGGATTCTTGAGAGTTATCCCAACAGCAGCTCATGGTGGAACAAAGACTCGAGTAAGATCCCACGTGGTATTTCTTGGTCAAAGGGTAAAAGGTTCCGAAAATGTGATCATGATCTACTTTGTGGTTCGGTAAGCATTTCCATTGTTTTTTGTTATTAGTAAATAACTTACGAATTCTCTATATTTATTTTTGACATTACTATAATTTGTTATCTAGGGTTCGAATCCAATATTGAAACTTGTTGCAAATAGTGAAGAAAGGTTCCAACCATGGTTTGTACGTAGTAATGAGTATTTTGTTGAGCTCAATTGTATTCAAAGCTAAGAAGACGTTGCAAATGATGCCGTTCAGGTAAATTGTCAATTTAAAAAAAAAAAAAAAAAAATTGATCCTAAACCCTTTAAACACTGAGACATAGTTCTAAAAAATGGTTTACCTGTACAGACAACCGTATATGCCATTTGAGCATTAAAGTCATAATAAATGCAGGTAGTGGACAAAAGGTTTAACTATATACTGTATAACTAGAAAGTTTTGCACCAGTTGGGGTCTATAACCGTACTTCAAAATTATTTTGATGCCAATTTTCATTTTCTTGTAGGCAAATGCTGGTGTAGATGATGGACCAGAAGAAAACCTCCAAAGACGTAACATACTTGCTGAGCTTGCGGCCGTGAAGTCACTAGTTAACGAGGTTGATGTTAACGTGATTAATGAAGTTAAAAACAGAATTGCGAATATTGAGAAATCTCTGAACGTACAACATCAAGGGGTGAGCTGTCTAAATTTATTTTTTTTATCAACAAAATTACTTTGAGGATATTTTATTTTTTCACAAAAAATATGAAGAAAAAATATATATTTATTGAAACAGGCTTCAACATCTATTCATGAAACGTCTGAAGTAAGAGCAAATGTTAGTGATCACTTTGTTTTCAAAGTTGCAAATGTAAGAAGATATTTTCAATTTGTCACATATATCCATCTTTCTTTCTTTCATTTTTTTTAATAGTAAATTCATATTATATTTTGAATTTCAGACTTCAAGTCCTATTCATGACAATTCAGAGGTACAACTTCAAGGGGTTAGCTGTCTAAATTTATATTTTTATCAACAAAATTACTTTGAGGATACCATATTTATTTTATTTTTCACAAAAAGTATGAAGAAAATATATATATTTATTGAAACAGTGTTCAACATCTATTCCTGAAACGTCTGAAGTAAGGGCGAATGTTTGTGATCACTTTGTCTCCAAAGTTGCAAATGTAAGAAGATATTTTCAATTAGTCACATATATCCATCTTTCTATTATTTATAGTAAATTCATATTATATTTTGAATTTCAGACTCCAAGTCCTGTTCATGACAATTCAGAGGTACAACTTCAAGTGGATGAAGATTTAGCTTCCAAAGATGCCAAGGTAATATCCTTTAAGTAAATTTTTAATCCGTTAGGTATCCTTCTTTTGTTATAATTATTTTTTTTTTGTATATTTTCAAATTCAGACTTCAATCCCCTTTGAGAATGAAATTCAGAACCAAAGCCCTATTCGTACTCATGTCGACGGCAAATACGATGTTTAAAGAGGTAATATGCAAGACATCAATATCTGTTGCTCAAAAGAATAACGAACATGGGAAGCTTAATTATCTTGACGCTGCCGCGTATCCATCCTCCATGTCACAACTTGACAATTATCTTCAAAATGAAGATTACCCGGTAGTTGATCACATGCAAGTTGATAATGCTAGTGATATCCATTTACCAAATTTAACTGAGCATTTTTCTCAATCGTCTGTTGATGTAAGTATGCAGTTTATAAAAAATCCACATGTTATAGTTGTTTGTTACATTCACTTTCTTATTATATGTAAAACCCAGATTTTCTAAACGCGTAAAATGCCTAAAATACCCTTAAAATTTGAATTTTTGAAGAACGTATATTTACGTATAACCTAAAGTATTTAGGTGCTATACTTGAACATACGCGACACTTGGAACCTACAACTTAAGACTATACTTATGTTATGCCATGACACATTTATATATGCATTTTTTTTTTGGCACGCCTAATATAGTGTATGGGTAAATTATATTAAGGTGCACAAGTGAACCAAGACTTGAAACATGACTACATACATGATTTTGTAAACATGGTAAGTATTTTGCCTAGTAAATCTCCTTAATCACTACCTAATTCTTGGCAATCACTCCTTAACAATCATCCCATAATTCACGACTTCCATATTTGATAAACATTCACTCTCAGCCTATCATCACGCCTATACAAGCCCTATAATGAGCTGGTTACATTATATATTTGTACTAGAAAATCTTTTTGAAAATGTGGCTTGATACATTTGAAACATTGAAGGGAATAAGTCTCCTCTTATCCCCTAAGACTCGGTATAATCTCCTCAATATATTTTCCATTTTACTCTCCTTATCACAACCGTATATCACTTCAATCTCACAAACACAAAACCCTAATAATAAACAAGATCGGCTGTTCATTGTACTTACACGAATTTCAGATGAACAACGGGTAGCAAGGAAGGTGTGGTGATCTGGTTATCGCTTGGTTCGTGTTCGAATAGTGGGTTTCTGTTGGTTTCTTTGGTCTCGACATACTGCCTTTTAGGTATCATCCTCCTTTCTTGTGTTTATCAGTCATACGACACATATGAAGCATATAATCTGAAAATAAAACCTGCTAAAGCAATCATAAACAATCTGGTCTATATGCTAAGTGTTTGGCTCACCCATGTGTAAAAGAATAGTAGATGTATATACACAAACAAGAAATCACGAGTTTATAAACAAGATATGTATCAACTAACTTTCCGTTTTAGATCATTCGAAGATGTTGTTCGTGTCTATTTGTGTTGTGTTTTGTGGCGGTGTTGCGTCGTAACATTAACAGCCCTCATATTCGACATGTAGATAAGCCTAACAATCTGTTGTAATATACTCCTTGACCTGGGTACTTACGAGTCTTATACGAACCATAAGATGCAACTTTAATCTGGATATTAACTTAAGAAATAAGAAGAGAGGCGTACATGTTAGTTATGGGAATAAGGGCCTCTGATCTTGTGTGATTGTGTGTCGTTCTATCTCATTAAACCATTGTTGTTGTTTTGGCCTCACGACGGTTCGTGGGTTGAATCTAGTCTAGCGAAGGTTGTGTGAGTTCGTGTGGGTCGCGGTATGAGTCTATTATCGTTACGTTACGAGGTAACCAATGTTGCTTTGAACGAATGTGATACGTATGTGGTTGTGTATGTCGAGTCGACTTCGGTTAAGTTCCTACGTAGAAGAGTGCATGGTAATATTCATGTCAAAAAGGAAATAAAGTTTACGTGATAGTGAAAGGTTTACATGTTAAATTCTTTTGTGAAGGCTATATCTCGTGTGCCATTAAGCCAAGAAAACAATTATACCATTCATATAAATATTGTCCGTGTATAATGGGGAATTGAAAATAAGGCTTATGCGATGGGCAATATATCATTCTTACCAACATTATATATTTTGTATATACATGTGCTCTTCATGATTTTATTTTTCTAAAGAATGATCCGATTATTGAGGTCAACCTTCTGCTCAACTTACAGATCAATATTATATATCGAGTACGTATATATTCTGGGGTCGTGAGTATGTATATGTTTTGGTGTCGTGAGCATGTATATTGAGTGGTCGATAGAAGTGCAAAACGTAGTAGTTTGGTCTTGGATAAATTAATGTCGAGAGCACGTTTAAATAAATTATGGAACGACGGAGTCCTAAATGTTCATTTTGATATAAATTACAGTATAAACCCCAAAGTTAATTAATTGACATTTTTAAATATTAAATTTCGAATATTTACATTTACGATTCTAAACCTTATTAAATTGACATAATTAACCCTAAACCATTATAATTGTCATTTTGACCCTTAAATATTATTAATTGTCAATTAAAATCTTAAAGTAATAAATTGCTATTCCGGGAAATTCCTAAAACATGAAAGTTACTATTTTTGGAAAGCCGACTAAAATAAGTAATCTGATTTAAAATAAGATATTAATAATAAGAAGATCATGTATTCGTGTAGATTCGCTGAAGAAGGAGTTTGATTCCGATCTTTATATTT